>CM057926.1:9709373-9711873 GCA_030141595.1 Chydorus sphaericus | reverse complement strand
ATAACATTTCGAGGAAAAACGATATTGCGGCAACATTTTTCCTATACATAAAATTCAATCTGAAAACTTATTACACATTACCTCAATAGATTTGCAATAAAAACCGAATGAGACCGTTATACACAAACAATATGGCATTTGTATTACATTGATGAGCACGGAGCGACAAAATGTGACCGCCCAACGTGGGGCTCGAACCCATGACCCTGAGATTAAGAGTCTCATGCTCTACCGACTGAGCTATTGAACGTTTTTATGTTGAATTTTTTTAATTGGAAAAGCATTTTTCCTCACAGGACTGAAAATCCTGGATGTAATATCGTAATCCACTTTGATAAGCGTAAAAAATGTAATTCTAATTCATTTAGCGGTGTAATTTCATTTGGTCGTGCAAAAACCCTTTATGACTTAGTAACTGGGCAACTCGTACTCTTTGAGTAAACATCAATCGTATAATTGAGTGGAAAGTATTTCTTTCCATCATTTTCTGTATAGCTTGTAAAAATGACATAAAGCAACGCATTTGCTTGACAATTGTAGTGTACATTTAAAGGATAATTAAATTTTTAATAGCCTTTGCATGCCTCGATAGCGCAGTAGGCAGCGCGCGAGTCTCATAATCTCGAGGTCGTGAGTTCGAACCTCACTCGGGGCACACAGAATATTTTGATTATCGTTTTCTTTATGTAAAAAAGAGTTTATATACTCCAAAATGTTTTTGTCAGAAGTGGGATTTGAACCCACGCCTTCATAAGAAGACCAGAATACTAATGTTCCCTGCTGCTGTGACAGTGGAAAGGTTAATCACCTTGAGTCTGGCGCCTTAGACCGCTCGGCCATTCTGACACATTTGTGCGGTAAATACAAATTGATAATTCACAGGAAAAACACGACTTGATGGAAAAGAGTACAAAATGAAACAAAATTAAATTATTGAAACCGCATGGAATCTTTAAATCGAACAAACAGTTTTTAAGTCAAGCTTTTTTAATGTATTGTAAGCGATGGTGGTATAGAGGTTAGCTTGGTTGCCTTCCAAGCAGTCGACCCGGCCATCGCAGATTAATATTTTGAACGGTTCTTTTTCGTGATCTAATAAGCCAAAAAATCGAGCCTACCAGGGATCGAACCTGGAATCTTCTGCTTCCTATCAACCAATGACCGTAGGCAGACGCGTTATCCATTGCGCCACAGGCCCTTGATGAATAACAACCCAAAATTACTTTTAATACATTATTTAGAATGTGACTTGGAATATATTTAGAATACCACTCCCAAAAATTTCTCCCCGCTAACAAATCTTGTTGGACCGCTTCTCCAATTTTCAGAAGAAGCCACCCAAAGTAAACGTGTAATCACGGCAGGCGTAATTTATACAGGTGGTTACCTATATTTACAGAGCTACTAATTCACTCTATTAAATTTTGCATCGGAGTTATATTTTGAAAAATATAAAACACTACTGATAGTGAAGAGATTCGAACTCTTGCCTCCGAAGAGATTGGTGCCTTTTACCAACGCCTTAGACCGCTCGGCCACACTACCTCGATGGAGAACTAGCACATATGGTTTAATATATGCAATATTTCTCCCGCACAATCAAGTAATAATAGTAGGTTGTTGAGATCCAATGAAATAATTTCCAATTGATTAAAGATATTCATTGGGTAATACACATGATTAGTTTTTATATCATTAATAATATTTAATTCTGACATGTATATAGGAAACTGTCAACATAGTAAAATATCGTCGTATTTTTAATTTTCAATTGGCAATAATTTGATTAACCAAGTCAGGATGGCCGAGTGGTCTAAGGCGCTGCGTTCAGGTCGCAGTCCAGTTCTCTGGGCGTGGGTTCAAATCCCACTTCTGACAGAAAATTTTGCATGATTGAAGGAAGATTGTTTAAATAGGCAAAATTTGACGACGCCGAATAAGGGACTTGAACCCTTGACCTCAGGATTAAAAGTCCCGCGCTCTACCGACTGAGCTAACCCGGCTTATCAAATATGGTTTTACCTAAAAATATCATAATACACAAAGTATAGTATTTCAATATTTGTACACGTGTTTCCGAGTAATCTTTATAACACCAAAATTCTAACATAACATTTAAGGATAGTTGGGCTTATTTAGAGTCGGTTTCCGGGCTTATTTTACTTATTTTATCATTATATTTCTGGCTATTAACATGAAGCCATATAAAATATTCACCAATAAATGCGGTTTACTTTATGGCTTTATTTAACTGAAACCTTCTTACAAAGTTCTTTTCTATATTTCTGAATAATTCCTCATTTTAGTTAATACAAATTTTATAATAATAATGGTATTCAATTATTCACCAAGACGAGGTGGCCGAGTGGTTAAGGCGACAGACTGCTAATCTGTTGTGCTCTGCACGCGTGAGTTCGAATCTCATCCTCGTCGACTCTCGTTCTTTCTCAGTTTACTTATACCTATAACAACTTATATATTTTGTCAAGATTGGTTGGAA
>CM057926.1:9226873-9706873 GCA_030141595.1 Chydorus sphaericus | reverse complement strand
AAAAAAAATGGTTCGTTTTCACTTCCTATCTAGCAGTTGAAAAAGAACAGTGGAACAAGACGAGGTGGCCGAGTTGTTAAGGCGACAGACTGCTAATCTGTTGTGCTCTGCACGCGTGAGTTGGAATCTCACCCTCGTCGGATTCCGTTGATTTCTTTCATTAATACCTCTAGTTACACTATTTTATTCAATTTTAATTTTGCAAGCAGACTAGGTTTTCGGAAGTAATGTAATTTGGTGCGGTTCTTAAAGATATCGTTCAGGGCCGACGTTTGAGACACACTCCACGCTTTATAGGAAACAAAACTGCACTTTGTTTGGCTTCACTTTACTTTACAAGTGCCCAAATAGGTTAATGTAAGTTGCCTAACTACTCGTTTAGGGTTGTTTTTTAGACAAACATAACTGTCAACAATATTAGCAATCTTTGAAAATACATTTTTTTACCCACAAAGTCTATATATAAAACCCTCAAATCCATGAGTAGAATACTCTTGATGGGGTGGGTAATCGTAAATTACTAAAAAAATAACTGTAAAAAATAACAACTTTTGCAAATAGAGCTTATAGCAAGTAAGTCTGTATATAAGACCCTCAAATCCATCATTAACATACTTTGGAGTGGGTGGATAATCGTGACATAACTATTCACGGAGTGGGTGTATTTCAGGTGTAACTACTCTTAGATTGGGTGCATTTGAGGTGTAACTACTCGTAGAATGGGTGCCCTCCTTGCCTAACTACTCGTTTAGTATTAGTTAGTATTATTAGCTAATACTGTATTATACGTATAGCACGTTTAAAAGTAGAAAAAGTGTACTGCTTCTGCCCAGGTTCGAACTGAGGAGCCTGTGCGTGTGAGGCACATGTGATGCCCCTACACCACAGAAGCTCTGTCAGAGTCTTACATGGAAATTTATAATTACATTTCTAATTCATAATATACCACCTTTATATATTGTACAAGCATTGCTATGAGAACTAAGAAAAATATTCTCTATTGTTCATCATTATACAAAGTAGAAAGAAAGGGGGGAAATGGGGTGTTTGTTTCTTCTACATCCAATTTGATTGTCGTTTTACAGTTGTTTTTCATTACTACTAGGTTAATTGCGCAGTCGTGGCCGAGCGGTTAAGGCGTCTGACTAGAAATCAGATTCCATCTTGGAGCGTAGGTTTGAATCCTACCGACTGCGATAGGACTACTTTTGCGGGTTTTACTTTTTCTAAATTCTTATTTGTAGTTAAACTTTTAAAACTAGACGTTATTCATGAAAACCAAAACCCAACTCCTTATAACGCATTACATTTCAAAACTTGGGCTGTCATGTTTTTATTTTTTGTTAAATTAGTCTTACAATAAAATAAAAACGAGGAGTGCTATATTTTAACATTTGGTTTAATTAGTCTTATAATAAAAATCAATTGGAGATGCGGAGGATTGAACTCCGGGCTTTTCGCATGCAAAGCGAACACTCTACCACTGAGTTACATCCCCGATATGCAAATCTCAAATCAATCTATATACTCAGTCAGTTTGAAAACATTTTCAACAATACATTTCTTGCTTTTGAAAAATCAGCAAAACCACTTTCTATCATCTGACTATTTTTTAAAAAACAAGCCTTCTTGTTTTGTTTTTGCAATTTGTGTGAATAAGGGCCCCTTTTTATAAATGGACATTTTATGGATATTACATTATTCAATGTTTTTTACAGCGAAAAAAGAGAAAATACTATTACCGACTTAAATGAGTAATAATAATATTATTATTAGATGACCTACCAGGCAATCGGTAGTTATACAAACAAACAAAAATAAATGATTAGGTGGTTATGGCACAATTTTCAGTTTCACCACATAAACTTTTGTTTGTATGCTTTCAACGCTCCTGTGGCCTAATGGATAAGGTACCGGCCTCCTATACTTAGTGATAAAGCCGGGGATTGCGAGTTCGAGTCTCGCCAGGAGTACTTCAAACAAACTAAAGCAATCTTTTTATGCATAATTTATAATCATATCGAGAATCCAAGATAGGTTCTTTCGTAATTCGGATAAATACTGCAGCTCGTCGAACTATTTCATTAAATGGTTTTGCATTTCGTTCGTGAAAGTGAAGCAAGCTTTTTGCCGATGTCATTCTATGATTTATGTGTAACAAAATTTAGGGGGAAATGTTGAATACATAAATAAGAGCACATAACAGTATAAAAAAAAATAATCCTATACTGCTGCCGTGACCCGGATTCGAACCGGGGTTATTGCGGCCACAACGCAAGGTCCTAACCACTAGACTATCACGGCCGTATTATCACAGAAGTAATTTCTATGTTTCTATTGTGGCCTTACAATAATAGCTCACTAACCGTTGGCTAAATACACATACCTGACCTGACAACAGGGCACTAGATTTTAAATAGAGCGGATTTTCATAACATTTCGAGGAAAAACGATATTGCGGCAACATTTTTCCTATACATAAAATTAAATCTGAAAACTTATTACACATTACCTCAATAGATTTGCAATAAAAACCGAATGAGACCGTTATACACAAACAATATGGCATTTGTATTACATTGATGAGCACGGAGCGACAAAATATGACCGCCCAACGTGGGGCTCGAACCCACGACCCTGAGATTAAGAGTCTCACGCTCTACCGACTGAGCTAGCCAGGCTCAATGCAATTTATTTATCAAGCTTACAAATCATTTATTATCAATATCATTCCAACCAATAAGGCATGTGAATACATACTCTAAAAGCTATTCATAAAATGTTTCCGTACACAGCGCCTTCAAAAAAACATTCCCATACCGGAAATTGAACCCGGGCCTCCTGGGTGAGAGCCAGGTATCCTAACCACTAGAAAATATGGGATGATATTCCGCATTTAAATTATTCCGGTATAAAATTTGCGAATTGATATTTGCTGTGATTGTTATAATGGTTTTCCAAGTCCATCTGTGAAGTAGCTACACAAACCCGTTTGGAAAATCAAGTATCAAAAACCTTATGCAGTCACAGAAAAATTCAGTGAAATCGCGGCCTGTTAGCTCAGTCGGTTAGAGCGCCGTGCTAATAACGCGGAGGTCATGAGTTCGATCCTCCTACGGGCCATTACCATTTTAAAATCTACCCCTACGACGATACGAAGAGCAGATGTGGCCGAGTGGTTAAGGCGATTGACTCGAAATCAATTTCCCTACGGGAGCGTAGGTTCGAATCCTACTATCTGCGAAGCTTGCTTATTTGATTAGTTTGGGGCATTGCACCATAAATTATTGAACGTTTTTATGTTGAATTTTTTAAATTGGAAAAGCATTGTTCCTCACAGGACTGAAAATCCTGGATGTAATATCGTAATCCACTTTGATAAGCGTAAAAAATGTAATTCTAATTCATTTAGCGGTGTAATTTCATTTGGTCGTGCAAAAACCCTTTATGACTTAGTAACTGGGCAACTCGTACTCTTTGAGTAAACATCAATCGTATAATTGAGTGGAAAGTATTTCTTTCCATCATTTTCTGTATAGCTTGTAAAAATGACATAAAGCAACGCATTTGCTTGACAATTGTAGTGTACATTTAAAGGATAATTAAATTTTTAATAGCCTTTGCATGCCTCGATAGCGCAGTAGGCAGCGCGCGAGTCTCATAATCTCGAGGTCGTGAGTTCGAACCTCACTCGGGGCACACAGAATATTTTGATTATCGTTTTCTTTATGTAAAAAAGAGTTTATATACTCCAAAATGTTTTTGTCAGAAGTGGGATTTGAACCCACGCCTTCATAAGAAGACCAGAATACTAATGTTCCCTGCTGCTTTGACAGTGGAAAGGTTAATCACCTTGAGTCTGGCGCCTTAGACCGCTCGGCCATTCTGACACATTTGTGCGGTAAATACAAATTGATAACTCACAGGAAAAACACGACTTGATGGAAAAGAGTACAAAATGAAACAAAATTAAATTATTGAAACCGCATGGAATCTTTAAATCGAACAAACAGTTTTTAAGTCAAGCTTTTTTAATGTATTGTAAGCGATGGTGGTATAGAGGTTAGCTTGGTTGCCTTCCAAGCAGTCGACCCGGCCATCGCAGATTAATATTTTGAACGGTTCTTTTTCGTGATCTAATAAGCCAAAAAATCGAGCCTACCAGGGATCGAACCTGGAATCTTCTGCTTCCTATCAACCAATGACCGTACGCAGACGCGTTATCCATTGCGCCACAGGCCCTTGATGAATAACAACCCAAAATTACTTTTAATACATTATTTAGAATGTGACTTGGAATATATTTAGAATACCACTCCCAAAAATTTCTCCCCGCTAACAAATCTTGTTGGACCGCTTCTCCAATTTTCAGAAGAAGCCACCCAAAGTAAACGTGTAATCACGGCAGGCGTAATTTATACAGGTGGTTACCTATATTTACAGAGCTACTAATTCACTCTATTAAATTTTGCATCGGAGTTATATTTTGAAAAATATAAAACACTACTGATAGTGAAGAGATTCGAACTCTTGCCTCCGAAGAAATTGGTACTAATATGAAGTAGATGAAATACTTCATGCTGATGATTTTATTCAACGAGATGATTAATGTGCGTTTACCAGTCACAGCCATTTTTTGGCTGATAACTTGGTATGAAAAACAATTTAGAAGTGAGGAGGCCTTCACTTGACAATAAAGTCTTGAAAAGAAGGCATCAAAACTAATTTTTAAATGATTTTTAAAAGAGGTAAACTAACGACTAAGGAGAACTAAAACGTTGGTAAGGAAACTATGTATAAAAAATGGGGGTTATAAGATAACTTTAAGGTATCTTATGAAAATGATCGGCAGCAAAAAAGATGAGAATTGAGAATGTGAGATTGGGTATGATAGATTGAAAAGAAACACACAGTTTTCAAGTCCAAAAACCAGTATTAGGAAAAGAACGAAGGAGAACTAAAACTGTTGGTAAGGAAACTTTATCAGAAAAAAATGAGGGTTATAAGATAACTTTAAGGGATCTAATGAAAATGATCGGCAATAAAAAAGATGAGAATTGAGAATGTGAGATTGAGTATGATAGATTGAAAAGAAACACACAGTTTTCAAGTCCAAAAACCAGTATTACAAAAAGAACGAAGGAGAACTAAAACTGTTGGTAAGGAAACTTTATCAGAAAAAAATGAGGGTTATAAAATAACTTTAAGGGATCTTATGAAAATGATCGGCAATAAAAAAGATGAGAATTGAGAATGTGAGATTGGGTATGATAGATTGAAAAGAAACACACAGTTTTCAAGTCCAAAAACCAGTATTATAAAATAAACGAAGGAGAACTAAAACTGTTGATAACGAAGCTAAGAAAGAAAAATGAGGCTTAAAGATAAGAGATTTTCAGAGCCAGAAAATGGTCGGCAGTAAAAAAAGATGGAGAATAAAGATGTGAGATTGAGTAGGAGAAGATGAAGAAGAAACCCACAGTTTCACGTCCCAAATTCTACTGCGTTTCTTTTTTAGTCTACCCACGTTCATATATTCAAATTATATTCAAATCTGAATTCTGAGTCTTATTTTTTGGAAAGCTACAGTGAATGAAACATTAATTTGGTTTCGCTTCATGGTTCCACTGGAAACTAAACATATACTGCGATTTTAATATTCTAATATCGTTGACAGGCAGTAGGAAGAAGATTTCTACGAAATAAACATGAATGGAAAAAATAATAAAAATAGGATGCTAGTTGCTTGAAACATGTGTAAGTATAATCTTTGCAGCAAGCCTATTACTGCATTGAACATAAGCAATAAATTTTAAATAATATAGTTTAAAAAATTAGTTTGTTCAGAATCGCAACGATGAAGAACTGCTTTTTTCTATCCTTCTGAAAATAGATTTTATTGAATAGATCCCCTAGTCATTCGTATAAGTGTACAATAGCAAAACTAATTCGATTTAAATATGTGTGTAGAAGAAGATTATATTAATTAAGAAAACTTTATTGTATTTTTATTTTGGGTAACTTTTTAAAAGCCAGGTCTCGTAATTACAATTCTTCATTTGGATTTTTTTAATTTGAAGCACGCAGGTAAAAATGACCCAAAGACTACTGCATATTCTATGGCTCACCCATACACATTCCTATATTTAAAAAAATATAATTAAAGGAACATCAGAAATACTGCTTTATGGGTGTATAATTGTATATCCATTTACAATATTTTACATAAATATTGAAATAAGATGCTTCTTATAAAAATCGACAACTCTTGGAACCATCATTTTGTTGAACCATATAATATTTTTGGGGAACATGCAGTGAATGAAATACTTATGTTGTTTTGTTGCATCGTTTCCATTATTAATCTGCAACCATGTATTTTAATTGCGTTATTTCAATATTGATGACAAGCGAAAGGAAGAAGACATCGATGCAGTGAACAAGAATCGAATAAATCATGAATGTAGGATGTTATTTATTCAAAACATAGACTAGACCATTCTTTTATGCGCATTTATGATAGTGTATTGAACAAATAAACTATAAATCTATAATTCCTCGTTTGGTTAAAAGATTTTTTTTATATTGAAATCAAGAATTGTTTACTTGCTATCCTTGTGTGAATGAACTTACCTAATTGAATACTTAAGTCACGCGCCTAATTGCACAATGATTAATAAATGCATAATGAGGTAAGAATATTGGTTTAAAAATGATAAATTTACTCTAATTTCAAAATTAATAAATATATTTTAATTTATCTCTTCACCACCGGTGATCAATATATAAAAGTAATCATACAACAAATAAGAATCAAATATTCCAAAAGAATATTCCTATAGATGAAGAACTTCTAAGAAACAGTTCGCCGGTGCATTGTAAAATAATTTTCGTGGAATTGAAATGTGATGCCCGTGACTAATATTTTAAAGTTCTTGGAATCATCATCCGGGCTTAGCATAACCCAATCATATTTCTAGGAAAACTGTAGCGAATGAAATATTTATGTTGTTTCGTCGTTTGGTTTCCATTAGTAACCAAATATATTTCAATGATGTTATTCCAATGTTGTTGACACGCGGTATCATAGGAAGAAAACATCAATGCCGCCAACAAGAACGTAATAATTAATGAATATATGAAACTTTTTATTCTGAACGTGAACCAGACAAAATCTTTGATGCCATTTTGTTATTGTATTGAACAAAAACAATAGATCTGTAATATATATATATATTTAAATTATTTTGATGTTACTTGATATTGCAATCAAGAATATCTTACTTCGCTATTCTTTTGCTAATTAATTTCATTTGTTAAATCTTTTAATCAGATTGGAGGGGGGGGGGGGGTATTTACTCAAGAAAGGTCTCACCCTAGTCACTCAAAGTTCGGTAATCTGTCTTTATAATAATCAACGGTGATTATTATCCTGGCCATAGTCATAAGTTAAATAATATTACCTTACATATGTTACTGTTACATTTGGATGTTACAGTGTTGAGATTTCTGGATGGCATTTTTAATGTTGCAATTGAAACCACTAAGGCGTTGTTTTAGGATCAGAAAAATGTGAAATATTAGTACACGATTGCTTCTTTGAATATGCAATTTTTCTGTATCAAATTTTTGAACTTGTAATTGTTTCCAAATTAATCACTTGACTGTATTAGAGTATTAAGTGATTAATAGTTGAACAAAGAGGAACCAAATTAAGGGATCACGTATGTTCAAGAGCAGAGTCATATTTACATTTTTACGTTACTAACTTTTTATTTAAACAATGGGTATTAACAATATTTTAAACAACTTTCTATGAAATCCTAATATAATGAAGGCATCAAACATGTCTAGCTGTGGAGAAATTATATTTCTTGGAAATCCTCCATAATTAAATATTCATTTTGTTTTGCTCATAGTTGCCTTTGGTTACCAAACATTGCTGCCAATAGAAACTGGAAGAAAATAAATCTACACAGCCTACTGTTATTAAAATCGATTAGACGGGTATACCGTTAAAAACCATTAAATTAAATTAATTGCGAGCCAGCGTCGTTTTTTGAGCAAAGCGAAAAAAAACGAGACGTAGGCGGAGCTTCTAATCCAGTAGCATGGAAATTTTAACAGCGTTTTGTCTGTGTGTGTGTTTGTGCCGGTGGTAACTCAATTGGAATTGCACCAAACTTGACAAATTAGAGCTCAAAAGATTCAGAATTTTGCCCTCTTCAAACGGTTTTGATAACCGGTAAAAAAAATATTGATTGTAATTTCATTAAATAAATTAAACTGTGTTAAGAACTAGCGGTGGCGCTAGTGTCAACGTCGTCTTACGCAACTAAGATTAACCTCACAAAATGAAGAATGTTTTGATCTTTCTATGTGTTGTAATTCGGTAAAAAAATATTGAGTAAAAGTCAATGAAACCAACTCAAATTTAAAATTAAAACTAGCGGTGGCGCTGGTGTCAACGTGGCCAACATGGGGAAAACAGTTGCAATTGAACTAAAATTGATTATATCTATATTTGGCATATTTTCCGGCAGCAGGCCCGATCGAGATAGCCAATTTGCCGGCCACAGGCACGTTTGATACAACGCCGATCACGTTTCCGGCTACCATTCTGAACAGTTTGCAGGCTTCTTTACCGAACAGATTGCCGGCTTCTTTACCAGCTTTTTAACCGACAAATTGGCCCAATAAATCCGATCACATACCGGTCAGTTTTCCGGTTTACTTACAGACCAGTTTGCCGCCTACTTTACTGTACCGACTAACTTGTCGGCCGTTTTATCAACAAATGCGTCATATATTACGTTGATTTCAAAGCTGATTCGGTGGAACTGAATTATTCATATTAACCCGGCGAGCTTTGCTACATTACAATTGACAACACATTTAAATAAGACATGTGCCGGATGCACTTAAGTTTTAAATTCTTTTTAACTAATTAAAAGGTTATTCAGAAAGTTGTTGATATTTACAACATACATTTTTTAATTGGTATAATAGTTGATTTATCTAGAAAAATTTCAAATAAATGGCCTTGCTGCAGGGATATACCTGCTCATTTTGAAATAGAGCGCTCGCGTGCTCATTTACGCAGCGTCGCCGCGAGGGAGGGGTACTTTGTATCCTGGCGCTCAGCCACAAGAGGCGTAAGATACGCAGCAATTTTTATTTTTTGGGTTCCTTTTTTCAGTTTGATCCTGGGCGCTAGCGACGACACTGCATTTACGCCATCTATCAACAAAATTTGAATTATTTGGACATAATATTTTCGTCGTGCTCCCGCTCATTTTTCATGAGTTTCGCTATTTTTTTCGTCATTTCCCCACAAGGGGAAACCAAGAAACAAATCATGTGTACAAAAAATATATTTATATTGAGGTAATATATAAGTTATTGAGCGTATAGTTTTTGTGACTTTACTTTCATTATTATTATTTTTCCAAGTGTGTTCATTACAACTCTACCTTGCTGCGTACTCTTTGTTTTGTACTGTATAAAAACAAATATTCGGAAAGCGATTCCACTATACATTGAAACCGAATAATAAAAACTTCTTGGTCATTTTGTCCACGTTTTTCCGATACAGAAATCCGAAAACTGCGAACAAAAAATTTGTTTGAGCCGATATCAAGACATCATCAGTATCAGTTATGCAGCGGTGTTTATTCAGTAGCTCATTCCACCAATTTTAGTAACGAACATTCCATTTTTTTCCTTTCTGCTAAATGAGATTATATAAATATAAGATAGTAAAGCGAGCTTTTCTGCTCGCGGTTAATAGAATAATTCAGACTTGGCCTGAATTAATCTTAAGAGATTCTTATAGATTTAGGATAAGGTGATTTGAATGAAATATGAAAAGTAATATGACAAATGTATATGGTTTGTTATGGATTATTGAGTTGTTTGAAAACTTCGAATAAATTTGTTCATATATTTTCTAATGTTATTATATTGGTGCTGTGACTGACACGAGTGGTGTTAAGAATGATAAATTGTTAAAAGTAACCTAACAAAACCTGATCTAACCTAACCTATCCCGCGTGCTAATTTATTTCCCCTGCACCCCTTTTTTGATTGGGCTGTTTATGATATTGTCGCCAGTTAAATGTTTGAAGTGGTTAGAATTAGGAATAATCATTCATTTTATAAACACACGATAAAATAAAAGAGAAAATAAAAACATGTACAGTATGGTCCAAATAAACTTGAGGGGTAAAAAACACTAAACAGGTAAGGGCCCCTCAAGTTTATTTGAACCATACGTATGTACAGTATGGTTCATGCGTGTGCGCATGCTTACATTCTCTTCACATTGGGATTAATAGTTTTATATTTTTTGAGATAAAAATTATGTTTGTTATAAACCTATCTAGGTCGTCATAGAAGGCTTAAACGCCACCCAACGCCCCGTAATAAAAGTTAACTAATTTTATGAAAACATGGTAGGCAAGTACATCGTTTCTCCCCTTAAAAGATACCTCAAGAAATTTGTGCTTTTTTGTGTATTTACATAATAAATGAAAGTGCGTGGTGGGAACATTTTTTACATAAAAACAAGTTAACAAAGTATGTCAATATGCCAAAGAAATGCAATAGACTCACGGAGATAAATTTCCGGTGAAAATATTAGAAAATATCAAAGAAAAATTAGGATACAGACATTTAAAAAGTTTAAAATTACGATTACAAAATACTATAGACATCTAAAATAACGGTAGTCCAACATCAAGTTGATTATAAATATAAACACGCGATTATAATAGGCACGAAAATTGTGATTGCAGTTATTTTGTTAGATCTTGTATAAAAGTGATTCACAAATAGTTTGTTACAACATGGAATATTAAAATTGATGTAAGCATAGACGATTAAACAGGTAAAATTTGTTAATTAAAATTACAACATTAAAAAAACATAAATAGTGGTTACTAGTTGGTACGTTCGCATAAGTAAAATAAATAATATCGTGCTTGACATGAAGATTTTTTTAAAACCTATTTAAACTACGATGGGTCGATCTCGTAGAGGACCGATTAGTCTCTCCCTAATAAACTGAAAAATGGCCAACAAACAACCAAACAGAAGGATCATAAATGCCAAGTAGAACTGCTTCAACTTCAATGGTGTATTTTGAGGCAGCATTTCGTAAGTTACTCCACGATGATCAGATTTCAAAAGGCATTTCCTAACACCGTAGTTTTCAACTCTGATCCAATAGTCGTAGAATCCCATATCAGCCCACCAAGTGACCTATTTATATTTATCAAAATTATAAAATTATTTAAAAAATTAAATAAACAAGAAGTACGCTTGGTCTAGTTCCTTTTTGTATGGACTATTTTTTGGGACGCCGAAGTACATGTGTTGATAGGCCATTAACTCTTTAGCCATGGTTAGTTTACACTCACTCTTATTAGTCATTGTTTGCATGGTCATGTACTTCATCACCGAAGTAGTCTAGCGTATGTAAAAGAATTAAACTTTGTTTGGAAAACCAAAACAAGAGTAACAAATTCCGAACCAGTATAGCTACTTGTTTATCTCCAAGCACTTTGTTTTGGATTTTACCAAAATCGGTTAAACTACAGTCCTGACCACAGCTTCTGAAATTGTTTCCAATTTGTTTTAGTGGACCCTTTTCTGCTGCCTGAAAACATGGATAATGAATTTTGTGATTAGTTAGAAAACCTTACAAATAGTTTGACTTACCAAAACTGCAATTTCATTAATGGATCCTTTGTGGGTTGATACACCGTATTCAGGATGATTAGCCAAGTCTTCAAATGTCGCAATTTCAGATCGTTTATAAGTTAGCGACGTGTATGACGATTGACGCCAAACAGGAAGAATAAATGTTAACGATGACAAAAACGAAAATTGCCCACACAACTGCCAACACGAAGACGGATCTGTGACCAGATCTGTAGTATGTACCTTGTAGATTACATGTTAATAAGTAAAAGTATACAAATAACATAGTAAATTTTAAAAAAATTAAAAGTCGAAATGCATCTTAAAATAGATAGAAAAACTCGATTCAATCATATTTCTTCCAGCTTGAGACCGGTGCAAAATGTCATTCACAGCAGACGTGAAAATGAATTGAATTCACCTTGATTAGTAAGAGTTCTAAAGCAATACATAAATATATTGCCGATTTCAGTAAATGAACTACGCACAAAAGACATTTCAGGGTATCCACGTTTTACTTTTATGATGAAATACCAGCAGACGACAACGCCAACAATCGAAAAACCGATACAAATCCAAACCTTGAAATTCAAAAATAGTAACTTATTGAATTCTTGCAAAGCTATGTCTATGTCTGAATTTTATATTTTAATTGGTCATATTCGCATACTTTTGTAGAGAAAATCATGACGATGCCTGAGAAATAAGTTTCAGCTTTTGGATAGTGAATCAGGATTCCAGTAGCATCGCCGTGCATGTAAGCGGCATAATCCATGGCCTGGTAGCGTTGTAAATTTAATGCGAATGCAGAACAAACCAAATCTGCTTCCTATTTAGAAAAATCTATATGTATAAATCAGAAACGTTGTGGGTTTCACGAAATTCGTGATTGGTAAAAATTATTTAGGGGGAGGGGCTTAGTTAATGGAGTTGAACGTTCAACTTGGAAGTATAGTTTAAGTATATGAGGAATAAATGGGAGAGCTTATTAACGATAATGCTTTAAACGCAAACAGTAAACCACGGTGATGAACTTGCATATATATCCTTCAGAGAACAAAATTTACTTTTAATTATTATCATAAGTTATGGAGAAACCTAGCTGTTTTCAGACCTGGAACGTTCGTGCCCATAAAGGCCGCCTGAGAATTACCAAATTGGCTAAGTAAAATAGTTGCTATTACGGGTTATAACACTGCGACTAATACGGCGCAACTTGGAATATGTGATGTAGTTGTTTAAACTGGTCATTGGTGGATTAACGATAAAAAATACCAAAGGAATAGAAATAGAAGTAAACATTTAGTTGTTCGGGTTGGTTAATTGGAAAGATTCGAAACCAATCATGCAACAAAAACTTATTAGGTTTCTTTGATTCTTCGAATAACGATTAAGAACAGAGAATGCAATCATAAAAAATTTACAAGCTATCCGGGCGAAGCCGAAACGCGGGCCAGCTAGTATAAGTATATTTCTGTTTCTATTCGTTTGTTCGACTATATCATGTTAATTTGCATTTATTTTAACACAAATAAAAATAGGTCTTTGCAAAAAGGTTTTAAAAGATAAGTGTTTCTATTTAATTGACCTTTTTACTATTCAGGACTTGTATGTCAATAAGTTAAGTAACTATTACCAAACTGAAAATTGTAGTGTATTGTATAAACACACCACAAAAATGTAGTTTTATAGTTAGAACCATAGCGTATTGTAAAAAAAACTATAACAATTTCTTCGCATTCTTAATTCAATTTTTTACCCTATGCAAAACCTAACTTTTTATTTTGGATAGGTGAAACTGAGAGCAATACTTACTCCTCGAGTAATCTGACCAATCATTCCTGTCCAATTCCCATCACTCATTCGGACACCAGCAGTGAACTCTTTCGCTACCATCATGTTTAAACTTCATAGAATAATTGTTTTGTAATATTGCAAAAGAATTAATCATCAATTACTTATTTGTCTTTTGACCTTCAAAATTATTACTTGAAATTTAGTAGTTTAGACATCCAATCCAGTTGCTCATAGATTATTCCTCCAAAACCGATAACATGACCGCTGGAATTGCGTATTATAGTAACAGAAGGCGGTAACTATTAAAGTAACCAGGTAACATTTGTAAGTAACCATCGTGCGAATGTATTAACAAACATCGTATTGTAGTTTATTGTATAACAAAATACTTACGTGAGGAATGACCACTCTTAGTTCCTTACCCGAAACTTCAAGTGCTTTAGCTTTTGATAGCCCAATTACCAATATGAAATAATAAAAGAAGCGCTTCATATTGATGACTTAACTCGATAAAATGACCAATTGACGTATATCGTTTACAGCCAATTAATGACCATATAACCTGGATAGCCAACAATTAAGAACTGAGGAGGACTTAATCACTTGACAATTAAGTCTATGAAAATAAAGAAAGAACGAATATTTGAAAGATCAAAAGAGGTATTAGAAAGAAGAATTGTCAGTAAAAAGTGATTAGAAAGAAGCACACAGTTACACGACCCAAAGTTTACTGCGATTGTTCTATTGCTTACCCACGTTCATATATTCAAAATATATTGTTAGAAGAACATCCGAAATACTGCTTTGTGGGCGTATATTCCAAATACAGTATTTTACATAGAATTGAAATATGATGCTTCTTATAAATATTTAAAAACTTTTGGAACCATCGTCCCGGAGTCTAGTTGAAACAAATCATATTTTGGGGAAACATGCAGTGAGTGACATTTATTTGTTTTGATGGATGGTTTCCATTGGTAACCAACAATATATTTTAATTCGTATGTTATTCTCATGTTGATTACAAGTAGTAGGAAGAAGACATCGATGCAGTGAACAAGAAACGAATAATTAATGAATGTAGGATGTTTATTTATTCAAAGCATAGACCAGACGAATCTTTTAAGCAAATTTGATATTTTATTGAACAAAAAATATAAATCAATAATATTATATTTGGTTAAAAAAATTTATAATGCAATAAAAAATTCATTACTTTGGTATCCTTGTGTTAATGAACTTACTTTTTTTTTAACTTAGACAACCGGATAATTGCATAATAATGTATAAGTGCATAATAGGGTAAGAATATTGTTTTAGCAATTAGAAATTTACTGGATTTCCAACGTTAATTTAAAAAAAAAAATTAGCTCCATACATTCACCATCGGTTTTTCTTTTTAGATATTGTTTAGGTATATAATGGAATATAACGAGGTTAGCTCATGTTATAAGTATGTTAGACTTTTGGGAAATATAATTTTGGCCGAATCTCCCAAGACCTATCGTCAACTGAAAAAATTCTGAACCCCACCTTGAATATATTTGATTGGACAATAAACACACACAGTTTTTCACTTAGTTTATACACTGTTTTAGTTTTATTTATTGAGTTATAAATATCAAGTTTATTATTACAAATTGACATTCATAGGATCAATAATTATAGGAACGCATGCTGTCACAGTCTGCTGTCTCAGCCTTTCTAAATTTACCTAGTAAAGCTATATGCCAAATGTATATTGTTAGAAGAACATCAGAAATACAGCTTCGTGGGTGTATGTACATAAATTTACATAAAATTTGAATATGGTGCCTGTGACTAATATTTTAAAGCTCCTGGAAACATCGTCCGGGCTCAGCTGAACCAAATCATATTCCTAGGAAAACTGTAGTGAATGAAATATTTATGTTGTTTCGTTGTTTGGTTTCCATTAGTTACCCAATATGTTCCAATTTTGTTATTCTAATGTTGCTGACAAGCAGTGGGAAGAAGACATCTATGCAGTCAACAAGAATTAAATAAATAATAAATATAGAAAGCTTTTTAGTTTCGGCCAATAGGACAGCAAATATGTCACAATTAGATTTAAAAAAAAGGTTATTCCAGTTCGCTGTGTTTTCTAATTCCCTTTATAGAAACAATGCTAGGTAATAAAGCCATTTTGAAAAACATGCATATCCTTGATATTAATAACTGTAGGTGAGCTAATAAACTACGAATATAATAAAAATAAACTTCTACCGGGGTGAGTGACTAATACCCTTGTTCAAAGCTTTGTTTAACTTAATGGATGTACAGTTCTTGGGCTTCGCCGTCATGATTATATTTTATGCAAACAACAGATATAGGTACAAGCAATAGATCAATAACACACAATAATTCAGGAATAATTTGTATATTTCCATGGTCTCATAATGTTCACTCCCTCGTCCTCCTGGTCATATAAAAAATCCAAAGAAAGCATGTATAAAAAAATTCCAAAGAAAGTATAATATAGACTGGTTTCATTTTTGAACGCTGCTGCCATTTGCGCTTTGAGCCAGGTCTCATTGTTAGGGTCTTGGGACAGCTGTAAATTAAGCAAATTTTTTTTGCTTCATTTTATATGGGAGCAGACGATAAGTGTTGTGAACGGAACCATCAAAGACAGTAAAATACTCTAATATCGCTTGTATACAGCTGCATTTACACTTGAGAGCAGGACAAAGGAGTAAAGGCAACATCGTTAAAAGATGAAACCGTTCTATATGGAGGCCATTCTAAAATTAGTTATTCGAAGAAAGGTATACTTTTTTAGATGAGGATTAGCAAGCAAGTAACACACTTCTAAAATTTCCAACAATAATTAAAAAAAACATTAGGCGAGTCACATTTTCAAAGGAATACCAAATATAAGGAAGTACATAAGCGTTTTATTTTTTAAATGTTGATGAAAAATTGGATACTTCATTACGGTATTCATATATGAAAAAAGGAAGTATCATGAAATGTACAGTATGGTCCAAATAAACTTGAGGGGCACAAAGCACTAAACAGGTAAGGGCCCCTCAATTTTATTTGAACCATACTGTATATTCATTCAAATCGCAGTTTTTTCACAAAATTCTCAAATAGCTTCTTAATAGATATCTAGCTGGAGACAACCGTGTTTGTAAAAATTCCTTCATGAAAAATTCATTTGTTTTTATGCATGGTTGCCAATGGTAACCAAAAGCAACTCTGATGCAGTTGAATACAAGAGCGGATAATTTGGGAGGGCTTTGGGGGTCTTGGCTCCGAAGTGCAACAATAATTTGTTATGATAATTTGCTGATTCAGAAAAAATAAGGTATCTTTTGATTGCATCCTCCTTAAACCACCATTTTGATCGTTTATCCAATCAAAATTCAATCTATTTTACTATGAACATCTGTATAATTAATGGGTCCTCAGGGTGACATGGCTCTAACTATTTTTTTTTTATATTTTGTAATGAGCTGGCGTACGACCTCACGAAGGTGTACTAAAACCAGATAAAAACAGACTTGCCTTTCAATCTCTTTGGCAAGTAGAGTATACTTTTCTTTTACAATAAAAAGATACCCTTAATAATTAAATATTTAAAGTAATTTACGTTTAGCCCCCCTCTCCTCCCTAAAAATAAAAAATAAAAAAAGAAGTTAGTGCTTTTTTTGTGTATTTACATAATAAAAGGGAAGTGCGCGGTGAGAACTTTTTTTTTATAAAGACATTTCTACATATTTTGAAAGGCAAAGTAAATGCATATCCTACGGGTACAAAATTTTGAGTGAAAAGATTAGAAATATCAATAGATTATTTAGGATAAAGACATTAACATAGGTTGAAAATCGATAAAAAGTACAATGTAAAGCTGCTTTTCTGTTAGAAGGAAACAAAATGTAGAACCAAACTCTAGTACAACGTCAACATGATAACATCAGCAAAAGCAATAGTAGACATTGAATTTTGCTGTACACCGTGAACGGGATTACATATCAACATATGTAATAATAAACACAGAATTTTGCCCATTTATTTATTAGATGGATTTTTAAAGAAATAAATGTTAAGTTAAATATTAGTTACAACACCCATTATAAAAAAAATAAACATAGACATTTAAAGAGGTGAAAATATTGAGTAGTTACAATAATAAAATGCATAACTAGTAATAGATACGAATTGAAAATTCAAATAAGTAATATTAGAAATGGCCGTGCTTTATGCAATTTTTTTTTTAAAATCTTAAATTATTAGTATCGTGCTTCAAACATCAATAGTTGCCCCTACATGGCATGTAAATAAATGAATGTAAACTAACTAAATTAAACTACTATGGGGCGGTCTCGTAGAGGGCCGATTAGTCTTTCCCTAATAAACTGAAAAATTCCCAACATACAGCCAATCAGAAGGATCATAAATGCCAAGTAGAACTGCTTCAACTTCAACGGGGTATTTTGAGGCAGCATTTCGTAAGTTACTCCACGATGATCCGATTTCAAAAGGCATTTTCTAACACCGTAGTTTTCCACTTTGCTCCAGTAGTCGTAAAATCCCATATCAGACCACCAAAGGGACCTATTTTTGTATATTATACATTTGTATATAGACTCTAAAAAGAAGCTTTAAAAGACTTACGCTTGGTTTAATTCCTTAATGTATGGACTATTTTTTGGGACGCCGAGGTACATGTGTTGAAAAGACATTAGCTCTTTAGCCAAGGTCAGTTGACACTCACTTTTATTATTTATTGTTTGCGTAGTCATGTATTTCATCACCGAAGTAGTCTAGCGTATGTAAAAGAATTAAACTTTGTTTGGAAAACCAAAACAAGAGTAACAAATTCCGAACCAGTATAGCTACTTGTTTATCTCCAAGCACTTTGTTTTGGATTTTACCAAAATCGGTTAAACTACAGTCCTGGCCACAACTTCTAAATCTATTTCCGATTTGTTTCAATGGACCTTTTTCTGCTGACTTTAAAAAATGAAAACAATTTTAAAAGCGTAAAAATTATAATTGCTAGTTATGCCTACAAGAACTGATATCTCATTAATAGATCCTTTGTGGGTTGATACACCGTATTCAGGATGATTAGCCAAATCTTCAAACGTTTCAATTTCAGATCTCTTGTAAGTTAACGACGTGTAAGATGCGAAACACGAAGAATAAATGTTAACGATGACAAAAGCAAAAATAGCCCAAGTGACTGCCAATACGAATACGGATTTATGACCGGATCGGTAGTACATACCTATCAGATTTAATGTAGATAAATTGAAGTTTGAATAAATTACATCTTTCGAATGAAATATCTATGTACAGTATGGTCCAAATAAACTTGAGGGGCACAAAGCACTAAACAGCTAAGGGCCCCTCACTATTTGAACCATACTGAACTTAAAAATATGTGTTAATTTATAAGTCACGCTTAAAAAAACACACAATTTAATCTATAACTGACGTAAAAATTAATGAAATTAACCTTGATTAGTAAGGGTGCCAAAGCAATACATAAAAACGTCGCCAAAATTTGTAAATGAAGTGCGGACGGAACCCAATCCAAGGTATCCACGTTTTACTTTAATGATGAAATACCAGCAGATGACAACGGCCATGACCGAAAGACCCATACCAATCCAAACCTAATTTTAAATATTTTAAATTTATATTGATGAAAAACCTACGTATTATGTCTGACTTTTACACTCCTTATTTATCATATTTCCATACATTTGTAGAGAAAATCATGACGATGCCTGAGAAATAAGTTTCAGCTTTTGGATAGTGAATCAAGATTCCAGTAGCATCGCCGTGCATGTAGGCGGCATAATCCATGGCCTGGTAACGTTGCAGATTTAATGCGAAAGGAGCACAAGCCAGATCTGCTTCCTATTTATAAAAAGTATTGCAACTTTTTGTTTATTACTTATTCTTACACAAACAAATATTTTCGAAAACAAAAATATTTGCAAGGTTTACAGTTTCTGTTTAATCCCGTTTTTACTATTTTGACTTTGGTATCAGTAAGATAGGTAACTATTAGATGAAATTTACCCCTCGAGTCATCTGACCAATCATTCCGGTCCAATTGCCATCATTCAATTTTATGCCAGCAGTAAACTCTTTTGCTACCATCACATTAAAACTTAACAGAATCAATTATTAATCAAGAAAATTCACCTTTAAATCCCAAAAATTTAAGTCTTACTTGAAATTGAGTAGTTTAGACATCCAGTCCAGTTGTTCATAGAGTATTCCCCCAAATCCGATGATATGACCACTGGAATTGCGTATTATAGTAACAGTTGGAGGGAACTATAAATATTAGCATGTAACCATAATGCGTGTGCATTAATAAGCATTTCGTTACTGCTGAGGTTAAAATAAAAAAATACTTACGTGAGCAATTATCACGCTTAGCTCTTTACCCGAAATGTCAGGTTCTTTAGCTTGCGATAGCCCAATCATCAATATGAAGTAGACAAAAAAATTCATATTGATTACTTTACTCAATGAGATGTTTAATTGATGTATATCGGTTAGAGCCATCAAATGGCCTAAGAATCTGGATGGTAAAAAATTTAACTAAGAAGGCCTAATAAAAATGTAGACGATGAAGATTTAAAAAAAAAAGAAAGAACGAATGTTTGAAAGATCAAAAGAGGTAAAAGAAAACAGAATTGTCAGTAAAAAGTGATTAGGAAGATGCACACAGTTACACGACCCAAAGTTTACTGCGATTGTTCTATTGCTTACCCACGTTCATATATTCAAAATATATTGTTAGAAGCACATCCGAAATACTGCTTCGTGGGTGTATATTCCATATACAATACTTTACATAGAATTGAAATAGGATGCTTCTTTTAAATATTTACAAACTTTTGAAACCATCGTCCCGGATTCTAGTTGAAACAAATCATATTTTGGGGAAACATGCAGTGAGTGACATTTATTTGTTTTGATGGATGGTTTCCATTGGTAACCAACAATATATTTTAATTACGTTATTCTTATGTTGATGACAAGCAGTAGGAAGAAGACATAGTGAACAAGAATCGAATAAAAAATGAAGTAGGATGTTATTTATTCAAAACATAGACTAGACAAATTTTTAAAGCAAATTCGATATTGTATTGAACAAAAAACTATAAATCTATAATATAATATTTGGTTACAATAATTAATATTTCTTATATTGAAATGAAGAGTTCTTTTCTTCACTATCCTTTTGTTGATGAATTTGCCTTTTTTATATCTTAGATGAACGTATAATTGCATTATAATCTATTTGTGCATAATTGGGTAAGAATTTTGTTTTAACAATTAAAAATTTACTGGTTTTCCAACATGAAAATTTTTTAATTTATCGCCCCAAATTCACCA
Source organism: Chydorus sphaericus (assembly GCA_030141595.1). Taxonomy (NCBI): domain Eukaryota; kingdom Metazoa; phylum Arthropoda; class Branchiopoda; order Diplostraca; family Chydoridae; genus Chydorus; species Chydorus sphaericus. The sequence continues at coordinate 9,685,981 of CM057926.1, read as the reverse complement.
TCGGTGTTTGTTTTTAGATATTGTTTAGGTATATAATAGAATATAACGAGGTTAGCATATTGTATACGTATGTTAGACTTTTGGGTAATAACTTTGGTCGCATCCTCCAACTGAAATGTTCTGAACCATAACTCAAAGATTTTGGATTGTACAATAAACACACACAGTTTTTCACTTAGTTTACACACTGTTTTAGTTCTCTTTATTGAGCGATAAATATCAAGTTTATTATTAAAAATTAAAATTCATAGGATCAAAACTTCCTAGAAACGCATGCTGTCACAGTTTGCTGTCTTAGCATTTCCGAATTTACCTAGTAAAGCCATATGCCAAATGTATATTGTTAGAGAAACATCAGAAATACAGCTTCGTGGGTGTATTGTACACAAATTTACATGAAATTTGAATATGGTGCCTGTGACTAATATTTTAAAGCTCTTGGAAACATCGTCCGGACTCAGCTGCACCAAATCATATTCCTAGGAAAACTGTAGCGAATGAAATATTTATGTTGTTTCGTTGTTTGGTTTCCATTAGTTACCAAATATGTTTCAGTTATGTTATTCTAATGTTGCTGACAAGCAGTGGGAAGAAGACATCTATGCGCAGTCAACACGAATTAAATAAATAATGAATATAGGAAGCTTTTTATTCAAAATATAGACCTGACAAATCTTTGCAACTTTGATATTGAATTGAAGGGAAACAATAAATCAATAATATAACTTTTTAAGAAATTATTTTCTTGATATTGAAATGAATAATATTTTACTTCCCTCAGTCAGATTCCTAATTGCATAATGCAAAAACCATTACACAGTATCAGTTATTCACGTGGCTCAAATATGCCGAAATTTCTCAGAAAACTAAAATGAATTAGTTGAACCTTATTACTAAAATCAGAAATTCATCAAAAATGAAGTTTCGGACAATAGGACAGCAAATCGACAACAATTAGATAAAAAAAAGGTTATTCCAGTTCTCTTTGTTTTTCAAAATTGCCACATTAAAAAAATACTTGAGTTGTTTAGAAAAACATGCATATCCTTGAAATTAATTACTGTACATGAGCTAATGAACTATGGACATGGTAAAAATAAACTTCCACTGGAGGGTGAGTAATTAATACACTTGTTCAAAGCTTTGTTTAAAATATGGCTTTGCAGTTCCTTGTTTGCAAACAATAGATATAGGTACAAGCAATAGATCAATAACACACGATAATTCAGGAATTATTTGTATAGTTCCATGGTCTCATAATGTTCACTCCCTCGTCCTTCTAGTCATTTTTTTTTAATTTCCAAAGAAAGTATAATATATTGAGGTCATTCTAAAATTAGTTATATAAAGAAAGGTGTATGTTGTAGATGAGGATTATTAGCAAGCAAGTAACACACTTCTAAAATTTCCAGCAATAATAAGAACATTATGATATTAGAAATATGATTTCGTCAGTAAACAAAAAATGATCGAGATGATGCACACAGTAAAACGTCTCGAAGTTTACTGCGATTGTTCTATGAACTACCAACGTTCATATATTGTTAAAGTATATTGTTAAAGGAACATGATAAATACTGCTTCTTTGGCGTATATTCAATGTACAATAATTTACATTAAATTTGAATATGGTGTCTGTGACTAATATTTTAAAGCTCTTGGAAAAATCGTCTAGGCTCCGCAGTATCAAATCATATTTCTGGGAAACATGCAGTGAATTAAATATTCATTTTGTTTCGTTGCATGGTTCCCATTTGTAACCAATGTATATATTTCAATTTTGCTATTCTAATGTTGATGACAAGCAGCGGGAATGAGATATATACGCTGTCAACAGGAACGAAATGAAAAGTGAATGTAGGAGCTAGTTGGCTGGAATATGGAACAAACGAGCTGCAAGTTTATAATTGTATTGAACAAAAACAGTCAATCTATAATACTATTTCTTGAAATTGCATCATTGTTTCTGGATAAGAATATTAGTTTCATTTACAGATATTAAAAAATTGAGTTCCCTGTTCGGTTTTTTTTTTAATTAACCCGTTCCAAACATTGTTTAAACAAGCACTGTACAGTACTTGGGATTCACAGTCATGATTTTATTATATAAAACAGTATATATGCAAACAAGTCATGCACAGATGTATATTATAATAATCTTTTTAATGAATTGGTTTATCGTTTCATCAGAAAGTTATGTATATAAATATTAAGTATATTTAGTTTTGTTCCACTAAAATAACTTAATTATCATTCTCCAATCAAAATTGAATTTGGCTCTTGTAACATAACTATTTAAATATTTAATTAATTTCTTTTCGCATTTTTACGGTGTGAATAAAGCCTAATCATAATTTTTAAGTTTTAAGTTTGCAAGAAAAGTTTCGTGATTTTTATGACTCACTAATACATATGCTTTTCAGGTTATTACGATATCTGCAGAATTATTTGACACTTTTTTATTCTCCCATAAGCCGCCTGGTGGTTAAATGCCTGTCGGGAGAAAAAAATATAATGTTAACTAATGGGAAAGAATAGGCCTAGGTGATTTTTATCTATACGGTAGCAAGTTAAGGTATTTAAATTTGTTCATTTTTAGGAAAGTGCGCTTTTAAGATGAAAATTCAAAACCAAGTAAAAAGCTGCCCTAATTTTTTTGCCATCATTTATAACAGAGCATTTAACAAGGAACATATATTTGAAGACAAAACTTTATAAAGGGTTAGTGACCTAACTAATAATTAATTCTGCATTTTTTTGAAAATATACGTTATTTAAAATTCCAGTTCGTACAAAGTACCAATCGATATGCAGGCTAAAACTTTACCACCAATTTTATTCCTTTTTAATACCTGTTGCTTATTTATTAACTAAAATTCTTTCTCTTTCACTCAGTCTCAAGACCAACTTTGAACACATTCCGTTTTAAACAAGCATTTTTCTAGGTCCCATATTTTTTATGTCCTTCCACAAACGTCAGAAAAGATAAGATTTTTAAAGATAAGAAAACAGTTTTCTAAAATCTTTCAAACTTTCCTGTAACTATAATAGCGTCACTGCGTCAGTGTCCACTGCATCGTTTCCATTGGCAACCAAACATATGTTTCAATCAGAATATTATTCTAATATTGTTGAAAAGCAGTAGAAAGTAGTCATCTACGCATTCAACTAGAACGAAATAAATAATGAATATAGGAAATTATTTATTTGGAACATATACCGGACGATTTCTGCTGTCAATGTATTATTGTATTTAATAAAAAAAACAACGCAACATTTCTATAAAAGAAACGATTTTATTAATATTGCAATGAAATGAGAATAATTTACTTATACTTTCCTTGTGATAATTCCATTCACTAAAGTCCAGTGTTTCTTATTTGGTGAAAAATCCGGAAATCCCAAATTAAATCCTAAAAAACCTTTTAGTAATTTTTTTATGAAGATTTTTTTTTAAATTTGAAATCAGCCCCATAGAATGATTTAATTTTTTACGTTTAATAGCGTTTTCCAATGGCAAGATTTTCAAGAGATTTCGTACATCCGGAGTAGATTTCAGAAAATTGTTCCAATGGGAAAACACTTTTGTTCCAATGGCCGACAGATTTATTCAAATCTACCTAGGAGAAATCCAACTAAAAAAACTACTCCGAATTTTTGCCAGATTATACTTTTTTACCGAATACTTGGCAACGTCACATTATAGAAAGTGCTACTGCAAATTATCAAAACCTGCCAGTTCGTAAGGTTTTGACAATGGCTAAAGAACAGAATTTTGTAGTTATAGATGTAGGATTAAAATTCTCTCGGTTTGTCAAAAACAAACGAGGGATTGTTCTTTACAACAAGGAAAATTTAATTCGTTGTATCTTTGAGAATGCTAATGGTATTTTTAATCATAACTGATGATATACTATTTTGTTTGTTTAATATGGGCTTTTTTTATATTAGGTACAAGCCAGGAAATGGCTGTTACTGAGGATTTTGCTGTTGAAGAGAACTTTGCGTCTCAGGACGAGATACGAGGAATGCATAAAGCTTATGTAGAGGATTATCTGGCCGATTTGGATGCAACTATTGAAAGATGTCAGAAGAGGGTGAAATCTTCAAGTACGTTTATGATGTAAAGACATTGTATATTACTATATTTCATTCAACAATTTTTATATAGAGACAAAGAAGGCCGAGACAAAGAAGAAAACGAATAAAAGCTTTAGCTGGGAAGACGCTGAGACAAAGAGACTTCTTGAATTATATCACGATAGCATGGGTGAAATTGGTCCCTTAAAGTTGTTTAAAAACAAGAAAGAACTGTTTCAGGACATCGCCGAAGAGATTTCTTGAGAATTCAAGGTGAACGTCAATGGTCAACAATGCAATACAAGGTAAAATCTAGCATTTAGTTTTATAGCTGTGAGTCTTTTAGTTTGTCTGTAGTCTAGCATTTAGTTTTATAGCTGTAGTCTAGCATTTAGTTTTATAGCTGTGAGATCCATTTAATATTCACTGGTGTCTATTCTGTAGTCTATGAATGAATATTTTTTTTTTAGTTGAATTTCAATTACTCTGCAACATTTTTCTTGAAACTTGTAGGTTGAAAACACTGGAAAGGAAGAAGAAAGAAGTTGATCACCACAATGGGGAGACGGGAGAAACCCGACAAGATGCGGAATATGAGGAAGAGCTGGATCTCATAGCGACAAAGGACGACTCTCTGGAACCTGAAGTGATTCGAGGTGTGGGATATGAATGCAAATTTTCTAAGAGCAAACTGAAACAAAAGAAAACTCAAATCAAGTCTCGTGAAACTTTCCAGTCCGGTAAGAATCTGAAATAAATTTGTTGAACATATTTTTTCCTTAAGTTTAATTGAACTTTTTTATATCCTACAGACACTGAAAGCTTGGGGGACCTGGATAACAACACGTCAAATAAGAATGAGAATCTTGTTCTGTCCGAAGAAGAACTGCGGATCTCAAAGTGGTAAGAATTAAAACAATGTAGAATATTTTTTGACAAACTTTTTTAATGATCCATTTCATCCCACAGAGTCAAAAGAGCAAAGCAAGGAAAAAAATAGTTTTAAAAAGGGCAAAGCCACCATCAAACCGCGGAGAAACGCAAAGAATGCTTCGCTCTCAGGTAAAAATATTAAAATTTAGAAATATTCTTTTGTAACTAATTGCGCTCAAAAATTGCATAATACTTTGTAGATGAAGAAGATGAGCTGATTCAAGACGATTCAAGAAACTCTTCTTCGTCTCGTCCAATAGCTTCTCCGTCTAGTAGTTCATCAGCTTCTTCACTTCCGATTATATCTTCTCCGCCAAAATCATCAGCCTCCGGATGTTCATCTCAATCCTCTACAAAGCTGGGGATCTCTTCTCAGCGTCACTCGAGGGCATCTGGAGCTCATTCTGATTCTTTCAAATATTCTCGGAAAAGAAAGGCGGAAGACGCCTTATCCGAAATATGGAACCAGTATCAAAAGCAGAAGATCCAACAAATCGAGGAGAAGAAAGAAATAAAAGCGGAGAATGAGTTGAAAAAAGAAAAGAAGGATATTGAAAAGATGAAGATAAAAGAGGAGTACTACAAGAATAAATTGGCACTTTCCCAACAGAAAAACTCGATATTAGAAAAACTAGCTCAACACCTCTCAAAATCGACAAGTCATTCGAGTTCTCGTCGTTCTACCTTTGTAGGTCAATCCAGCGATAGCTCATCTGAAGAGAGCGAAGCTCGCTAAATTGAATTCCGTTGTTGTTAATTAAAAAGAACTAATACACATTGTTACGGATGCTAATGGCCTTAAGTTTTCTTTTATTTTACTCCACGTGAAATATTTACATACGGTTACGTTTCCAACATTTTTCTTTGAAATTTTTTCCCCTATTTTCTGGTTTGACTTCCCCTAAACAGAATAAAAGCTGAGTGGTAAAAGTTTGTGTTTATCTTATTAAAATAAGCAAGTTTTCGAACGCACTCGGCAGTAAAAAAATCCACGTGATTTTTTTATTATTTTTTTTTATTCAACCGCCCCTCCGTAGTACTGATAACCATGATCTAAACATCCATCAGTGCTGTTAGTTTTCAAATAAAATGGGACACGTTAACTTTTATTTATTTTAAATGTTCGAATATATGTTGACTTAAGTATGTATAAGGATCATTGGAAAAAAATTTGAGGAACTCCATCATGATTCTAATGGATTCAACTAGAAAAAAAATTACATGCAGCAAATTACATTCCAAGGCATAAGGGAAGGATCATGGAGGCTTGGACTATTTTGGATCAATTCTTACTGTCGCCAACATAGAGAACCAAACTTTCCAAGTATCGGTGAAACGATTCAAAGCAAGGGGGAGAGCTAGTGAAGCAATGTCCAATGTGTATATGCATTATTTCCAACCATGGCAAACAGCGTAGGCAATATGAAAGCTTTAACAATTTGTTTTCCAATCACATGAAAAAATTCCATGGTGAAGATTGGGAGGCTTTCGTCCTTCAGCCAATTCTTTGAAATTTTTCAATACACTGCTATGCATAATACTAAATATAATCCTAGCCACTATCTTAAGGAAATAAAAAGAGGCTCAATTTCTATAGTCAACCATCAATGTATTGATTCATAACCAAATGCTTCCTTTATTTCATTACGTTTTTTTTGACCTGCCAGTTTGATTTGCTCAGTGCTTGTGCTTTTTCGAGGCCAATCATTAGTGCTCAGTGTGTGCCGGGTTCTTGGGGCCAGATTCCAATTATCACCAAGTCTTATGCAAATGTTGTGTAAAACACAGCAAGAAGTAATAAATTTAGCAATTTTTTCGACATTGTGAAAGTCGAGAGAAATAAGTTGACGAAATCTTGATTTAAGTAGACCAAAAGTGTTTTCAATAAGCACTCGTGTACCACACAAGCGGTTGTTGAAATCAATTTGGCTTGGCGTTGAGCGACTCGTAGTAGGGAAGGGAGTAATTAGCCATGGGGCTATGGGATAGGCTGAATCTCCTAGTAGATGATATTTTCCCCTATTACAGAAATAAGGAAGCTTCGGATACAAGAACGAAAGCTTGTAAATCCTTGAGTCGTGGATATTACTGGAAAATCCTGCAAAGAAATTTTCATAACGATAAGATATTTCTATAAAGAAAGAGCACGATATGATAATCAAATAGTTATTTTACTTACCAGTAGCAACATCAATAAACATTTTATTAGAGTCGCAAACACCCTGCAACGTTGTGGATATCATCTTGTGGCGATTCACGTAGGTTGATCTTATCTTCTTTGCTGGAGTCCGGATAGCAATGTAAGTCCCATCAACGCATCCGATTGTTCTAGGAAATCCCCTTATCTAATTAAAAAATAGATATAATATTTTAGTAAAACCCTTTAAAACAATTAGATGGTGGAAAGCATAGCTATGTATTTAACCTGTTCAAATGATGCAGCAGCTTCTTCTTTCTCTTCCTCGGTTTCAGGAAATTTGATGATTCTTGGTGAAATATCGATCAGATAATCCATTACTCGTTCGGCACATCTGTGGAAGGTACTTATTCCCATACCAAATCGATTAGCAACATCTCTAATTACACATTTGTTAGCAGCAAACCTATAAAAATAAAATGACATAGCGCCATTAAATAATAAGCTTACAATTGAATTTTCATTAATCACCACATAAATGATAAGATGTGCTCTTCAGCTGTTATTCGTATCAGGCCCCCATGGCTCCGTAGATTTACTGGACAAAAGGCTGATCGTTCAAAGTTATTGATAAGCTCCTTACTGGTAGTGCGTGAGATTCGAAAGTGACTCCGAAACTGTTCATAAATTAATGTGTGATGGTTAAGGGAAAAAATAATAGAAAAATAATTTTTATATTTACTTCCTTGTCAGAATATCCGTGAACTTCTTCAATAAAGGTAGCCCGTTTTCCCGGCTTTACTTTTATTCCTTCTTCCGGGAATAGTTGTGCTGCTGTATGGAAAATCTGAATGAAACTATCGCCATCACTATCTGAAGATTCACTATTGCTGGAATTGCTCGAACTATCTGAAGAAGAAATCGACGATTCATCCGTTGTTAATAATTCGTCAAAAATTCCACTCAACAAAATATTTGGATTCATTATTTCGCTCGTGTTGTTTATGAAATAAAATTACACTTGTTTTGTCGGGTACTTAGTTCTACCACACCGCTGCCAAAATTTCGGATGTACAGGATGTTGTGAAAAAGTTGTTCCAATGAAAAAAAATATGAATCCGAAAAATCTGCTCCGGGGTAGAGAAATTTTTGTGCAAAGATTTTTCAAAAAATATCTGGAGTAGATTTTTAGACCTAAATCTCTGAAAAATCTGCCCATTGGAAAACGCCATAAGTAGCGGAAATCCTAAATTATTACTTTGGGTAAGTAATCAATGATTATCTTGCTATTTTGATTCAAAATATACATGCTATACATCATGAGCTTCACAGCCTTGGTTTTATTTCATTTAACCAATAGATCAATACGATAAAATAATTCAGGAATGGTTTTTTCGATTTTCATGGTCTCATAATGATCACTCTCTCGTTTTTCCTAGCAATAAATGTTTTTTTTAAAAGCTGCATCAAACAAGCCAAATAATGAACGTGATTTCCACAGAGTGAAATTCTGATTATGATGGAGGGTGTCAAATTCGTCGGAAGAATTCCTACGAAGCGCTAGGACGAGTTGAAGTCGTATAAGCCTTATACTACGCCGTGTTAGTTTTTCCGACGGGCACAACTTTGACGTCCGGACCCTTCAAATTTCACGTGACGTGCGTTTTCACGCGTAAAACTTCGCTAAGAATTTTTTTAATATATATTAAACAAATATACCATTCGACTCACCACAACGCCGCAAATCCGACGGTATGGTTAACTAAAGAATGTATTTTCTATCTTAAATGCCAATTATTTCAACACCCCCGTCGGTTCTTCTAATGGTTTTTTTTACTTTCTTATGAAAAATGGCCTCAAGGCCCTTTTAAAAAAAAATATTAAAAATTGCCTAATGCTCTTATTAAAACCGGACTGGTTCCGTTGGATCAGAAATTGAGTTTCCTTTAAGATCATGCAAAAATATGTACAATAAAGGGTTAAGGAAAATATATCGGTTAAATACAAAATCGATTAAGGATGATTTTTTTTGTAATTGAAAGAAATTGACAGCACTGTTCATGCCAGGAGCACGATAACTCAATTCTTAAAAATGCGCTTGAAGTTACATTATTCACACCGGTTGAATGATGAAAAATATAAGAGTTTCTGTTTCAGTGAGAGAGGCTAGTGCTTCATTCGTGTCCATATGCTTATAAAAGTGTTATGTGGGCAAAAATAGGGAAAGCTTATAAAAATAAAAAGTTGTTAAAAAGCATATCATCGTGTTCAGCGTGAAAAACTGAACGGGATTGTCAATCATCTTGTGTATCAAATACCTTTCTGTTGGCTAAAAATCGACGGAAACGTCGGTGTGTAACGAACCGTGCGCGAAACGGCCCTCCCTCCATCGTGACAATTAAGACAGACATATTTCATAAATTAGTACAAACTCACTGTCTAAAGCATTAACCTTCATGCACCCTGACAGGTAAACAAAGGCAATACTTTAGCATGTGTGGCTGTTTTAATTTTTGAAAAATTTTATTTTTATAAGCTTTCCCTATTATACAGAATTTTACTACGATGACGGGAATATTCATTTTAGAAATCTACCGCAAGCTGTAAAATGTAATATTTTTCATGAGGTGGCGTAGATCTTAAAGTGTTAAAAATGGACAATTTGATTAATGTCTTTTAATCAAATTGTTAACATTAATAATTTAATGACCGAAGTGATTTAGGTTAAGTAAGCTCCACCATCCAACCGCTACCCCCCTCCCCCTACCAAAAAAATGTATAAATTAAAATTAACTACAAATTTAAAAATTAATAACCTCGTTTTTGTGCTTTTTTGTGTATTAACAAGATAAAGTGCATGGTGGATTTTTTCTAAAAAACATACATATAGCTATTCCAACATCCAAAGTAAGTGAAATTTATGAACAAGGCAAAAAAATCGATCGATTGATTCGGATATGTAGACAGCAAAATAGGTTGAAAATTGATTACAAAGTGCAATAATAAATCGATTACAAAGAGTAATAAAGCATAGTACTAGACATTGAATTAGTTTTAAAAAAGATTAGATAGTAGATGGATTTTACCATCAAAGTATTCAAAATATTATTTGTAAATTTAAATGTAAATTATGAGAATAAATAAACATAGACATTTAAAATGGCGATTAAATAAGTATAAAATGTTAAGTAAAAAAAACTTTAAAACGCAAAATTAGTTTACTGAAAATTCAAATAATAATTTTAATACAATCGTGCCGATATCAATACTGTCCTTACAACAAAACGTGAATCCATTTTATGGCAAACTTTTTTAATAGTATAAAAGTAAGTTATTGGTTTAAAGTAGACATGCAATATAGCATACAATACAGAACAGCCAATGATATGTATGCATTAAAAATTCAAATGTGTTATGTTAGAAATATATTTCTAACGAAATATGTAAGTTTTTGAATAGTTCTTCAATTAGTGGTGTCGTGCTGGACATAAATATTATATATTTTTTTTAAATGATAAATTGATTTAAACTACGATGGGTTGATCTCGCAGAGGACCAGTTACTCTCTCCTTTACAAACTGGAAAATGGCAAACAACCAACCAATCAGAAGGATCATAAATGCCAAGTAGAATTGCTTAAACTTCAACGGTGTATTTTGAGGCAGCATTTCGTAAGTTACTCCACGATGATCCGATTTCAAAAGGCATTTCCTAACACTGTAGTTTTCAACTCCAATCCAATAGTCATAAAATCCCATATCAGCCCACCAAAGTGACCTATTTTTTTTTTAAAAACCAATAACATATTTAAACATTAAACTTCAAAAGGGAAGTTTTTACAAGACTTACGCTTGATTCAATTCCTTAATGTACGGGCTATTTTTGGGGACTCCGAAATACATATGTTGATAAGTCATTAACTCCTTAGCAAGGGTTAGTTGACACTCACTTTTATTAGTTATTGTTTTTGTTATCATGTATTTAATCACCGAGGTGGTCTAGTTTGAGAAAAAAAAATTATTTACCTGGAAAGCAATAAAAACTGCAATTAACTTCAAACCAGTATAGTAGCTTGTTTTTCTTCAAGTGCTTTATTTTGGATTTTACCAAAATCGGTTAAACTGCAGTCCTGACCACAGTTTCTAAACTTATTTCCAATTTGTTTCAATGGACCTTTCTCTGCCGTCTAAAGAAAATGAAAATTCTTATGTGGTTAGTATTTTTAATAGTAATTCTTATTACGAGAACTAAAATCTCATTAATGGATCCTTTGTGGGTTGATACACCGTATTCAGGATGATAAGCCAAATCTTCAAACGTCTCAATTTCAGATCGCTTGTAAGTTAGTGACGTGTATGATGCCAAACACGAAGAATAAATGTTAACGATGACAAAAGCAAAAATTGCCCAAGTAACTGCCAATACGACGACGGATCTATGACCGGATCGGTAGTACATACCTTAATTAGATTAAATGTAGATGAAAAATAAATGTAATAACATAATTTTTTAAATGTATCGTAAGAAGTAAAAATCTATGCCATCAAATAAAGTTACATACAAGTTATCAATCAACTCAAAATTGTTTATGTCTTAAAAGCATTCAGCATTTAATTATATTAGACGTAATTATCAATAGAATAAACCTTGATTAGTAAGGGTTCCAAAGCAATACATAAAAATATCTCCAAAATTAGTGAATGAAGTGCGCACAGAATGGATTCCAAGATTTCCATGTTTTACTCTTACGATGAAATACCAGCAGATGGCAACAGCTACGACCGAAAGACCCATGCACATCCACACCTTTTAATTAAAAACATTTTAAATTCATTCAAATGCCTATTCATTTTATATTCACATACATTTGTGGAGAATATCATGACGATGCCTGAGAAATACGTTCTAGCTTTTGGATAGTGAATCATGATTCCAGTAGCATCGCCGTGCGTATAAGCAGCATAATTCATGGCTTGGTAGCGTTGCAAATTTAATGCGAATGGAGCACAAGCCAAATCTGCTTCCTATTAAAAAAAACAGAATTTAGAATCTTTTTGTTTGTTCTCGTTCGTCAGCATTGGGTTTGTTTTAACAAATTCTGGATAATCCATATTCCAATAGTGGTAAACTGAGGTTTTTTCATGTTATACGTATGCTATTAATTTAAGTTAGTTAAGAACAATAATGTTTACGATATCACGCAAGGTAAAATTACATCTCCAATTTGATGAGATTTTGCGTGCATGGTAAATTCATGCAGTCATGTATTTCTAGTGAAGCCATCTGCCAATTACTTGATTAATAATTTTTTTATTGTTTTGAATTGAACACAAAAATAGAAAATGCTCAGAAATGTCGTGATGTTAAGAAAGTTACGTTGACGCAATCATGAAAATTCAATTTAAAAAAAACTTTATCGGGAAAATTCGTAAATCCGAAAGAATATGTCCTGAAAAAATGCCGTTTTGATATTCAAAATAAGGTGAATATCCCTAAAAGTGTGAATACCCATTCCATTTGCTAACAAATGAATGAATTAAATACATCTTACGATCTTGAACAGCTCAAAATTGAAACTTGGGATAATAGGACAACAAAGGGATCATAGCTTGATTTTCAAAAAGGATATCCCGCGACTGTTCTGTTTGGGCTTCATACTTTTTTACTAATTTAGGTAGTTGTTAGTAACTAGCTAAAAACGACGGCAATACTTACTCCTCGAGTCATCTGACCAATCATTCCTGTCCAAGTACCATTACTCAATTGTATTCCGGCAGTGAACTCTCTTGCTTCCATCACATTAAAACTTAACAGAACCAATTATTAATCAATTATAAATTTACTTTTCACACTCAAAAGTATTACTGAAAATGTAGTAGTTTAGACATCCAATTCAGTTGTTCATAGAGTACTCCTCCAAAATCGATCACATGACCACTTGAGTTCCGTATTATAGTAACAACAGGAGGAAACTATACACGTAAGCACGAAAAAATTATCTCAATGTATTTATAAACACATTAAAACTGATTGTAAAAAAGAAATACTTACATGAGCAATGACCACTCTTAGCTCCTTACCCAAAATATCATGTTCGTCAGCTTTCGATAGTCCAATCATCAGTATGAAGTAGTAGAAATGCTTCATTTTTATGATTTTATTCACAGAGATGTTTAATTGACGACGGATATCGGTTAAAGCCATTTACGGCTTTATAACTTGAATGTTTAACAATTTAGAACTGTGGAGGCTTTACAATGTTGACATTCAAGTTCAATAGCAAATGAAAATAAGGTTCAAAGATGATAATAAGAAAAATGGTGAAAATTTCCGACAGTAAACAAAAGTGATTATGAAGATGCACTAAGTTTCAAGTCACAAAGTTTACTGCGTTTGTACTATGACCTGCCCACGTTGGTACCCAAGTACTCAAAATATATTGCTAGAGGAAACTCAAAGTACTCCATCGTGAGTGTATATTCCATGTACAAAGTTTACATAAAATTTATATACGATGCGCCTGACTAATATTTAAAAGCTCTTGGACCCATCGCCCCGGGCCTAGCTGCACTAGATCATATTTCTAAAAAGACTGGAGAAAGGAAATATTTATTTTGTTTCGTAGCATGGTTTCCATTGGTAACCAAACGTGTAATTCCATTATTTCGTTCCTTCTTTATTTTTGAAAAGCAGTAGGAAGAAGACATGTACGCAGTCAACCAGAAATGAATAAATAATAGTTACAGGAAACTGGTGGTTCGAAATGTACCACAAAAGAATCTCTGCAAGAAGCCACTATTTATTATTGAAAATCAACAATAAATGCATTGTATTCCTTTTACAGAAATGATTTTCTTGACAATCTACCAAAGAAAGCCTTGTATTCTTCGTTTCCAACAGAAGACTAAATCATACAGATACTGTTTTTTTATATTAGTCAAGAAAGGTAGTTAACAGCTTCTAGGACAATGTGCAAATATATCCGGCGCTCCTGGAACTGCAGCTGGAAGGATTCATCTGCTCCTGTACGTGCCGTTGTCGTCGTAACCAGAGCCACCCAAGATCCTCGGAATGTTCCGGCACACTTTTTTGGCAGGTGGGTGTATATCGGCGTTTGAAGTTCGGGGGAATAACAAACGAAATAAATTTCATATCGTTACAAAATTTAAATTAAATATTTCTAACTCAAAGTTCGGTATTCAGTCTTTATAACAAACAACGGTGATTATGATTACCTTATACGGATGTTACTGTCATAAACATTTTGTGTTGAACACAGCTCCAGTCTGCACCACACGAAATGCCCGGAAATTACCCAGATACATGTGTTACCTAAAAAAATGCGGACACACAATGCCCTTAAGACTGGAACATAGGATGAGGACGAATATGTTGAATGATGGCCATAGTTTTACTTCCCAAATTTTTCTCCAGGTAAAATGGCCAGTGTGAAGGTACAGTATGGTTCAAATAAACCTTGAAGGGCCCTTAGCTGTCTAGTGCTTTGTGCCACTCGATTTTATAGGGACCATACTGTACATATTAGAGAGAAGTCTTTTTCGATTGCGGATACATTTCATTCAAATTTTTTTTTTTTTCAAAACAATTTAAATACATTACAAATAATATATTTCTGGCTGACATTTATAATGTTGCAATTGTGTAAATGTTGCAATTGAAGCCACTGAGGCGTTGTTTTACCAATTAAGGGTAATTGGTACCAAATTAAGGGATCACGTATATGTTCAAGAGCAGAATTGTATTTACTTTTTTACGTTATTAAGTTTTTGTTTAATAAATGAGATACCTCAAATAATCGAGACATCACAAATGTCTAGCTGCGGATAAAATCCTCCATAATAAAAAATTCAATTTATTTTTCTGCATAGTTGCCAATGGTAACCAAACAGTGTTGCCAATAGCAACTGGAAGAAAATAAATCTACGCATCCTACTCTACTATTATCAAAATCGATTGGCGGGTATACCATTAAAGATTAGTTATTTAAATAATATTTAAATAATAACAAAACATTTAAATAAAACATGTGCCGGTTGCACAAATTTAAAATGATCTTTTTAACTGATAAACTGAAACTGAATAAGTTATTCCGAAAGTTGTTGAGATTCAGTCTTTTTTCTTCTAGTGTTTTTGCATTAGTCATTTTCACAAATAAAAATTAGCTTGATTCAATAAGGAATATATCTTTAGTTTACAGGCTTTCATATTCACACAAATTTAAGTAATAAGTAAGATTAACTCGTATCTATTAGAAATAGGCTTCGTAATGATTGGAATCTGCAAATGACGAAGAAAATTGACTTTCTACATTCTTTTTGCTCATATGAATATACGTAGTTCCCAATAAAAGGGAAATATCTCTGAAATGCGTGAGCAATTAAAATTAAAATTTCAAAAAATTAAAAAATTTCAAAAAATTAAAAAATTTCAAAAAATTAAAAAATTTCAAAAAATTAAAAAATTTCAAATAAATGGTCTTGCTGAAGGTATGTAACTACTCATTGTGAAATAGAGCGCGCTCGTGCTCATTTACGCAGTGCCGCCACGAGGGAAGGGTCATTGAGTACTTTGTATCCTGGCGCTCGGCGGGAATGGGCGTAAGAGAACCAGCAATTTTTTTGGGTGTCTTTTTCTGGTTTGATTCCGGGCGCCACACAGGCTAGCGACGGCACTTTATTTACGCCATCTATCAACGAAATTTGAACTATTTTGATACACACATTTTTGTCGTACTCCCGCTCATATTCTGGGCGTTGAGAGTCGATCTCAACGGAGGTTCCCGTAGGGATTTTAAAATCGCTTAGTAAAAAAATTTTATTCTATTTTTTTTTCATCATACAAGGAAAAATAAATTGAAAAGCTGCGCGCCACGTGCAAATTTATCACTAAAATCTGAATGTAACAATTTTATTTTTATTTTTGCGCCTTTTGTTAATTTATGGCTTTTTTCAAATTGTTGCCTAAATTTATTTTAAGAAATTAAAACTAAGTAAATCAAATTAACTCTAAGCTAGTACAGTTTTCCATTAGATATAAAAATAGAAAATAAATTATAACATGCCTTTTTAAAATTCTTGCAATGCATATCATCATACTTTCATTTAAAAATAATTAAGTTGAATGTAATCATTTTATTAAACTATTTAAAAAATAAATTTCGACAAACTTTTAAAATGATAATAATCGACATTGTTTTGAAAATATATCTGTAGGTAATGGTACCGACATCTAAACAAGTTCCGCTCCTCAAGGACCTCGTTGTCTGATATATATTTTTAATGATTTATGACAATGAAGAGGGAAAAAAAGTATTGATGACTTAAAGAAAATTGACAGCTGAAATGAGCTGTCCACTCATATTGATTTTCATTTAATAAACAAGTGAATGATGATCATTTGGATCGTACAGGTGTTTTAAAGAGAATGGGCCACTAATGGACGACTTTTGCACTTTTTGAAACCAGTACCATAAAATGTAGAAAAATTCAAAGATTTTTTAAATACCACATGTTCCTGTACCTAAAATTAATATTTCCGGAGATATTACGGGAAAACTGGAAATAGGTCCCGCCCCTCGCCCCGCCCACAAAATTAAGTAAAATCACCATTAAATCGGAAAAAAGATTTCATGCATTTTTTATCTAAAAACTATTAATGTAAAATCATTAATTATTTTTATATAATTTTTTTTCTGATTCCCTCAATGCTTTTCTTATGGAGAAACCAAAAGGGCAGAAAAAAAGTGTAGGACCGCCCCCTGGTTGTTCAAAACCAACAATAAAATAATAAAAAAAAAACCATTAAATTGAGAAAAATATTCTGAACATTTCTTATTTAATAGACATTTGCGTAAAATGATTAGTTATTTTTATAAAAATTATTTTCTGATTCCCCCAATGCTTTTCTTATGGAGAAACCCGCAGGGAAGGAAAAAAGTGTCGGACCGCCCCTTCTCCGGTTTTTCGTGAATAGCTCCGAAGCTAAGTATCTTAGGTATAGGAAGTAGGAACATATTAGCAAGATTAAATCGTAATTTTTTTCTCTATTTTTTGGTACTGGTTTCAAAAAATACAAAAGTCGTCCATTATTTCATGAAAAAGAGTAATTACTCACTATTTTTTCAACAGGAAAAGAGAATCAGATAGCCTATTGAAGAATCACTTAACAAATTTGAATTCCCGCGAATTCTCACAGAGTTGCCATTTTTCCAACCCTTTTTTCGAAAATAATAAGATTTTTTTTTTGTTTCATATGACAAGAGCGCAAGGATTTTTTGGCATCATTATTAACTTTTAAAAATTTTTCAATACTTTTATGTCTTATGTACAGTGTCAGTTGAATAACTAGCTTTGAATAATTTCATCATTATAAAAGTGCTTAAGTGCTTGGCGTTTTAGAGGGTCTATTCGAAGTTTCGAACGCCCGCTCTTTTTATTGCAGGGTTGCCATTTTCTAAACCGGTTAAATATTATGTTTTAAATACTGTAATACTGTTTTAATTGTTAAAAACCGCATGATTCTATTTATTTAGATCTTTTTTATTGACTTCTATTTATTTTGACACAAATGAAGTTAACCCGTGGATTTGATCTGTATTTTCCTGTGGAAATATGTATTTTAACTCGATAACTTGAATACGGTTAACTATTAGTCTTTGGAAAAAGTGCACTCCCATGGACCGTAGTGGCATCTAGTGAGCCTTTGGAGAAGTGTTGTCCACCCAGGTATGTATATAATGAGGGAAAAGGCTGTACAGAATCCCTACGGGAAATTTCAAAAGTTCCGTAACTTTGTGTTCGTTCTTTCCCGAGAAGGGGACACCAAGAAACAAATCATGCATTTAAAAAATATATATTGAGGTAGTATATAATTTATTGGGCGTATGTTTTTTTCATTTTTTTTGTGTTACCATTTGAACTTGCTTTCGTTACTATTAGTATTTTTTCAAGCGTGTTTATTACAACTCCACCTTGCTGTATACTCTATGCTTTGTACTGTATAAAGACAGATGTCCGGAATACAATTTGTCCACATTTTTTCAAGAAATTATCAGTATCAGTTATTAGCAGAAGTAGTAAGGGGGTGGTGTTAATTCAGTAGCTGAGTAGCTCATTCCGCTAATTTTAGTTATGGACATTTTCCTTTTTTTCCTTTCTGGTAAATGAGATTATATAAATTAATAAATATATTATAATGTTATACCATTTGGATGGATCTTTAAACTGTTAAAACTAGTGTCTTATTTAATTCATACAACAATTTTCATTAAAATTTGTGGATTGATTTGCGGATTGAAAATTATATGTATTAAGTACATAACGCCCAAGTGATAGTAAGCTATATGCATAATTTTGTTTTCAAAACTGGTTTTGCTTTAGAACATGCACGAATCGATTAATTATCAGTGGTCCTTAAACATAACGTGATTTTAAACAATGTAGAAAAGCAGCCGTATAAATACATTCAAGTTTTTTATTATACTTTTATATTATTATTATATTATTTATATTATTTCTAGATGGCGATATGGTACCTCATCTAGCTTGTAAGACCTTCACTGCTACTTTTAGCTATTAATTTTACTGTGGGTGATGGACATGCCATTTTCCTATTCAAAAGGGAATTAATTTAGAAAACAGATTTTCAAAATATACTGGCTATTGGCTTAACAATATCTAATCAGATAAAAATGTGTAAAAACTGTGACGACAGTTTTGATGCTAATATGATTTCAACTATTGGTTTAAAGCCCATAAAATTTTACTCCTTTAATTTTATAAATTTATGCAAAATTGATTCATAAAAAAGATATGAACGAAATGGTTAATTTGAAATTACGTGTGCCAGAATTATAGTTTTTAGCAAGTGCACTAATGCATCATTTTTTAAGTGTTAGGATTGTAGTTATTCACTCCAGATTTGATAGATTGTTCAACAATATTTCTTTAATCTATGTAATTTCATAAAGTATTTACTTGGGTTTTTTCGAGGGGTTCCCGACTCTTTTTCCCCCGGTTCAGTCCGCGGGAGAAATGGGGTAAAAGGGGGGAAAATTCGCCTATCTCTTACATGTAAAAGGGGGAAAAAGGGGGAAATAATGGGGGGAAATGTTTTCCCCCGGTTCAGTCTGGAAAAGAGTCGGGAACCCCTCGGGTTTTTTAAACTGTGATAATCAATGTTGCAAAGCTCATTTTTCGATTTTACGTAAAATTTTAAATGAAGTAATTAATTAGACCAATGAATGATATTTTCTCTGATGAATTGAAAAAGGGCCAGAATATAGCCAATAAAAAGTAGTAGAAATGCCAGATAAAACTGTTCTAGTTTAAGTCGAGTTCGTTCGGCCAGCTTTACAGATTCCCCTTGGCTGTTGTAGTGTAGACGACATTGTTTAGCTACTGGAACCATTTTCCGCACCCAGTAGGTGTGCAATCCTAAAGAGTGCCACCAAATTGATCTGATTAAAAAAAATGAAAAATAATATGGTTTTATTTGAAACATTAATATTCTACTGACGTTAAATATATATTTATTTTTAAAGACTAGAACAATGCTATTAAACACTTTTCTTACGCTTTCTTTAGTTCTACGGCGTAAAGACTATTTTTAGGGGTAGCCATGTGCATGTGCTGAAATGCCATCGTTTCCTGGCCGATAGTCAGACGACATTCGCGGTTCTTCATTGTCTTTATCATGTAGTTATTACAGAATGCGATGGGCTGTAAATAAAACAGTTTTAATGGTTTAACACACTCTATCAGTTTTCTTTTAAAATTATACGATGATGGCAACGTTAGGACGGCTTCCAAAAATCTTATCAACAGTTTCGTCGAAATTTGTTAGACTGCAACCATCAGTACAACTTCGTAATTTATCTCCTATGGCTTTCATGACCCCCACTTCCGCCTCCTGTTATATTTGTTTATATTGTAGTCTATTCATTTTTTTATAAAAACAATTATTACCAAAAATATATGTTCAGGAACAGCTCCTTTTAAAACCGTTAGTTTGTAATTTGAGTCGTCAGCTAAATCTTTAAACGAGTTAATATCGGGTCTTTGAGACGTGAGTGACATGTATGATGTCAGACAGGAACAGTAAATATTGACCATGACAAAGCTGGCCAGGCACCAGGTGAAAACCACTTGTCCAACGGAACGTGGACCACCGCTGTAATAGCCACCTATCCCAAAACAATGTCGTAAGAATGAAAATATGTTTAAATTCAAAATAAATTCAACTTTTCAATTTAAAGATTACACTTAAACAAAATTGTGTTTTTCTTACTTTGATTTGCAATTGTGGCAAAGATAAACATTGCCACTTTGCTCAAATTGTAGAGGTCAGTTGAACGACCAAAGAATTTTTGGTAAAGGAAAACTAACAATTGGATACAACCGATGCTGACCAAAATAGAAATAAGGAGTCCAATCCAAACCTAGGCGTATTTTTAAAATTAAAATTGAAATATGAACAATTGCTGCCTTCAAATATTTTCATTGGAACTTACATATGGGGAAAATGTCTTGGCGATTCCATATATCGAAATCTTAGGAAATGGATATTTCCCTAGTATGCCAAATCCATCGCCTGTGAGATAAACAGACAGTTCCAAAATATCATGATCTGCTGCCCCGACAAAAGCAGCGCAAGCTAAATCAGCATCCTAATTCAAATTTTATTAATGTTTTTAGTGAT
Source organism: Chydorus sphaericus (assembly GCA_030141595.1). Classification (NCBI taxonomy): domain Eukaryota; kingdom Metazoa; phylum Arthropoda; class Branchiopoda; order Diplostraca; family Chydoridae; genus Chydorus; species Chydorus sphaericus. The sequence goes on along the minus strand of CM057926.1, from coordinate 9,665,112 downwards.
AACAAAAAATAAGAATCAGAATATCTCTTACTCCTCGCTGAAGGTGCCCCCTCATTCCATTCCAAGTCCCATTAATTACCATGCCATAGGAATTAGTTTTTTCTACTACCATGTCAAGACTTGACATTTTAAATCAATATTCGTCAGAAACTTATAAGTTGAGTTTTATATTGCATTGGCGATACCTGAAATTTAGTCTTTGAGATAACCAAAGTAATTCTTCAAAAAAGTATCCTCCAAACCCGACAACGTCACCGGTAGCATTTTGGAATACCATTGTTGCAGTAGCCAGCTATACATTGGATAACTCAAAAGAAAATATGAAAGGAAAATAGCTTGTTATTTGCCCACTGCATACCTTCATTATAATCACTTTAAGTTCTTTTCCAGAGAGGTAATTGAAGTCGAAGTTCTCATTTTCCATCCCAATTGCAGAACCAACAAATGAAAGTATATATAAGGTAGAATGTAAAATTATATATCGAGTTAGAGAGCTGAAGTATGAAAACAGGTACGACACGACCATGTTCGCGTTACATACTGAAAACTGATGCGGACGGTCGCATTAACTTACAAAAATCGAAGAATAATTTTATCCGAGAAAGAGATCTGTGTGTCCTCTTTACATACACAAGTGGGTTCTATTTAAATAGTTAAGAACGAATTTCCTGATATTTGCATCAAATAAAAAAATAATTCAATTCTTCTTATTATGCGAAATAACGATAGAATTTTGGTTTAAAAGGCCGCTTCCATGTTTTCTATAGACTCGCATTACATCGAAGCCGAAGAATAACTTGATATTTATGAGACTGAAATACCGATTATAGTATCAATGTAACCAAACTGGATTTACTTTTTGTGATTCTGAGGAACTGAGTAAAAATACAAATAAGATTTAAAGAATCAATACCAGCTAAATATAAAAATATCTTATTCCGAAAGCTCACTGTTAAATTCACGATTTAATGAGATTATGATGGGTCTGGTCGTATAATATTAATTTTAGCAACAAAGGAAAACATATTTACTCCTAGTAAATAACTGAATTGGAATAATAAATATGATGGGATTTAGGATAATGGAATACCTGTTATAGTATATCAATGATTCCTACAAAGAATAACATTATGGATTCTTATACTGTACGAGTGCACATACAATAAAGGTTCAAGGAATCAATATTCACTGAAAAATTGCTGCTATTGAGATAGTACAATATGAATTCCATCAGGTATTCAAGCTAGGGTAAACACATTTGAAGCTTTTTTTGTATTAAATCAGCCTATTGTGCGACGTGATGATAAACATTTTTGTGATATTGCACGAGAGAGCACATTTTCAAGGTTTGATGAATCAATATCTGATCAACAACTAAAATAATGATTTCTCTCTGCTTCAAAAGACTGTTTCTGCATATTACCACAACTCGAGCTTATGGCTTAAAAGTAAAATAGTTGGAAATTGAAAGAGAAAATAAATGAAATTCATATGATTAATATACGCATTTTATATATGTACAGTATGGTCCAAATAAACTTGAGGGGCACAAAGCACTAAACAGCTAAGGGCCCCTCAAGTTTATTTAAGAGTATCCTTCACTGAAATGTGCCGCCCCGACATGAGTGGCAGAAAACAAAGACCAATCCGATGATAAGGTCGTTGCCATCATTGGCCCTTAAAAAAAAATCCAATAGGCAATAATTAAAAAAATATTTTATCAAGTAGTCTTATTCCCGACAACATTATAAATATTTTGTCTATAGCTCATGACTAGGTTGGTAAATTAGATGTTATCATTATTGATAAATTAGACATAATTTCAGTCATTAAGTCATAATAGTTTCAAAAGAATGCAAAAACTCAATAACGATCATTCATATTTAAAATACAGTATATTTTCAACAGATTCCTGATCTTAAGAATCATAATTTTGAATATTTAAAATTTGAATTCAAAATATAAATAATATAGACTCATTTCATCATCGATGTAACGGTTATTAAATCAGTGAAGATGTTTAATAAGCGGCCTTGCCGTAAGCAGCGGGGGCAGAGTAACCACCGACGGAGTGGGAGACGCGGGCGTGGGCATCGACGAGATCGTCACGCTTGATGTGGCTGCCCTTACCGGGGAGAGCGACGCGCCAGGAGGTCTTGGTGTTGTCGCCGTGGCGGGTCTCAGTTAGGGCGTAGTCGTTGTAGTAATCATCCTGGACGGCCCAGTCAACGGTATAGTGGGGAACGTGGGACTGATTTCGGAGAAAAATAAATTATAATTACATTCATTAAATCAAGAGAAAATAATGAAATTTCATACCCAGTCAACGTTGGACTTGCCGTAAGAGGCAGCGGTGGCAACAGCGACGAGAGCAAGGAGAACAATGGCGACCTAAGTCGAAATAATAAAATGATAATAGATTGTATACTTTTAAATATGATTTTTTAATTGCAATATCTTTCTTTTTTTCTAATTGATACCTTCATGTTGTAGATTGTAGGATTGACAGAGCAAAACTGACTGAAGAAGTGGTAGAAAAATCTGACTTTTATACTGAATGTGGCAATAAAGAGGGCAGAACAAAAAATTGGCAAGAATTTTGCAGAAAGATATTTCAGATGCGAAGTCAAGGTTTCTTTCACCATTTGAATTATTTTGCAAATAGGTGACACAATGACACATTGCACTCTTTAAACCTGTTCTTTATAATTAGTTTTAGTTGTATTCTCAGTACATTTTTAACATTCTTAAATTAGGTAGTTAATGTTGTTTTTTTCCTTTACTTTTTAATGAAATAAAAGTAAAATCGCCTAAGTTTTGTTAATGATCTAAAAATATATAATCAAGTATTCCGATCATTTTCAGCTTGATATTGTTCAATTTTCTATTATGGGGTTGTTTTAGAATTAAACTTCTCGGATTCGATTATATTAATTTTAGATTAAAGGCTAGAGCACTATTTTAATTGCAGAATTGCTACTTTAATTCTTTTATTTACACCGATGATGGATCATCTATCTGTTTTAAATTAAATAATATCATTTTCGATATAGAGAAAGGCATATAAAACGTTTGGCTTTTTACATTTTTGAAAAAATTGACTGAAGCCATGTGAACAATTTGAGATAAAAGTTAAAGTTTATTAAAAGTTAAATAAGTTCGATGTGAAAACTATTGGGTGAGTTAAATACTGGGCGAAGAGATAAAGCTCAACGATAGAGACCTTGCAAGCCTAGATCATATTAAACAGTAAAAGAGGAGAAAATCTTATTTTACTCAAGACATTAAAATCTGCACCGTCAAACCGGATAACTTGAGACAAAATGGCCTATTTTTTTTATAGTTTTTAAGTAATAACTCTCTCCAAAAGGAAAATTTCAAAAAAGTAAAAAATACCTATTGTAGAGTTTTGAATTCTGAACACGAAGGTATACTTGATTTCTCAATTTGAAGAACCCATATTTTATGAAAATTACTGGAAAATGCTGTCTTAAGTTTCCCGACGGGTCGGGTAAGTTGGGACAAATTAAGTTTTACGTCAATTTTACGTAACACAAAATATTTATTCGGAAAAACTGAGATTCGTTCTAGTTTTGGTAGCCTTTCAGCTTTTAAATGACACAAAAAAAGTTGAATTTCGTCAACTATCAGAGGCGCCAGCAATCAAAGAATAAAAGTCTGTACAAAGTTACCCGGAAATTCGAACTTAAAACTTCCCCATATAAAACGCATTGTCCTTAGTTATCCTCCTTGTCTCAAGTTACCCGGTTTGACGGTATTTAAATAGAATTCGTAGCCTTTAGTCTATACTATTTGTAAATGACTATCTATTATTCATATTGTTTTCGTATCTAATTTAATGACCTTCAAACAGGCAGTAGTGCAAGCGAATAATTTTTTTTTTCAATTTCACTACTGTCTTTATATATATTTAAAACCGGATTTAGGTACTTATTTGAAGCAGCTCTTGTTATTCCTTAACCTACTGACATTGTCTGCTAACAATTTTTGTAATAACAAATTCCAACAGCACCTGCAAAAACTCAGTGTACTCGTTACCCAATTACCAATTACTTGTATTTCAAGTCTAGAAAGTAACTATGACATCACAGAACGATTACGTTTCAAAACCAAAACAGGTTTAAACTAAAGTATATAACTTTTTTTTCATTATGAAGTCGGAAAAAATTTCGTGCATCGATAAGCAACTAAAATAACTTGATTATTTACCATTATAAATTTAATTTGTAGACCTGTCATTCATGAGGTAATAACAACATTCTGTATTTTTTTTAAATAAAGCGCCATCAAAACTCATCTCTTTTTCTACTGAACTGTTTTCAGAAAAGATTGACTAACCAGGTGGAAAATTAATTTGATTTTATGAAGATACAAGAAATCAAATAATTTTAAAAGAATTTAAAAAAAGAATAAAAAAAGCTCAAATACCATAATTAGTTTTCAAAATATATTTTCGACAGATTCTTGATCTTAAGAATCATCATTTCGTACAAGATATAAATAATATAGGCTCATGTCATCATCGATATAACGGTAAATAAATCAGTGAAGGTGTTTAATAAGCGGCCTTGCCGTAGGCAGCGGGGGCAGAGTAGCCACCGACGGAGTGGGAGACGCGGGCGTGGGCATCGACGAGATCGTCACGCTTGATGTGGCTGCCCTTGCCGGGGAGAGCGACGCGCCAGGAAGTCTTGGTGTTATCACCGTGGCGGGTCTCAGTCTGGGCGTAATCGTTGTAGTAATCATCCTGAACAGCCCAGTCAACGGTGTAGTGGGGAACGTGGGACTAATTTTAAAAAATCATCAAAATTTCGTTCATCAAATCAAGAGAAAATAATGATATTATATACCCAGTCAACGTTGGACTTGCCGTAAGAGGCAGCGGTGGCGACGGCAACGAGGGCAAGAAGAACAATGGCGACCTAAACAATACATTTTATATCGTAAAATAAATTAATTTATTCCAACAACATAAAGTGTTGCTACCTTCATGTTGTTGATTGTAGAATTGACGGAGCAAAACTGATTGATTAAGTGTGGAACTGGTCTGATTTTTATACTGACTGTCGAAATGAGGTGTGCAGCAAGTAAAGGTAAAGAGAAAGACAATTGACAGGATTTTGTCAGCGAATAATTTCAAATATTTTGTCAAGGTTACGTTCAACCTCTAAGGTATTGCAAAAAGAATAAAAGCAAATTGAATACTATATGGTATTGTTCGTGGAACTCTTTGAAATGGGTCAATAGCCATTTTAATATAAGTGAATAATAATTTTTTTTTCTTTGTAATTCGTTTATTGGCCCGTTGAATAAAAAAAAAAGAATGAGTAGTTTGTAGGAAAAAGGGTTTCAAACTGTTTTTTCAAATAAATATCTGCTTTGTCGAATAAGGATTCTTTGAATAATAAATAAATCAACCTGGAATTGATAAAAAAATTATAACTTTTTAATGTTCAGTTGATCACTTAATCATAAAGTATTTACTAGTGTAAACTTCGATTTCTTAAATTAAACTTTTGTTTTAGTCTAGATTTTAGACGAGAATTAAACTATTCTTTCAATATTTTAAGGCTACATATATTTGTTTTACAAAACGAACAAATACAACAAGTAGCACTGTAATCTTTTATCACCGTAAGAAAGGTGTATCTTAGAAAATCATATAGTACGTTAGATTTTAATATCCCTTAAAATTTGAAAAAGTCCATTACAAATTAGGTAAACTATAGAATGTAACTACGCTTTTCCGTTAATATGCTCAATGTACTTAAAATTATGAAAATACTTATTATTTAATTATATTACTTAATTATTATTTAATTCAATATAAATATATTATATGTATATGTATGTAATAAGATACATAATTTGCAAGCTATTTTAAAAATTGTTGGGTTTTCGTCGTCCAGCTGGCTCATTGTTATAGTTCCATGCTCCTGTGAGCATGATTTTAGGTTCGATTCTCGTTGTATGCTATGGTTAATACATTCTAATTCCTTAATTTTCTTAAAATACTAAATTGTTTAAAACTTTAGTTTTTTAAGGTTTCTTTTTCGCAAGTTCATTCTGGATCATCACACTCGATTCAATCGATTGACGGAATTAAAATAATTTAACTGTTTTAAAGAAATTAAGGCATTTCAAGGATTAAAGTTAACTAAGTATCTCCTACTCAAATCCCTGTATTTTTTCAATATAATACTTAAGAGATTTAAGTGATTCGATTAAATTGATCGGCGAAAAAGTGTAGTCGCACTCTATAGTTTAGCCAAAAATTATATTATTCACGCTTAACATACGTCAAGCATGCTAATCAACTAAAAAATAGAAAATTTGTGATAATTAAACTTTATAATAATAATTAAAATGCTCAGTACCCCTTATAGCTTAACAATACATTCCTCTTCTATCTGTCCTTTTACTATCAACATTGAATAAACGGGTTCAAAAAGTATTTTTACTTTTTCAAATATAATATATTCTTTGGAACACATAGAAATCTCTCAAAACAAACATCGCTAATTCCATATCGTAGTCGCTAATCATACACCCAGTATAAGATTATCTTGTTTAGTAAGCGGCCTTGCCATAGACAGCGGGGGCAGAGTAGCCACCGACGGAGTGGGAGACGCGGGCCTCAGCGTTGACAACATCGTCGCGCTTGATGGAGCTCTTGCCGGGGAGGGCAACACGCCAGTAAGTCTTGGTGTTGTCAGCGCTGCGGGTCTCAGTCTGGGCATAGTCGTTGTAGTAATCATCCTGAACAGCCCAGTCAACGTTGTAGTAAGGGACGTGGGAGTAATCGACGGTCTGCTTGCCGTAAGAGGCGGCGGTGGCGGCGGCAACGAGGGCGAGGAGAACAATGGCGACCTATTGCATTTATTATACGAATTAAATATTAAGATGTCTTTCAATATTAGTAAATTCAATTTAGGTTCTATACCTTCATGTTGTTGACTGTAGAATTTGCGGAGCAGAACTGAACGAATTGTCGTGACGACTTTGAAGCTTTATATAATGGGATCAAAAAACAGGTTTTAGATTTTCGTGTTATAAAGGAATTCCTTTCCAAGTTCTAAATCCAATTATCCAATAACTTTCACTGCCGTCGCCCCGAATAAATATTTGAATTAACCATCTAATTCAGTTTATTATTGAATGTAAACTATAAATACTATTGATGTAAATATATTACTATTGAAATAGAAAAATACCAATTAACAATATAAAATTAGTAAAATGAATTACTATAATGTGTACATTTTAAATTATTTAAGTGCTTTCTAATAATGGTTGATTTTGAGTTTATAACAGACTCAAGTTCGTTTTCAAAACAGTTTAAGTATGGACTAAACCAATTTAATTTGAATCCTAGTTATTTCATTATCCAATCTGTCAATTTACGTTATTTATATGTTTTCCATTTAAACAAATCTTAGACGAATAACTCACATAGGAATAAAAAGATGTTTATTTTTATAATTTAAGAAATGTCACATAGATTGTACGTTCAGACGATAAGAAAAAGTTCTACTTTCTCTCATGTATGAAGGTGTAAATGTGTCGTAAATTTAAATAAAACTATTTATAAACAAACCTGTATATTTAAGTCAAGTTTAACAAGTTATGAATAGCTGATAATATGTTCTCGTTCGAACTAATTATATAATAAAACCATATTACTAATATTATAATTATTATGAAACTGGTTTTATAATTCAACGGGTAGACACATTCACTAAAATAAAGACCTATTTTAGCACCAATAAGTATTCAGTCCACTGACCCACTGGTATTGATAAATATGAATATAGAGATATAATAAGTAAAAGTCACATGTACCAGAAAAAAAGGACGGGTCAACAAGTACACGATCCAGTTCTCAATAATTTATTCTTCTTTCGTTCTAAAGTGGGAACAGTGGGAACCAGTTAGTGGTAAATCTATCTTGACTCTCAATCTCTGACACCAGAAAGCATTGATTGCAATACCTTTCATTCGCCTATAAAAGCGAAAACAGCTTACGACTCGAATCATTCAGTTCCTCACTGTCAATCCAATCAATAACATGAAGGTAAAATAGAAATCCGAATGTGAGTTCCAACCAAATACTATATTTAAATTAATTAAATACTTTTGTGATAGGTCGCCATTGTTCTCCTCGCCCTCGTTGCCGCCGCCACCGCCGCCTCTTACGGCAAGCAGACCGTCGATTACTCTCACGTCCCTTACTACAACGTTGACTGGGCTGTCCAGGATGATTACTACAACGACTACGCCCAGACTGAGACCCGCAGCGCTGACAACACCAAGACTTACTGGCGTGTTGCCCTCCCCGGCAAGAGCATGATCAAGCGCGACGATGTTGTCAACGCTGAGGCCCGCGTCTCCCACTCCGTCGGTGGCTACTCTGCCCCCGCTGTCTACGGCAAGGCCGCTTACTAAGCAGCAAATCTCGATATAACTTTTTTATGATGACCAACCAAATTTTTCGCCTCACTATATCTAAAGAGATTATATAAATATATTATTTATAAAATTATTTTTGAAACTATTTTGATTATTTTCACCGAGTTATACATAGTAATATAAAATAAATAGGAGGTAAAATAACATTAATTAATTAATTATTCTAAAATAAATTCAAATTAAAGTGTAGAAGCAATAAATAGAAATAACCTTAGAAGTTTAAAATATATGTATAAAGAACAAAGAAATATAACTAATACTATATTATATACATATTTTTAAAAAAGAATCCCAAGTCATCACGGAAAGATTGAAAATGCAGACAACTACGAAAACGTTTAATAAATATATTTCTTAAAATTTCATTAATATTTTGAATTCGTTCTTGATAAGGACTAGCTAAATATTTCATGCGCTTATATTTTCTATTATGAGTTTTGAATAATTATAGTTCCATTTAAAGTCCCAATACAAATTTCTTTTTAGTTCCTTCGGTAAAACTATAGAAAGTGACTTTTTCATTAAGCTACTTTATATAACTAAAACCCCCATGAAAATACTTAATGTTTATAATTTAATATACACGTATTACATATATTTAATCCATTCGGGACGACACCCAATTTCATTAATTGACTCAATTAAATTATTTGGACTGATTGACAGAAATTAACTTATTTCAATTAATTAAAATTAATAGGGTTTTGACACTAAAATACGGAAATTAAACTAACTATATATTCTGACGCAGCTTGAAATTCTGAATCTTTTTCACTAATATGTTCCCTATCTAAAGAATTTATTTCGAGAGTTATTCACAGTTAAAGTTAGAATAAGCTCCTCCTATTTAAAATCGGGGTACCAGCCATTTTGGATGTCTGGAGCCGAAATCTGTGGCTAAACAATTCATAAAATCGGCAACGCTGGAGTTTGTTTACTTGTTTCCTAGACAATAAGCAGACGATTTAGGCTCTGATTTCCAGGGAAAAGGTAAACAACACTGAAGCACCACAGATTCTGTGCAACGTTGCCGATGTTTTTAACTGTTTTACCACAGCTTTCTGGCTCCACCCTCCCCAAGATGGCTGAGACCCCGTTTTAAAAGAGGAGGGACCTTTTCGAACTTTGACTGCGAATAACTCGCGAAATAAATTTTTTTAGATAGGGAACATATTAGTGAAAAAGATTCAGAATTAAAAACTGCGTCAGAATATAGCATTAGTTTATTTTCGAATTTTAAGTGTCAAAACCCTATTATCTCCCACACAAAACCCCATATTTTTTCAATATAATAATCGAGAGATTTCAGAGATTTGGTTAAAGCAAATTGACGAAAAGGCGTAGTCACCTTCTATAGTTTAGCCATTCCTTCATTATATATTACTTTTTCAAAATATTCTCAATAACCTGTAGAAAGAATTGATAGGGAGAAAGGAATGGAAAAAGTCAACGCAGTAATTTTATTTACGTATGTAGGTCACTGGCCGAAAATTACAACACGTCACTTTAAGTCATCGCAATTCAGTGAAAGTTGAATAACAGGATCGCACAAGCTCGAAACTATAAACACTTCCAATCATCTATAACATTCTATTGATCATAACACTTATACGTCGTCCTTGACAATTACAATATAAACTTCTAGATTACATCGCCAAAATCGTTCAGTTTTGTTCAATCAATCCTACAATCAACATGAAGGTATCTATCAATATAAATCAGTTATAACCAGTTTTTAAAATGTTAAAATATTTAAAAAAAATATATATTTAAAGGTCGCCATTGTTCTCCTTGCCCTCGTCGCCGTTGCCACTGCTGCCTCTTATGGCAAGTCCAACGTTGACTGGGTATGAATAGTAATTATTTTTTCATGGATGGAAATTATTATAAATTCTATTTTTTCCGAATTCAGTCCCACGTTCCCTACTACACCGTTGACTGGGCTGTTCAGGATGATTACTACAACGATTACGCCCAGACTGAGACCCGCAGCGGAGACAACACCAAGACCTCCTGGCGCGTTGCCCTCCCCGGCAAGAGCATGATCAAGCGTGACGATCTCGTCGATGCCCACGCCCGCGTCTCCCACTCCGTCGGTGGCTACTCTGCCCCCGCTGCCTACGGCAAGGCCGCTTATTAGGTTATCGAGATAACGTATGCTATGCACATTATGACCTGAAAATCTTTTATATGTAATGACCATCTTAAAATTGAAGTAACTTATTTCTTTATTGCGTTAAGAAATCAAGTTTTTTTATGAAAATAAATCTGTTTTTCTGAAATAGTTCTATGTTTTCGTGATTTTTTCCCCTTTACAAATCTGAATTATTATATAACGTTATAACAATAAGAAAAAAATCTTTGATTAAATCTAGATTAATTTTTTTTAAAATTACTTCTTATGCTGGTTAAATAATAATAGCATCTAAAATATAGAATTTATGAGCTTTCTATTGTTATGGTTCCTACTAAAACATGGTTTAATATTCTATTCTAAATAAAAACAATATAATTATCATGACACACGTCATATCAAATTAATTTATCTTTTTATTCAATATATAAGAAAGTTGATAGGATATCTGATTGCGGGAAATTTTGGTTATTCATATTTTAGGAGAGCTCGAGATTACATTTGTGCTTTATTTTATATAGGATATAATAAGCATAAGAAACTTTATACTCAAAACAAATGCTCGCATATTTGCCATTCATTACATTTGCAAGTCAAAGATATAACAGCACTTTCTCCAATATAAATATGTACAAGAATTAGAACGGAGACCAATTTTAACTTCAAATACATTAGTAGTTATTTGACATTCTTTGAATTGCAAAAGTTAATTGAATGCAATAAAAGTAACCCAAGCCAACCTTGAATTTATTCTCACCGGTATTTGCTACTTTCTATCCAGTCAACGACCTACCCTAAGCTCTTATTATGGTCTTAATGACCATTAAAGTATTCATTATATCAGCAACTAGTTTGATATTACAAATATGTAATCTATGAGGTCCATCCATTAGAAATATCTAAAGGGTCTTTTTAAGAATCTTAGATGAAGGTACATGATCGACACGTGAGTCAAGCGTTGCTGAAATAGAGAGAGAATTTAAAATAAAGCAATACGACGGCGTAGTGTAAATAAATAGTTTATTAATTCTAGTTGGGTTACATTATATTCACGTGTCTATAGCCGGTTGTTAATTGTCTTTTGTCACTACGACACTACCTAGTTACCTTTTTTAAAAATTCTAGATTCAAATATTTTTTTTATGTTGTAGATAAGTTTTCTTATGATTTCGAAAAATCAATAATGATACAATTAAAAAAAACGTGTTTACGGTAATCAGATATTATTTAGTTAGACGATCTTAAAACTGAAAAAATACAATAAAATAGTCTAGAACCTAGATGGTATCGAATACACTGCCTCAATTTCGTGAAGTAAAAAAAAATATTGTCTCTTTTACACTGTTTTCCGCCCATACATAATTTTTATACACGTATAACAAAATCAAAGTAACCTTTCTTGGAATGCATGCACTGTTACAGTGTTACTATCAAAATTGTTATGTATTAAGAAAGAAATAGAAACCTGTAAAAAGTCAAAAGTTAAATTAGCCAAATGATCCAATATATAACTTGCACTAACCGCATTGTATGAAATAGACAATAATCTTATGTTTTAAATTTAAACATTTAAATACATCTATTGGAAGCAACATAACACAAGATCTTAAATTTATCATCCTTTCGGGTTAACACAGGTTCCGCTATTTTTTTTTCAAATAAATCAAATTAGCAATTAATTCATATGGTAGAGCCTAAAATTTTACATTAGGTCACCGCACCCACCGGACTTATAAGTACACCTCTCATTACCTCCATAAACGCACGGGTTAAATTATTTTCTGGCTAAGAGTAGCTGAATTTTAAGTCATTTTTCTGATTTTTCTCATAGCCAAGATATGTTTGTCTTGATTATATCTGATTCTTGTTACCGATCCCCATTGAGTTATTGACTAGGTCACGTACAAGTTCACGAAAAGACAAACATGAAGGAGTGTAGGAAAAATCCATCGTTAATAGTTTTGAGCTACTTTTTACAAGAAAACTGACATCAGTTTGAACCACGCACTCATATAATTATAGTCCGGCGGGTACTGTATATCAGTATATTTCTGAATAGGGTGTTATCAATCATTAATAACCTAGTTCTTAATATGGTCTGTTCCATTTTTTACACATAGTTTTTAAAAGCGTTTTATGTCCCGTTATACATATGAAAATTAATCTAACTGAACTGGTATAAAATGTAATTATCTAAAGGGACATGCACTCATGGCAGCGGCCAGTAGAAACATTATCCGATACTAGAATATCTTTCCTTAATTAGCATTTATCAACTTGTAACCTATTATCTATACAAATTCTTCTATATAGCTATTGTCACCCGTCAAACTCCTTCTCGCTTGCCGAGGGGCCCGCTTCGCGGGTCCCCCCCCTCGCGGGTCCCCCCCCTCGGCGAGGTCGAAGTCGCTTGCCGGGTGAGACCTTTTGATGGTCTGTGTAGAGTCATTATTTTTATTGTACCCGAATATAAAATTGAGTAGTTGTATATTCGCTGATGGATCAAAACCTGGAATAAATACTACATAAATATATATAATAATTTATGAAACAATTAATAACTTTTTTCAACAAAACAAATATTAAAAAAGAACTTAAGTAATGAATGTCACTTGACAGATTCGAACTCTCATCTTCAATCTATACCTTCCCATCTCCGTATGTACAGTAGCTTAATGACCTGCGCCACATATAATACGAAACGACCTATCAATCTAGCTGTATGTATGTAAAAACTGAAAATCCCCCCAAAAATTAAATATATTTTATATCGTGAGTGTAAACCGTGTAAGCCTTTGTCAATATTTCGTTTTAATGATTTTGGTAATTCCAACATAGAAAAAATCTAATTTGGCCATTTTCCTCTCATAAATGAATCGTATTGTATTCAATGGTAGTAGATTGTAATGTGTTGTAAATAAAAAGTAGTGGCCGTCGACTAAATACTTTTATGGAAATGACTTAACCCTCCAAGCGAAGTCGCTTGCCGGGCGAGCCCTTTATATGGACTGTGTAGAGCCATTTTTTCATTGAACCCGAATGTTAAATTGAGAGTTGTATATTCACTGGGTTCAAACCTTGACATAAATTCTAGATAAATTTTTAAAAAATAAACAATATAATTTTTCATCTGTGCCTCATTTAACTGGACCTTATAAAGTTGTGCAAAGGCTATACTTATGTCAACCAGAAAATTTAAAAAAATTAAAAATATCCAGTAATGAAAGGCGCCAGTTAGATTCGAACTCTCGATTAAAACTAATATCTACACCGTACATGCAGAAGCTTAGCCACCTGCGCCACTAGTGCTACGATATGATTTGGAAACCAAGTTGTATATATGTATATGGCTGATAATCAAAAATAAAGTTATGATAGATTTACACCATAAAGATAAACTCTATAAGCCCATGTCAATATCTCGTTCTAATAGTTTATGTAACTCCAACATTTAAAATATATAGTTTGGCTTCAATGCCTTTTTCCTCTCGTAAATAAATCGTATTGTATTCAATGGTAGTTAAATGTAATGTATTGTAAAAAAAAAGTAATGGCCCTCTACTAAATACTTTGATAAAAATGACTTAATTCTCCGCTTCCCAAGTTGATATACTCTATTTCTATCTACACAATACCATTAAAACCTTAAAAACTGCGTCAGCTATATTTCTGAAGACTGAAGTTCTCCCATTACTCATCAAATTCAGAAATCAAGTAGCTGTTCTCAATATTTACTTCGCAGTAGCAGTAGGCTAACCGGCTAGTACATCGCTAGGCATAGCCGCATAGCCCGAGTGTCATCAGCAGACAACAATGTTTACATAGCACTTCAAGATCTTGAAGTGGTCCTACAAACTTTAAATGACACCACCGACGCATCTTTTAAATGTCAAATTTTTATTGCAATTGATTCCTACTAAACCTAGCCTATACCACGCAGCATATTTTTTCATGAAGATTGATATAATTTAAGTCTCTCAATACTCAGTAGTTTTAACGTCAGCCCTTCCTTAGCTGGAAACATATTCGTGCCATTAAACATCCCAGAGCCTCACACTGGCTGACGCCCTCTAGGAATACAAATATTAACTACCTTTCGGTAATTTACTACGTAAATCTTAACCCTCAGGGATAAAGTTTCATTGTAAAAAGCAGTAGCAATTACTACACAAAAAAAAATCTAAAAAAAACTTAATTGAAGTTTAGAAAAATATAAACAAAGAACAGGTTTAAAGAGTGCAATGTGTCAATGCCACACCTACTTCTAAAAAAAACTAGTGTAGTGCCAACCTGTGAGTGTAGAACCAAAATTTGACCTCACGTATGTTTAATGTATTGATAAAAGATCTATTTTGCCAATTATCATTCAAATTAATATTTACATTTTTTTCAGACAAGAAACTAGACGATTATAATACTTTTTGAACAAAATAAAACTTATTTAAACCATAATAGATTTCAAAATCATATTTTTTTAACAGATTCTCGATTCTAAGATAAATTATTATATTGCAAAAAGTATAAATAACATTGACACATTTCGTCAAAGTGGTGACTATTAACATATAAATGGAGATACTTAATAAGCGGCCTTGCTATCAGCAGCAGGGGAGATGAGATAATACATGTATAAAAATTAGTAATGAATATTTATTAATTTCTGTACAAATATATAGGACTTTGGCATTCTTAGCTATCAATAACCATTAACCAAGCATGACAAAAATATTAACAGTTACTTAGTTGGCTTGTTACCAATACCAAATGTTTAAAATTAAATGTGATAAATAGTTACATTTCTTAATACTGTGATTGCATCTACGGCCCATATGAAAAAATTGAAAGGAATGTCTCAATGGTCATAAATAAAGAAAATATACTTACACGACCGGGAAAAACTAGCAAGACATAAATATAATTATTGCTACCTGATTTTTCCGCCAATATATTTATTTGCATTTGAATTAACTTATGTAAAGGCCGATCAAAAATAAATTATGTATTTTGGAGCACTTTAGGCAACCCTGTATGGCAATATTTTAAATTCTAGAACTACAGTAAATAAATAAATATTATAATTTTAAAAGTTGCACCCATGGGTTCACCAAATAAGGGTTGTTTTAAATCTAAAAAGGAGTCGAGATTTAAATACAGAAAAATCGTGATTTTTTATAAGTAGAGTTGAATTAAGGCAATATCCGAAAATATAACAATTTTAATAAAATAATTGCAAAATAGATAACAACCATGGAATAATCTAACACGGAAAAGGTCTACTTAGTAGTTAGGTCTTATGGTGTAATGGTTAGCACTTTGGACTTTGAATCCAACAATCCGAGTTCAAATGTCGGTAGGACCTTTCAAGCTCTATGTTGACATGTTTTAAGAGAAAATGGGAACAAAGAGTTTTTATTTTACTCTAGGTTAACAACACTCTATCACTTGTACAATATAAGGTTTTACCATAATTAATTTACAGGGCATAATTAAATCATATTTTATAGCCCAATAGGTGTACTGGTATAGGGAGGGTGCAGAAATTTCTGCTAGAGAAAATTTTAACCCGTGGGTGGCCATTTTGGGAGGGATTTTATACAGGGGCTTACGACCAAAAGCAGTTTTTTGCGGATATCTCGATAAATATTATTAAAAATTGTTTTCAGTAAACAATGTATTCTAAAGCAATTAATTTACATATTACTTTTAAAATAATATTTAGAAAGAAGAAAGACAGGGCTACAAAATGGTATCAAAATAAATGCGTACATGTTCTTAAATAAGAAGAAATTGTAACTTTAAAAAAGTTTTAACAATTTTGTCCCAAATAGCCCCGCTCTCTCCTACACCTCTTGTAATACGTGCTTCGCGTCTGCCTGAGCGTTGTTTAGTGGTGAAACTGTCCAGTACGTATACTTGAAGAAGTAATTTTGAAAGAGTTCAGATCAAGGTTAGCAATTTGCAGGATTGATTAAGAAGTTATCTTCAAAATGAATCCAAGTTAGAATGTTACACGGAATAACACTATAAACTACTGTAAATAGGTGTAATGATGACGGTGTGAATAATTAGACGGATTTTGGTGATGAAAACTGAAGACAACAGACTACCCTGACTACCCATTTCATGACCATCTCAAGCCCACTACGCAAGTGCTCATAGACTTGATCGACTTTGATCTCCCCGTCTACTTTGGTCCAAGAGGGGTCTTTACTTCCTTTTCTTTGCTGACTTCGTTGGATGCTTTTAATGGTTCTTCATCTTGCTTGTCGCTTCTTCCCTGATAGCGAAAAAAATTGTTAAAGATTTAGAGAAGTCCCAAGTCATGTTTTCATATTAAAAAAAAACAAACAAGGAAACAAAAATGATTTGCTGATACCCTTCAATTTTCCGTTAAGTATGCCTGGAAAACAAACCTGGAGGCCGGACCTATAATGACGAAGTACCGAAACATCATTAGCTTTTTCCACTCATCTACCGTTGCCGCGGGAAAGCTACGACATTTGAGTCCCCGTCCGGATAGAAGACTGAAACAAGACGTCGCGACCCGATGAAATTTGACTGTGATAGTGCTTAAAAGTTTTCTTCATTTGGAATTAAGTACATACAAGGAAAAATTGGCTAACAGTACTCTGCACCTCGCTTCGTCTTAAAAACACTTCAGAGCTGTTGTCTTCTGTCATGGCGATGATGTAACGACAGCGGCCATTTTCCGTAAGGGTAGCATCATGCGGTAGAAAATAACACTGCTTAAGAAGCCATCATGCGAAAAAACTAGTAGTCTTTGTGGACTTTCATTTTTCTAATATTTTTTGTTTTTCAAATTGAGACTCAACTAAACCATTAACTAATTCATCCAGCAATTATTAAGTGAAACTTTAAAACTTAAAAAAAAACTTTCGTGGTATATTCGAAAATTCTTTACCTTTGAACGAAAAACAAGTACTTCATCACTATCATCACAAGAGTAAGACAACATATTCATTAAGAAGTAAGACTGCATCAAGAAAAATAGTAGACCTACTGAATATCTGAATCCGCATCGTATAAAACGGAAGTACGGCTTCAGGATTCTCCAAATACATTTCAAAATAAGAAGTAGTCTTAAATAAGGAGTATTGCCTTTAAAGGTTTATTTCATTTTAAAACTAGTTCTGTTTCAACGCGTATAGGGATAAACCTATCATAAATATAAAAGATTCCAAAATACAGTGAACGAATTGATGACGAAAACAAGCATTGGAGCATTGCAATTATTGTCGCTGCAAAGTAGACTGAAGATTTATTTTCGCTTTGTCGCGGTCATAATCCTCTGATGATCGCTATCGTGCCGACCCTGAAGCAATACACCCGATCGGGTCGAATAAAATCTTATCTTTGGAAGCTGCTGTATCTCAAGACACCCGGTGCAACAATTACGTCACGTACCTAATAAAGTAATCACAATTTTAAAAGAATACTAGGCCATACCATAGTAGTAGGGATCAAAGTCTAGCTACTCGTTTATAACATCTAGCATTCTACCTGAATCTACTCGTATACTGAATGATCTAATTTTAATGACGAAAAGTTTATAAGGTTTACTCAGAGTCATCATAATTATTGTCAGTTGTATTATTTGTAACAGTCTGTTTTCATGCTTTTTGAGCTTAGTGTTCCAGTCACAGTATGGCAACGCTGTCAAAAGGAGACAGCCTAAAAGTCAATCTGATCACAACAACAAATAAAAAACCGTTGCGTTCTTGACTTTGACCGTTTGACGACAATTTCTAATTTCAATCCCTCTTTCTAGGGAAAACGTCCCCCCCCCCCTTAATTTTGCTCATCTTTTTACTATTAATGGACGGGGATATGAAGCAACAGTTGATCACCCAGTTCCAATTTCATATTGGTGGCTGGACAACAATCTCAGGTGGAGGCATCGGTGGCTGGACATGCTCATGTTGGAGAATGATGGCCCTGGGAATGATGTCAGTCCTGGCTCGTGTCTCACCAACAACCTGAAATAAAAAAATGAAAAGATTTTAGTAGTTGCATGATATACATTGATGCATTATAATTGATTGATTACATGAGTGACTGGCTGAGGAATGACAGGCCGAGGAGTTACTGTCTTTCCAGGTTTTCCCATCTTCCACCCAAAATGCTTTCCAACCATCAAAGAGATCGCACATTGAAGTGGCGGATGTACACAGAATGTAACGGGTTGTTACCAATTTCATGTAAGTGCAACAAAAATGTTGCCAAAGGGGCTAAAAAATATAATTTTTCTACCCATCTAAGGTTCCAATAAGACTTGCATGTTTAAAAGAGGAGAAAAAATTCTTTCGAAATGCTGTTTTAAAATTTAAATTGGGTGAAATTCGATATTTTTAAATTAAAAACGATTAAAACAATGGATTCCCATAAAAGACAATGTTGAAATCAAAAAATGGAGGGGGGGGGGGAGGGCGGCCATACCAGGTGGCGCAGCAGCCTACTTTTTTCTGCACAACACATATATTTCATTTTTCAGATTATTCATATTTCACACACGATACACACAATTTATACGTTGTAAAATACGTATCTTAAATAAATGTTTTCATTCATCACACTCACGTACACATTTATGCGACCCCCAAACATTCGAATTAGTTGTCTCTTTAATATCGCCCGTTCTCCAGCATTTAAAACATATGAGAGAGAGTAGATATTTTCATAGATGTCTTTACCTTTTTCTTTGAAGTCGGTGTAGCAATTGTGGTCAGTGCAGCCAGTTTGGTCAGTGTAGGCGTTGTGGTCGGTGTAGCCATTGAGTTCGGAGTAGCAAGGATCGATATCGGTGTATTTGCGTTCAGTTCGGAGTGGAGTGGGTCGAGTAAACTGTCGGTCAGATTCGGCACCTTCATATAAACAAGTCAAGAAAAAGCAAGCTCCAGAAATCAAAAGAGTTGATGACGAGAACATTTGCGATGGGCTGGAGTAGATCCTTTTTCGATTATTTCACGTACCACAAGATATGTATAGTACATTACGTATGCTATAATATTTTGTATTTTATAAACTTTAACTTAGAGGATAAAGAATTTGGCTCAGAATGTGACTTCATCTTTTTGGTATCTGACATTTCTTGTTCTTAAAGTGAATTATACACAAAATCAGTTACACTCAATATGAAAAATAGATGAATATTTAGCTACCTGTCAAGAATGGCGTACCGTGTGAAATTTAACTGATATCAATTGCCTGAAGCAAAGAATTTCCACAGACTGAAACAAAGGAAATGAGAATTATTTTTTGCGTTTCATAGTACCAAAACATTGACAACACTTTCCTGTAAGGATAAAAGATAAATAATTTGTTATTCTCTTAAATTTTTTGTTGAACATTTTAGTTAAATTAAGACGGAATAATATGTACGGCTGCTTCCCAGCAAACTTCGTTTGATGTGACATAAATATAAAATCGTTGGTTATTCATTACATTAAGTAAGGAAATGAGGTCATAGCTTCCTTCGTCCAATGCCTAATTACAAAGAGACTTGTCAAATCAAAAATGGAAGAAGGGGGATTTTTGCATATGCAGCGGCTTTTGCAACTTCTCATGCGTATTTTCAGACCCATTAACATGTAACCGAAGTTTGCTTGGTGCCTGTCTTCGATACAATTTTTGACATCTGCAAGAATTTGTATTTTGTCTTGGAATGAAGATCTAGATGCCTTTGGATCTCTCATCAAATGATGTTTGCATCGATGAAGCAAATAAATTTAATTGAACATATTTGAATCATTTTGACCAGTTAAAGAAAGAAGATGAAAATATTGAATAAGATTTTTTAAAGAGA
The DNA here is from genome assembly GCA_030141595.1 of Chydorus sphaericus. Lineage (NCBI taxonomy): Eukaryota > Metazoa > Arthropoda > Branchiopoda > Diplostraca > Chydoridae > Chydorus > Chydorus sphaericus. Next base: position 9,644,665 of record CM057926.1, on the reverse strand, counting down.
AAAATTTGTTTTCCTTTAGCTAATAATTTATAATTACTGTACGCGCAATCAAAGAATCGGTGTTATCGAGAAAGAATATATTGTATTGCAAATAACTAAGGCCTAAAAGCTCTGAAGCTTCTTCCATATCAACCGTCATTATTCATTATTCATTATCGACCGAACATCTACCGGTGGAGCGACAGCTGAGCCCCCTATAATTTTTACACCCATCTACAGGGCCTCAAACATCTAAGCCGGCAACTAGAGCTTAAAATTTATTGGCTGGGCCGTCCTTTGCTGTTCCTGCTACGATGTCTTCACAGTTCGTCCGACCTAATACCCCTATACGTCTGCAGCTCTATCATCGACGTTTGCGGGATCATCTTTGTACAAACGGTACAAGAAAGTTTCCGCCGAAAGTAATGCGCCTATCTTAGCTGAAGGAACTTCTAAGGGTAAATAGCATAGATTTTTAAAAGCTACAATTAAAAAATTCATCACTTCTACCGTGTTAAATTTGGCGTTACAGAACACGACCAGACGCACAACTATCTTTGTACAGATAGTTGTGCGTCTGGCCAGACTGTAACGCCAAATTTATTATTTATCGCCAAATTATATTTATCGAACATATGGTGATTGCAATGCAGTCAGATTTCAACCTGAGACTGGATACTATCTTGCAGCGCATCACTTACGCCAACATCGCTTATCCAGAGATGCATCCTTCTTTCCAGGCCGAAAAATACAATATGCCATTACCGCATCCTGCAGTCTTCTTCATTTTTTAGATGAAGCTGAAAAATGGCCCAAAATCAAAATTGTCAAAATTTTGTATGTTTAATAGAATTCTTTCCCTCGTGTGTCCTCATATTTACTAATACAATGTACTGTTTAGGTTGCTGCTGTTTGCGGTTTCAGCGGGAAGGATTATAAAGACGCTATGAAAATAACGTGGAAGGCGTGCGATATGAATAGCCTCCTGTCACAGGGCACCTGGACTGGCCAAACAAAATAGGGGACTAGCAAGGACCGCTCTCTCAAATTCTTAAACCAAGAATTTGAGAAAACCATCAACAGTGCCATTGAACTCTTCATGTTTTTTTTTAATTATATTTTTAATCGATAAATATTAATGCATATATTGTTATGTAGATGCCATTAAGTTTGGTCCCGTCAATGGAGAGGTGACTGTTGCTGACTTGCGAGGTCAGCTAAAACTGGGTGCTCAAGACGAAGGAGCGTTTGGGGAAAGCTCTTCTATCCCACTCTTTCTGCCGGTTCGATTCCGGTGAACGCAGCGTCCACAATCACCTCAGTGGCTACGATCACCACAGCGGCCACCACCTCCACGGCTTCTAAGAAATAAAATGAAAGTCGTGTCATTTCTCGTTTCTAATCACTGGTGTTCGATTTATTATCAACTGAGAAATAAACGGGGATGAAAAGAGTATGCCTCTCTCTTTATCTAGTTTTATTTAGTTAGATGGCTTATTTGGTAATTTTATTCTTTCTCTGCTCACCCGTTTTAGTTTCTTATCTTAAGAAAAATATGAGTTGAACCGCTTTTTGATCAACGAGATTAATAGCGTTATCCAATGGCGAGATTTTCAAGAGATTTCACACATCCAGAGTAGATTTTAAGAAATTGTTCCAATGGGCGACAGATTTTTTTTCAGATCCGCCAAGGAGACATCAAAGGTAATACCGGATGTACGGGGTATTGGAAAAGTTGTTCCAATGGGAAAACGAGAAATTCGAAAAATCTACTCTGGATGTTTGGCAAGATCTTTAAAAATATATCTGGAGTGGATTTTTTTACCGAAATCTCTGAAAAACCTTCCCATTGGAAAACGCCATAAGTCTCTTATGTTTAGTTTAAAAAAATCTAATTTCGATTTTTCGAATTTATAGTGTACCACTATAAAAAATTATGATGAAAGTTAATTAGTGTGAAAAGAATTTAAAATTTATCATTCCATAGGGAAATTGGAGCTTATAGAAAATATTAGTTAAAATTAGCAATACGTGTGAGAGACTTCGCAAAATCCAAAAATAATATATTCATTAAATTTTGTTAATCACGCACTCGATCGCCGATATGATATGAAGAAGTTAATACGTGTTATATTTAGAAGAGAAGTAGATGCATGATATATGAAGAAGACGATACATAGTATATGAAGTAGGAAAATGATGCATGATGGTTGCTACAAACTGAACTCCATACAACTGCATTCCTGTTTTTATTATACATTTCACTTCTAAGAATATTCCTTGTTAGTAAAAAATAAAAAATATACAATAGAAGCAGTATTTTTCTTTTTACTTGAAAAAATTTCTCTCCTTTGTATGAATAATCTTTGATTCGCAAGCTTTTTTGTGCTCCACCTAAACGAGTGTATAACGCTGTTACCACAAAGTGCATAATTTTAGTAATCATCCACATCAATGTTAAAGGAGGATTGGCTGGCACGGCATCAGCAGAGCAGGGGTAGCAGCAAAAGTACTTCTGTTGAAAGAAAAGCCCCGCAACGACACGGATTTCAAAGCTATCCAGCTGAAGGAAGACACTCGCTTGACAGAGGAACAAGTAAAGTTCTGAGAAAGTAAAGCAGAGGAGACGTTCAACCACACGCTCCGCAATTATTACCTAGCTGAAGGAAGACACTCGCTTGACAGAGGAACAAGTAAAGTTCTGGGAAAGTAAAGCAGAGGAGACGTTAAACCACACGCTCCACAATTATTACGTGGAGCTCTTCACCAGTCCAGCACCATCCGGAGCCAACGCAAAATCATTAGTGGCTGTTGCTCTGAGCTCAGCCTCCGAAAGTTCTACCGCCGTCGCGTCAACCTTCAGATCGAATTCATCCGCTCCAGCTCCTTTGATTCCATCTACAACAACTCTCTTTTCATTCGCACAGCTGTCAACATCGGCTCCGGCTACTCTACCTCCACTGCAAGGAGTAAATGACCAAGGTTCAATCCAGCCTGGATTGGATCTCAAAGCGGCTCGATGCCCCATCTCCGTGCTACACGTGAAATGGCAGAACAGACGAAAATAAAACGTCACACTGTATTCAAAGTTGTTTCTAACCTAACGCCTAAACAGAGGTGAGCCCAGCTCAGCCATCTGCCAACGAACCTCAGCACTCAGACGAAAAAGAAAGCGGTGTAGAGTACATTGACATTCAACTCGGTGAACAGAGACCAGCTAATTTTTTCTCTCTCTTTCTTTGATACAAACATTCATTGTCGTAATTCAGAATTCAAAGTAATTAAATAAATGTAAAATAGAATTTTTAAAAATTTATGTAGTCTTTCTTCATATAAAAAAAGAATTGATACACACGACTTTGATGTGAGTGATAGCTACGTATATTAAGAGGTAGAGTACAGTACGTAGAGCCGATACAACGTGAGTGAGATCTAGCAGAAGAGAAGAGACCCGACATTTCACAATGTTTGTTGGAAGTTAAATGGTGGGCGTTGCATCAACGTGCAAAGACGTATTTCTACCGGATTTTCATCCTTGACAGTGAATTTTCAAGTTCTTTTTACAAACCCGACAAAACTCTTTCAGCTTCAGCATTACTGAGGTAAGTGATTTCATAGAATAATTCTTTTCAAGAGCTTTTTACATTTTTCCATGCTCACGCACTACTCAACGTTTTTCTCTCTCTGACTCTCTTTTTCAGGTCCACAAGAGGTCTTCAAACAATTCGGGCTATGAATTCGAGTCCACTCTTGCTTGCACAAAAATCACCAGTTTGGTAAGTAGATTTCCCAATTATTTTGTGTGTAGTTTTTACCAAGTGTATATCAGCTCGGAATGTGTCAATGACATTGTCCACACTGGCATCTTCCGAGTAAATCCGGATTTCTTAGAATTCACGCAGAGTTAAATCCTCATTCCCTGTGCATCACCGATTTCAGTGGAAACAGATTTATCTAGTCTCATCCTATTTGATTTCCAAGAATTTCTCAATTCCTGATGGGGTCAGACCGGGTCAATGACTACTCTAGTCAATGACTACTTTAGTCAATAACTATTTTTTAGTCAATGACCCAATTTTCAGTTTAAGAGAAAATTAATACGTTTTTGTACTTCTTTCATTTTTCAGAATTGGATGCCTCCAAAGGGAAAGCACTCCAACGCTATACACGGTACAGGAAATATTCCTACCCACATTATGGCTGTGCAATTGCCCGCTGTAGTCTTGCACGAAGACGTCTTTGATGCAAGAGGAATGCCCATTTCATTGGTTTCACCACCGTGTCCTCCCGGTCAACGGATGGTTTTTATTGTGGGTCTGACTTGTTGACTTTTTGTTGGAAGTTCTGACAAGCAGCGCCACCACCTCAATCGGGTTCAGCAACGTACCGGTGTCTTACTTCAATAAAAAGCTCCGAGTGGAAAATAAGTGTAGCGTAATATTAGTAAAGTTTCCCACTTGATAATTCGGCTATCAAATAGTGAATTATTACAGCATTCATTTCTCTTCTTTCCACAAATTGACCTAAAACACGATATATTCTATGAATAAAAAATCATTCAAACAGAAAAAAATTATAATTCTTTATTTTGATTTCTCAAACAAAATTTTGACTCACTTAAAATAAACCATCAAGATATAAATTACTTTTAGTTCATAACATTTAATACCGAATGTTTTAATTATTGTTTCAAAAAGTTGTCTATTGAAGTTTTCTTATAGGCTTAAATAAAAAATATATATTATAAATACTAATAACAAATATCTTCAAATTAAAAATTTTTATCAAAATTTTGTAATGTGTGTATTACAAATAAAAACTCGATAATAAGCTTACAAATAAAGCTAAATATGAAAATTATCTTCTGTCATGTTTTAAAAGTGACCAAAATATTCCTTTTTGGATTCCCCTTTTTTTGAATTGCACTTCACAGGTTGCTTATTACAGATTGAGTGGAAAAGGAGCGAAAAAAAAGTCTCGCAGTTTCGCTCACGCTCATTTTTTTTTATTGATCGCGCTCCGACTTACGCTCTTAAAAAAGGCGGCTCTTAGAGCGCTCTTAGCACATCCCTGGTTCATGACTATTAATATTGATATTTTAATAATTTTACTGCTTTCGTAGTCAATGGTGCCAATAATAGAAGAAAAAAAAGGCCTACTGTCACATATTTTAGTTTCAAGAAAAAAAGAAGAGTAGCGCATTTAATCATATTTCAATAAGATGAGTAAGAGTCTGATGAATAAACGGGTTGATAATTTAGTGTTCCATACACTAAGCCTACGGCCTTGTGCAGTTAATCTATTTCCCAATACTGTACAGAAGACTTGAAGTATATATAATGAATTTTGAATATAAGCAGTATATTTTTTAAACATGTGAAAAACATATTTTTTACATACATAAGTTCTGTCTAGTAGCGCTATCTAGGAATGAATAGACCAAGTCTGTAAAAAAAATAGTAATTTATATTTTTGTTATCGTAAGTGGGCGGAGAAAAATAGATAACATGAATACAGATGGCACTTCTTTTCAAAAACAAGGACGACGATAAATTCTTGCCGAAGTAAACAACATTTCTTGTTGTAGTTGGGCTTGTAATATATATACTCTTGTGCGTCAGTGGTAAATATTGAAAAATTTAAGGTGCCTCTTTAAATTCATCTGCCATTTTTTATTATCTCAGCTCGAAGATAACAAGAAGTGCTACATTATACGCTTTATGTTTCCAGTTAAATTTATAGGAAAAACCTTCAAAGTAGCTGCCATGTTATTATTCTTACCTCATCGCTCTTATTCAGCCATCATCAATGGACGACATCTAGCTGTGATTAACACTTCATTACGCTTAAATTCTACCAGCAGTAGTTCCCTTAGTTACCCGGGAAAACCGGGGACAGATTATCAAGCCATCATTATCGGTGGAGGTCAGAGTACATTTTAAAATATACACATCACTTTCACTCTTTAAAAAAAAATGTAATAACAACTAAAACTTTTTTAGGTCACAATGGATTGGTGGCTGCTGGGTATTTACAAAGGGCAGGATTCAACAAAGTTTGTGTTTTGGAGAGAAGAAACGTTATTGGCAATATTTAAAGCACATTAAATTCTATAACCGTTTTATTATTTATTTTGGTTATTTAATCTCGTTATTTTAGGCGGTGCTGCAGGTAAAAATTTGATTCTACCTGTTTATAACTTTTTAAAAAAATATTTATTATTGATGATTATAGTTACGGAGGAGATTATCCCTGGATTCAAATTTTCCCGGGCATCTTACTTACTTAGTTTAATGCGCCCAGCTATTATCAATGATCTGGAGCTCAAAGTATATTCATTATCTTCTCATTCAAATTTAAATGTATTTAAAATTAATTATACCTTTAGAAATATGGGCTTAAATTGTATTTGAGGGATCCATCTTCTTATACCCCTTTAGCCAAAGATTATTGGCGTCCTGGAGCTCGCTCCTTGACTCTTTCCAGTGATTTGGAATTTAATCGAAAAGAAATAGCCAAATTTTCTCAAAATGATGCAAAGGTTTTACATAATTATTTCCCTCCCTAAATTTAATCAAAATTAATATTTTACATTTTTAAAAGGCGTATGGAGATTACGAAGAATGGCTGTCGAGACTTGTTGCTGCCCTAGACCTAATCATGGATTCAAAATCAATCGATTTGAATTTCCCGGGCTCAATGATGGAAAATTTGAAGAGTATTATGGCCTTCGTAAAGAGTGGCTTTCGATTGCGTCACGATATTTCCTCTTTTTACGATTTGATGACATCTCCAGCTAGTAAATTGCTGGACCAGTTTTTCGAATCCGAGCCTCTAAAGGTTTATATAACGAATGCATTAAAACAATATTTATATAATTATAATGTTTTTATAAATAGGCCACTTTAGCAACGGATGCTGTAATTGGTGCAATGATTGGACCGTAATTGAAATATATGATTTCATCTACATTTTTAGAAGAATAAATTGATCTTTTAAAATATACTTAAATATACTAGGCATTCAGTTGGAAGTGGCTACGTTCTATTGCATCATGTTATGGGTGGAGTAGAAGGCAAACAAGGAGCTTGGGCCTATCCCGAAGGAGGTTTAAAACATAATAATTTTTGACTTTATTTTAATACATAACTGACTTACGTTAAAGGAATGGGAGGAGTTTCAAACGCTCTGTCTAAATCTGCAATTGCAAAAGGAGCTGAAATCTACACCGATCAAGTATTAATTATGCAAATAATAGTATGTTCACTTGAAATTATCTTTTACCTTAAATTTAAAAAAAAGAAAGTAGATACTATCTTGATTGGAGATAATGGTTCAGTGGAGGGTGTCCAGCTGGCAAATGGATCTAAAATCCGTTCTAAGATAGTCTTATCTAACGCAACTTCTGAAGTGACTTTCTTGAATCTACTCCCTCAAGGGTCAGTCCCAAAATCTTATCTGGATAAAATTAAGGCCATTGACTATACATCCCCTGTGACCAAAATCAATGGTAATTATACATAATATCATCAATCAGGTTCTTCATTTTTTCTTTAAAAAAATATTATTTAATAGTTGCGTTGAAAGAGTTGCCCAATTTCACGGCGGACCCTCATTCGGGTTCGGCGGGAGCTCCTCATCATCGTTGCACCATTCATTTAAACTGTGAAGAAACTGAGATGCTTGATAAGACTTATAAGCAAGGTCGTGCAGGTCTCATCCCGGATAGGTAATAATATTCAAAATATTTGCATGATTTATAGATAATATTTTATTTGAAAAGGCCGATGATTGAAATGACTATTCCGTCATCGTTGGATCCTACGATTGCGCCAAAAGGCGCTCATGTCGCTCTCCTTTTTACACAGTATTTTACTGATCTACTTTTCCCTATATTGATAAAAATTAAATAAAAATGATTTCTTTATTACAGGTATACGTAAGTCTGATTTTAAAATATGGTATTCATTCAATTTTTCCAATAAAAAAATGGACTAAATGCATAGGGCTTATGAACTCCAAAATGGAGTTCAGTGGGACGACCATTGGAAAGAAGTCTACGCTAAGAAGGTTATACAATTACATATAACAAAATCAGTATAAACTACATAACATTGCTTTGTTAATTTGATCAATAGGTGTTCCAGCAAATTGGAGAATATGCTCCTGGGTTTGAGCAGAGTATCATCGGCTACGAAGTGCTCACTCCACCAGACTTGGAGCGCATTTTTGGACTGACAGGCGGAGTACATCATATTATATTTTCCATTTGAATTTATTTTAAATTGTTATTGTACTGTAATAATTATATCCAACCTAAAATTGGTAAAAAACAGAACATTTTCCATGGAGCTATGAGCTTGGATCAGCTGTACGTATCTCGTCCGTTTTCCAGCTGGAGGACAGCGACTGACAAAGAGAATAAATACCACTTTCCACCACTTCCTAAAACGCCCGTCAAGGGATTGTACGTCTGCGGAAGTTCCGCTCACCCAGGAGGTAAGTAAATCGATAGTAATATACTTCACACCTAAACATTCATCATCTCTTTCAGAAATAAGATTCTAAAATTTATATTAATGATAATAGGCGGAGTTATGGGAGTTCCTGGCCGTCTGGCTGCTGAACAAGTTATTCAAGATAAAGCCAGACAAAAGTGAATATCGTACTAAGTAACTAACGTTATACTATAGCGAAGAGTGTAATTGTTGAAATGATAATAGTTTATTATCTTAAAACATGAAATGGAAAACTAATACAATATAAAAGGCTGCTATATTATACTGTTCAAAGTATGCATAATCCGCTAAAATGGCTCAGACCCCAATAGATCTTCCATTCTCTTTCTATATCGGTGCTGGAATACAACGAAGGACAAAAGAGGACATGCTTACAATTTATATTAAGTATTGTATAATGTAAATATATTAAGTAATGACAAAATTAAGTACTTTACTCTGTTTACTGTACTCATAATATAAGCAATGTTATGAGAACAAAACAATCCATTTAACATATATATATAGATTAAAAGGAATATATAGGAATAAGCTTCTTTAGTTATTTATTAAAATATTATATTATTAATTTTATCATAACCTTTCCAATCGGTAACATAATAGAGGAATAAATAGGTTTATATATGCCCACACAAAACAAAACAAAGAAAAGGGTATTTTTTTTTTTTTTATCCAGAAGGATAATTCAAAGAGATTCCCAGCATAACAAAAATTACGACGTTTTTTTACAGGTTTAGCCACGTCGAAGAATATTCTAAGAATATCCTGTTGTCTGGCGGTAGACCAAGAAAAATCCTTGATTAGATATCCTTGATGAGTATACAGTATACTTGTGCTCCTCCTTAGTTTATCCCTCATTAGATATCCTATTGATATCGTAATACCACAAGTTATACCTAAGCAAACTTTCACCTAAAATTCTAGTAAATCGAGAAATAAATTCCGGACAATGTATTCTTTCATTGAACCAGCACAAATACAGTATTTTAGACACTAATTCGCACGTAATTTTATGCTTACTAACCGGGAAGAAATTGAACAATTTAGAGGCGGAACACACACACTATAAAAATCAGCAAAAACAGAAATGTATATAATGTTGTTGGTGTCCAGTGGTGTGCTGTCTTCTGACAATCCTGTTTAGAAGATAAAAAAAAAAACAAAGATGCCAAAAATTCAGGTGAACACTCATTTCCATATCGATAAAAAAAGATGTAATATTTAGAATAAGAAAAATATATACCACAGAACAGGTAAAAGCAATTCTATGTAGGTCATGGATGATGGTGATTAGAGCTTGATGGTCCATGGTTGCAACTGGATGGGGTTGAATGGGGCTTCGCTGGTGGGTTTCATCCGGTTGGGGGTGATGGTCCCTGACAGGGTTGGCACGCAGTCACTGAAACCGAGACCGCGGTCGATCGCCCGGTCTTTTCATTTTGCTGCGACCGCGGTCGATCGCGCGGTCTTTCGATATATATATCGATTCATAAATTTATAAAAAGTTGCTATGCTGTTATTTTCTTAATACTGGGAAGAAGCGGGATTCAGAAGCTTTTAGATATGAAGCTGTCATCTGTTAAAAAGGATTCTTTCTCAAGAGATGAGTCAATGAATAACCGGCAGACGTTCTTTGACATTGCCTTCGAAAATGTAAATATAGTCTGCAAAAATTTGAAAAAGAGTTCTAAAATTGAATACTAGATGGCGCTTAATGACGGAAAGACCACGAACATTTTGCCTCCGGTCGCGGTCGCAATTTTTCAATGTGTGATCCGGTCAAGTCGCGGTCTCGCGACCGTTACCGTGACCACGACGGTGACCGCGTTTTGACCGCGGTCGTGCTAACAATGAAAATATCTAAAAACTTACGAAAAAAGTGTTGAGCAGTAAAGAAACTTAATTTTCGAGAATTCAAGGTCAAATTTGACGATTCAGATGGAACAGGCGAAGCGGTCGGTTATGTCGTCACTGTCGTATCTCTGCCATTGAATAATTTACGGAATATTATATTTTTATTCAAAATTTAAGGGAAATTTACGCTTTACACGAGGTTTGGCCCATCCAAGACGTGATACAGCATGACAGCTCAAGCAGACGAAACAGTCTTACGTCTCCTGAGTCCTGACGACCGAATGGATTCGTAAAAACTACGGGGCTTTTTTAAGCAGCAATTTCTAGCTACATTTTTGGTTTTTAAATAAATTTTTTTTTCATGAATAATAAAGAAAATTGACTTAAGAAAACAAACTTTTGCTTCATTCCCATTAATTTTACTTTTAATTTACCCAAAATTGAAACATTGAACATAGCAAAAATGAGAATTATTCTTGAGATTGCTATATAGACGCTTTAGTTTTTAGGAGCGTGGTCAGCAGCGTTCGATGAAGCGGCAGGCTTTCCGAGACGTTCATTCAGCTTTAAGACCCACTTGCTGCATGACTGACTTCCTGAAGTCATGAACTGTCTATTTGTTTTTCTTTCTTTCTTTATTATAAATGTTTTACCTCTGATATTTCTCCTTTTAATATCAAAGACAATAGAGAAGTTATCAAACTGCAATATTCAATATTAAACACATTTGTTTAGTAATAGAAATACGAAACATGACACTGCCTTAGTAGGGATTCATTTAATCGGCGAAACATGACGCTAAACACGAGACAGTAGAGAGTGGAAAGAGTATTTATAGCCCTTGATCTGAACATTGGATATGTAATAAGGAAGGGAGAAAATGGAGGGCACCGGGAGTAGAGGGTTTTTCTATACCCGTGGTCCTTTGCTGTTGTGATGCACTGGCGGGAGTAAGCAGTAATCGGATGTTTCTCCGTGGATGGAATTTCAGGAGGGAAGAAAACAAATCCTATTTTGAAAAATATGCCAGTTTTAAAATAAACGTCAGCTTTAAAAACAAGCTTCGCATAAAATAAATGCGCTTTACCTATTTTCCCCTTCAAGTAATGATATGCGGCTTGTCCAAAATTGCTGCGCCACTTGTTGAAAAACTCTTGTAGCCTATCAGAACAGAGAGAGTGCCTATGTGTATTATATATATTGGTTTAAAACGTCTCAAATTGTATCAGTGTGATGGGTGAGTGATTAGAGCGTTTGACTTCATGTTAGAGTTCGTATGATCGATCCTCACCGCCACTTCACCATAGAAAAATAACCGCACATATGAACAATGTTATCTTCCACGGATACAGAACGGATATCCAATTCTTCGGATTCATAACACAACACAATTTCGAAAATTCTTCGCTAAATGGGCATCTTAAAATTATGCAAAATTGATACAAGACATCTTGAGGGGAAAGGGAAAGGAGAACTTGCGGATTATCTACGAATAAGCCGGTGCTGTGTGGGTGTTTCTACATTTCACAGCTTTATTCTTTATGTCTAATTATGCCACCTTTGTGAGATTACAAGTAATAGGTTCACACTAGCACTTTTTGCTTTTCATTCGTTTCCCTTAGATAATGTAAAACTTTCATTTGTGCTCCGTCATATTTTCGTTAAAAAATAGAGAAAAAAAGTCTTTTCTCTATTGGGTAAGTTTTCATGAAACTCAAAAATACAGTAAGATGGTTTGTTTCCACAATTTTTTGTCTACTAGCTGTAAAAAATGAATAAATAAAGTGCTGAACGCCTTAACCTTAACCTGTGTTTAAATGCCATCAAAAAGGGTTAATGGTTTTGACTGGCAAATCAATGTTTGTAGATGTTTGTTTGTAGGCGTTTATGTGATAAAATTAGTAAAAGTATTTCCAGCAGTTAAGAGCGATGCTGACTCTTACTTTTACCATTTTGGTAAATCTGGCAACGTGCATACAAAACGTACTTATCTACCAGACGTGTTGTTTTCGTGTACCTTTGAAACTTTCAAATCATTTTCTGAATGATTATTGTTGAAAGAGAAATACTTTCTTTAAAATTTAAATTTTGGAACTTTTGGGTTCAAGCTCATCGTCGATTGAGAGTGCAAAAATTCGTTATTTCTCTTCAAAATACGATCGCTATTTTATTGACAACGTAAAGAGGAATCTCGCGAGTTTGTTGGAAAAAATTTAGAGCAAGTTATTGAAACTATATTACGCAACGTTTCTCCGTTTTCAACTGTTTTTCGAGTGCTTGATCTGAACTGATTTCCTTGATGATTTAGTTTTTGAAGTGATTTATAGGATGGTTTGTGTATCGTATGTTCTTTCTAGCCCGTGCTCTTTTGTAGTCCCCTATTGGATAAATTTAAATCAATAATTGTTGATCTTTGGTTCAATTAATAGTACACATTATCCACGAATACTTTGAGCCTTATTATATTTGTTATATGATGTGTTTCGGACATCAAATGCAATTAATGCACGAATGTTATTGAAACTAAAAAAAGGACTGCAACTAGCAGTCGTACGGTTCATCTGCCATACCTTGTTAACATCTTGTGTTGCTTTAAAGGTGGCGTGCGTGATGCCCTATTGCAGTTATCACATTTCAACAATTTATTTATTCATCGATAGCGATTCAACCGAATTAGACGCTATATCAAATAAAACGACTCGGTTGGCTCCAGTCACGTTCATAGCTAAGTCGATGTTCATGGACCCGAGAATGAACTTGAAATTGGTTTTGGAATTAAACTTTTGGATTACTGCATCGCGCTCCTTGCCATTAAGCGATCCATCCACACGAAGGTAGGTCCGGTCCTTTTTCCAGAACTCATATTGGCTTCCTATTGAACGATACAAGAAATAAGCAAGTAAGTAAACAGACGTCATTGAAATCAGTCTTAAAATCCTTAAGAAGGTTTAAACCTGGAATCGGGCGATTTCTTATCAATTCTTCCAGCACATCTAGAAAGGAGAAATACTGGCTGAAGACGAAAATCCGGTCGGACAGTCGCACCGCATCCGAGATCGATTCAGCTGTTTATAGTTTAGGCATTTAACGTGAAAGAACTTCCACTTGCAGTTCTCGATCTCTCGTTGCCGTTTGACAGTACTAGCTTACTGTATCAAAACAGTAAAGTAATCAAAACAGTAAAGTAATCAAAACAGTAAGATTCCCATCTAAAAAGTCAGCGGATTATTATTAAAAATATAAAGTTTTTTAATAATAAAAACAAACACAAAAAATTTAGTCTAAAATGATTTTGTATTTGAGTACATTGAGAATACATGACGACAAAATGTTAATTTGACAGATTAAGTGAGAAAATTAGACCATAAATAAATTATATGAATTCATATAATTTTAAAATTTAAATCCATTAATAAAGAATACATTTTTATAAATGTATATAAAGATACAAAAACTAAATGTTGATGATGAACTTGATGATCAAAGAGTGTGATGACTTTGAAGGCATATAACAATCGGATAAGACAGATGAACTTCAAAGGCAACAATAGGATGTTACAGTAGTAAAAACTGATATAAGTAAGGAAAAATAAATAAAAACAAGGATAGCCCATAGCCGTAGACGGGAACTGGACTCTGGACTAGACTCTAGGGAGGTCCTCAGATTTAACCGTGCAAAAAAATCTCCTATAATGATTTCACTGTGAAAGTGTCAAGTAACAAGCGTCCACGATTTTCAGAAGTGATGAGTACGTGAATAGTAAAGATGTTTTTCAAGATAAAATTTTAAAAACATATTGATTCTGATCCATGAATGTGGAAAATGAAACTTTAAACTTATCAACATATAATTGGAATAATTTTTCACATGTAAGCTACAACAAACTTTTTTTGAATGAAATTACATTCATCCGTGCGTGTGCCTGGTTTCATAGCTAGGGAAGTGTGTCTGACAAGATTTATTTTTCTATAAAAAAATCGATTATTTTGTCAAAGAATAAACTTTCAATACTAGTACAAACCTCAAAAAAATCTTTCACACTCTTGCCCACTATGTTAATACTCCTGTTTTACCTAAATATTCTCTGTAATGGACATGGCGTTAGCAACTATATGGTCGCTAAGTTTGGCAAGCCGGACGATACTAGTTCGTTCTCTTATTTCATCAAAAAATTAGTAAGAAGCTCATTTGCGTAAGCGTGAATATGATGATGCAACCGACAACTCTATTCAATAGAAATAAAAAAATTGATACAGAATATAGAACTCGTTAAATATATCACTCATACTCAAGTGCTGTCAACTCAAGTCAACATTTTAAGCACTTCCACCTACGAACAGATCAAGAGCTCTCTTTCTTTGCCTCAGCCAAATAACGGTTTAGTTAATTGAGAGAAAATGGACGCCTTCTGAATAGACACTGTTTGGATTGCAGTTATAACAGTTAATTCTTCATGCACGTGGAAAGGTAATCTTTGATATGAGGTGAATTTCAGTTTCACCAATTCTAATAAATATAACAGAAATGAGTAATACAGATTAAAGATGGCTCCAATAGTCATTTTGCTTAGCATCGGCCACCCGTTGCCCCATTTAAGCCCTTGAAATGCAGTTTGCCTATCTGTAAACAGATTTTGATAAATGAAGCATCTTTTTACAAAAAACAAATCGAAAATGGGTTATTACATAGAATTTTCCTTGATTTCGCTATCTGACGGTTTCAGCTTGAAAATCAGCGGGCAAAGTTTAGGCGGGAATATGTAGCCCAGGAAAGGATTTACTAGATCGGACGAAATTTTCGTAGCAGAGGCTAATGTAGGGGACAATAACAGACTTAAAATTACTTAAGAAATTTCCTTGAAGCAACATGGTCCAGGGTAGGGTATTAATTAATTAAATTCAAATAATTTGACCCTTACAATATTGTATCACTAAGTCCAGGAGCAGAATATGATCAATATATTTATTTTCTGCACTTGGAAATCTGTTTCATGGGAAAGTACAACAGTTTAGTCTCACGCACCCCTGAAGGATCAAAATATAATATTGACGTGTAGGCAGCAGGTTACTTTGACGATAAGGGCATGTCGAAACATGTGCGCGCATTGGGAGTTAAAATTGTGTGGACCTGGATGGCTGCATTATTTTCTTACAACTTTCTCCACCACTGCTGGCCAAGAGTTGCTTAACTTGTCGTTCGTTGCAAAGAGAGTCAGTGAAATTGCTGCGTTTCTTCAGTTGCCGGTTTCTTTCTCTTCTACTAAAAAATATTATCTAAAAACCATGATTTATCATTTATTCAAATTTAATTGAAGTAATATAATGGTTCGAGTTGGCATAGTGAGATGCTGTGGGCAAGTTGAGGTGGATGAATCAGATGTTAAACTCCCATGAAGTGCTACAGCTAAACGTCAAACATTGTTTTACAATTTTTTTAAAGTTTACAGGATTTCGTCCCGGTACCTCTTTCAGTGCATTCTACCTTGATGTTGCAATAATAGATTTGAAAGGGGTTTCGATTACATTTATAAGCCTCGAATAAAATCATAGAAGATCCCTTGTATATTTTCTCCTTCTTTGACGCTGAACAATTTGGTAAAGCTTTTAGCGCTCCACCGTCTACTACTTCAGACAATATTTTTATCGTTAGTCCTGTACCTCGTAAAAAAAGAATTGATGGTACAATAGCAAGCACAATGATCAAGCAATAGTTTATTTAAAATAAATTGTTTGTTCAGTATAACTATCTATTTTTTTACATGCAACATCTTTGTCATTAGCCAGAACACTTATCAGAACTCCAAGCAAAAATAACTGCCCATCTAATTGGTCAACTTCTAGCAACGAACAAAGCTCATATAATTAATACGTCTACCAATTCCTTGATAATAGTATTTGATGACGTTACACTCAGGAATAATGACTGGGTTGTTTCAAAACTAAATAAAGACTAAGTCGATTCGTCTGCATATAATGAAAGGGGCAGGGAAAGCAATGCTGCCATCTAGGTTTTAATGTTTTGATGGGCGAATAAATTATTCTTCTCTTTTTTTTATTAGGTACCCTCTTTTTCGTACCCTTTTTGCAGAGCCACAAGGAGGGGGGGGGGTATTTTCATCCAAAAACGATGAAAATCGTAACGAGTTGTATCGATGCTAAAAATGCGATGTATCGGAGCTCTGCATCGAGTATCGCAAACCCTACAGACCTGCACCAGAGGGAGGAAGAAAAGAGAGGAATTAAAGAATCTCAAGTAGCGAAAAAATTCGATCTTATCAGGAAAAAATTCCATACACTTTGCAAGTATCCGAAAAGATACAATTTTACATTTAAGTATCTAGAATTTGAAAAAAATTAAATTAAGAACCTATTTTACACCTGTCGGAAGCGTTTTCCCACACAACGAATGCAAGTGGGTAAAGTGAGGCCCGGAAACGATAAGCAAACATGACCGTTAGCGATGTGTAAAGAAAATTTCATTGTATAACGAAAGCCTGGATTGAAATAGCTGCAGGAGTTGTTCGTGGAATGTCCAGAAAACATCATTGCATGTTTTATTTGCTCGTTTTTTATTCAAAAAGTAGCATTGGCCGTAGCATAGATCGTGTAGGTTGCAACACAGTTCAAATTCGGTTTGCTTGTCGTCTCATCCTTGGTCTTTAGAATAAAAAAATTATGCTCTCTGTCCTTCAGTTCAGTAACTGTAGCCCAATCGTTAGAACTTTAATTAAGACTTTTCTAGTCAATTGCTCCCAATTCCCATGAAGTACTTTGGTGAACCATATAGATTCTTGAAACAAATTGAATTTTTTCCAATTTAATATCGACCATGAAAGCAGTTAGGTAAAAATATATATATACAACACGACGATTTTTTTTCTCCGGAAAAAAGTCGGCCAGCCCCCGGGCCGTCACAAAAAAAGGAAAGAAAAAGATAAGTTTTCGGTCACCTGGAAACTAGAAAAGAATTTGATAGTTAAAACTGACCCACGGAATTTAACATGGATCACAAGCAAAAAACCATTTTCGTTATTGTTTAAAGTCACCATCAACTATCTTAATTACGTCAAATATGAACAATTTCACCTATGATCGACATGGCATTATGGTTGTCACCATATATATATATATGCATATAGTACGTATTTAAAAAAGAAATGAGCTTCCTCTGACGGGTTCAAACAGAAAACCGGTGCCACACCAACAAAAACAAAGGCCGACAGTCACTTGGATGCCGTGATAAATCGAACCAAACGGCATCATTGCGAGAAATCTGATTTATCCATGGACAAAAGGCTTCTACGCGATCGAATGGAGCTCCTTTATTCTACTATGAATGTGGCTTTATTGAGAGGTAAACCATTGAACGACGAAGACATTTCAGCGGATTTATTAGCACTCTTAAACGATCCATCCAACACAATTTAATTTCTATGAAATGTATTGTGCCATTCCAAATGAGAAATAGATCCAATCAAATGAAATTAACTGTTATCGAGTAAAGTCATTTGCTGTTATTGTGTCTCTTTTTAGAAATCCTTGCCGTCTCAGTCGTAGTTTTTCTCGAGCTCCTAACTCTCCTTCAATCGCCCAATCCGGCCGTTCATCCATATCCTCCTCCATATCGTCTTCCGGCGGAATTTCATCATCGAATTCGGGCAAATTACGTTGCCGAGCAACGTTCGATAGAAAGAAACAAACCATCATGATTCTATTTTAATTAATAAATAATATTTTTTAAAAATAAGTTTGAATAATTTATTTTTCCAATGGTTCTTTTAGTTGATTTATACTTGCACACTCTGTTTGGTTGCATTCTTATTTCAACATGGAGGAAATGAAATCTCCTTTTAGTTAAACCAAATGCTTGCTCAATTCTCGAACGCGTTACTTTGTGGGCAGTATTAAAACGTTCCTAAATTATAATTAGAATATAATAATATGTATATGAATAGATTATATTTTTTTACCTTATGAACATCATTTGGCGTTGCGTATGGAGTTAGTAAGTATGGCGTGCAAGCATAGCCACTATCTCCAATCAAATAACTCTCGCCGAATCTTCCGGTCCTTAAAGCCTGTCCGATTGCGCTTTCATTGAAAATGGTGGAGTCATGGCTACTCCGGGCTTCGTAGCATTTACGTTTAGAAATTTCATGTCGGCATCACAAATAGCCTTTAATTATTATAGTTTTAGAAAATATGAATGAAAACTATTTACGTTTAGAAACTCAAATCGGCATCACAAATAGCCTTAAAATTATTATACAAATTTTAAAAATATATAGCTTAAAAGTCTCATAATTAATTAATATTTTAAATCGACCTGCACGTTGATGGAGTGGTAGCTCTTCCTATTAACATATACATTTTCATTTGCATTTGGGCAAGCAATTCGAGTATGCGTCCCATCTATAGCTCCAATCACGCCTCGTAATCCGGCAATTCCTTGAAATTTCCGCTTGGTCTAAAAAAAAAGAGAACTTATTACCAATATATTTTTTTATTCTAAAAAAGAGGACTTATTAAAAATATATTTTTTTATTCTAAAAAAGGTCTTATTAAGAATTTAATTTTTTTTAATTCTAAAAAAAGGACTTATTAACAATATTTTCAAAAATTATTATTAAATACCTCTATCAAATATTCCGGAAAAATGATTTGATCTCTTGCGATTTCTGAAAGGGCTATTGATACATCACGAACACACCGACTAACTGATGTTTGGCTTATATGCAAAACATTTCCAACGGTATT
The DNA here is from genome assembly GCA_030141595.1 of Chydorus sphaericus. Taxonomy (NCBI): domain Eukaryota; kingdom Metazoa; phylum Arthropoda; class Branchiopoda; order Diplostraca; family Chydoridae; genus Chydorus; species Chydorus sphaericus. Next base: position 9,625,556 of record CM057926.1, on the reverse strand, counting down.
TTGGAAAGTCCCTGTTGCATAGAATTGAAGAGCGACAAGCAATTGGTGTAGAGGAGATATCGCACGCCTTGCGTTCGTAAGACGCTGTACTCTATCAGCAATCAATCCTTTAAATTATACAGTAAATAGATGATTAATATATTTTTTTAATTCTAATTTTTTGTATTTAATAAATACCTTCAAGATAAAATATGGTTGCTTTGTCGAAACGAAATATCTTATAAACTTGTCGATCGCTAAACAATTCAAAAATTGCCCCACGCTCGGCGTAGAATGGAGCCATCCTTATCCTTACGTCCCTAGCTCTCTCGTTTCGCAATTCTTCGTCATCGCTACTAGAATCATCAATGAAAAAATCATCTATATCATCCAAATTGTCCTCAAGCTCCTCTATAAAAGAGCGCTCCATTTCACGATTCATTGCTACAGCTAGAAAAACTCAAATTGGGAAAAACTAATATTGATTTGTTTACACTGTTTATGACTCGCAAATGTAAAACGTAAAAAAAACAGTATTGTAATAATGATTAGCGCCTCATCAAATTTTTTTATTAATGAAAATCCAACCAAGCATACTTCAAGTGAACTTTTCAAGCTCCAAGCCACCAAAAGAGGTGGATTGAAACTTGAGCCATTTTTGGACTTGGCTTGGCCCTTTTTGACTTTGACTTTTAACTTGAAACCAGTTCGGAATTCGACTTTTCACGATATTGACTTGAAAAAAATTTCAAGCCCAAGTCAAGCAAAAAAAAACGAACTTGAACCATGTTCGGAATACGGCCCCAGGTATCAATTGAAACTTGACACATAAAGAAACCTGCCAATTTAAATGGGCAATCATTAGCAATTATACGCAGGAATGATTATAAATTTTAATACCATCAGATCGTCGTTTGATGGCAACCAATACCAAGCAGGAGGAAGTTTACACTGCTTGGGATCAAATGAACCCCAAGGGTCATTTTCAGCGGGATCCAATACGTTGTCATTGACAGGAACTGGCTCCCAGTTATCAAGAAGGTCATCCTGTTCACGTACATCATCATTTTGGGAGAAAGTTTCCTTCTTTTGTCTTTTCGTAGTGACAGGATTTCTCTTGGCCGGTAGTTTTCTCTTGGAAGGTTTCGGTTTATTCAAATATTTAGGGCAGCCTGTAAATATTTGGAACGCAAGAATTACGTTTAAAGTTGTAAAGTGTGTTATTAAATTATAAAGAGAAACCTGGGAAAATCCTTGGTATAGCTCCTTCCTTGTAGGTCCAGTTGTTCCACTTGTAGAATAGTATTTCTCCATTTCGACCAGTGAAGGTTCGGCCCTTGACAATATCATCCTCTTCAAAGTGTCTCGAGCAAACTCTGGAAGAGGGCTTGAGAGTGGCATCCTTTCGTGGAATTGCTCTATTCCAGTCACTCAATAGCTGGGATTCTAATGCCGGTGAAGAGTAGTCAGCGCCGCCTAGCGACCACTATCCGTTGCCTCGATTTCTTTTTATACATTTTGCAGACGAAACGTCAAAAAACGGTTTTATTACTAAAATTCCTATGACAACATTGTAATAGTTCCCCTGAACAACTTGTAGGGGCTCTGAAACTTGTCAGTCTTCCTCCATAAGCAGAGAGAGAGTGGAAATTTTAATATTGTAGATTCATAACGCTACCTTATCTCTGTGTTGAAGAGGTTATTGTGTTGGAATGCTAGGGACGACGCGATGGGATTTTTTCCACTGACTGAACTATAAGAATTTGATTTTCCTACTACCATTGTGAGACTTCAATTTTCTAAAGATTACGAACGCAAAGAAAATACTGAAGATAAGTTCATATGCTGTAACTGAATTTTTTCCGATCCATTTCAATTTTTTGTAAAAATGTCTGCCATTTCCAATAATGTCATCGGTAATATTTTGCAATACTATGATTGCAGTTGCTAGCAATTTTCAATAACTCAATAAGGAAGTAGTATTACAACACGTAAATAAAATTTTGTATCTTATTACTTAAGACTTCATTATGATCACATACATTTCCCGAAATGGAATTGATTTTAAGACTGCATCTATATCTAGCGCGAAACATGGTTCGAAACCGCCATTACGAGTTCTGGATTTAGGAGTTTCAGTTCCCAGCAAAACAGCAAACTGGGCTTGGAAAGTTGGATTTAAACATCTTTGATTGCAAAAATGGGTCATGCTATTCTGCGAGTGCAGAATAGATTCCATAAAATTCCATGAGTTCTGGAACACTATAAACACTTAGATTTAAGATTTCTAGATCTGCAAAATTCGATATGATGATGCGGTTAAATTAGGTTTGTTAAGAATACTTCCCTTTTTTATCTGTCTCTTTTTGTAGATTTATTTTTCTGGTATTCGAGTTGAGCCTTAGCGTAACTAAGGTAAACCCTGTGTTGCCACTTGCCAGCGTTAGGGCAGACATAAATTTCCAAGATGCTTCCGTGAAGTTTAAAAATGCCTTGTTGGTTACAAAGCTGAAAAAAATGATAGGCTCCTTCCATTACTATATACTTTACTCAACTTCAACAACATTTCCTAGGCTTTCGCGGTTTCCCCGGTAGTACGTACTTAAACTTCTATTCAAGTAGTACATAATCACCATCCGCCATGGTGATTATGTCAGTGGGTAAAGCGCCCGCCATGTTAATAGACAAACTCTCGCTTATTGCCAGGTCCTGCTATGCCAATAGAAAATTTTCCTCTTATTGGAATTTTATCTTATTTGGATTGACATGGCCCACCATGTCAATAGACAATTTTTATCTTATTACCATGGCAACATATTTTAAGAAAAATTATGGCCGAGGGGTTGGAAACTAACTTCGGAAATCGCAAAGTTAACGAAAAAGTACCTTTCCGAAGTTTCCGAATTTTTCCCTCGGAAAATTTCCGACATTAGAGTTTCCAACCCCTCGATTATGGCCCCTGAATTTGAGAATAAATAAAAAGTTACTACAAATTAAAATGTGGAATAATAAGAAAAATATATATTTAAAACAGCAGGAAGCACTGGAAGTATTTTTAAAATTAGATCTTTGGATAAGTCCCAACTTATTTATACGAAAGTTAGTGCAACGCAATGCAGTAAATTCTATTTTTTTAATGGTCAAGGTCAAACGTATTACTGAATCTTACGGCCTACAGATGTTATCTGTAAAATCTAATAATTAATTTATATAAATGAAGGAAAATAAAAACATTTCTTTAAAAAGCTAGATAAAATAATTTTGAAATAAATATTGAAAAATATTTAACAAATGTGATCGCAGATTTAAAAAAAAAATTAATTTTTAATCTAAAATAAACTTTTTAAAATTCGTAACGTTATTGAAAATTTTTATTAAATTTTTTTTTAAAAGTACCTTTGAAATTTAGATGCTATTTGAAAATGCTGCATTTAAAAATTTAATTTACAATAAAGTAAAAACCAGTGTTTGCCCGATTCAATGTCGAATCGATTCAAATATTTTGAATCTGAATTTTTAACTTTTAAAGTGTCAAATGAATTTAATCTGAATCTGAATTAAATTCAATTTTTCCAAATTGAATCAACTTTTTTATTTTTCATGATTGAAAAATTGGCTGAAACTTGGCTACATTTTTTCCAAAATTTCACCCATGAACCCACCCTCTTTCACCTTTAAAGAGATTCGTCTGAATATAAAGCGCAGCCATTCCCTTTTCAGTTCTTTTCTACACTGAAAACTGGAAAGAAGAAAACTGGAAAGAAGAAAACTGGAATTGGCTTTAGGAAGTATATTTCCCGTTCTTACACCCGTTCAAGACGACAGTTTTCTCGCCTTCGATGACCACCTCTCTTACAGTGAGATGGAATAAGCGCTACTTAAAAGACAAAGATAGGAATTCAAATATGTTTGACAACTATCTTAACGTAAATAGAAACTCTTTATCAAAACAAACAACACACTCCCATCCAGTACACCGGTGCACCGGTAATTCTGAATATATTTAGAATCGCTATGTTGATTTTCTCTTGCCAAAGGTCCCGCTTGAGCGACACACTCTTAAAAAATCTTCTTCTTCTTAAGATCTATCGTAAATTATAATTATATTGATGCATGTTTTGTAATGATTTTGCTGAGTTCCCTTTCTTTTACATTAGTGTGCCTTTAAACCATGAAATCTAATTTGAATCTAATTTGAATCTGAATCTGAATTTATTTTTTGCTCATTTAATCGATTAATTTGAATTTTGAATTTATTCTGAAAATGAATTTATTTGAATTTGAATTTTTAATCTAATTAAAAAAATAATTGAATCGGGCAAACACTGGTAAAAACACAGATATACTCTCTGAAATTTTCAGAGAGTATAGCTGTATGAAATTGTTTCTGTATAATGTTCTAATATTTTTTGTTTTATCTCAATTCCGTGCACATTTTTAATTATTTCTTAATGAGTAAATAAAAATACTTCACGGTGGACTTTTGAGCTATGCCCAATTTATTTTAGTTCATTGTAAAAACCGGATGCATTTTTTGAAGCTTATTTCTACTTAAATGTACCGTACGCAATTTGCTTCTAATTACCCACTCGAAGAGAGATTAAGTAGGCCTAGGTATAATAATAGTGCGCCATTTACTTCTATACATTAATTTGAAGGTTATTTATGCGTTTTTTTATCTCTTTTTCGGTTACTATGGTCTTAATTTGAAGTACATTCGATTATCATTCAGTGAAATGTGGACAATGGGGTCACATTAATGCTTTACACAAAGCGCTTTAAATAAAATTGTTAGCACATAATTAGGCCAAATTGGTATCAACTGTTTCGAAAAGGAAAAAAAAAGTACATGTTCTCTAGTTGGATTCATATTCAATGTATGAAAAGTAAAATCTATCACCTAATGACCTCAAGTGCGATTACAACCCGCATTGTTACATTAAAATCACCTTGTTTGTTAATTTTGAAAATCCATATTTATTTTAGTATTTTTTTTTTGGTTTCTCGGAATCGGTCCCTTCAAACAATATATATCATATAAAAGAAGTTTAAATAAAAGTTGACTTAGCATATCATTACAATTTACATATAAATTACTAGATTGATACCTTAGATTATTTATACTTGGAAATTCTTCATTACACTATGAGGTAAACCATACTATTAGACTGTAAATGATTTCACCGATAAAATATACAAGGTATTTTAAATTAATATATATTTATATAATCTCTTTGGACAGAAAGGCAAAAAGGTTAGTCATCATTGCAGTTAAATAGAATTTTGCTGCTTAGTAAGCGGCCTTGCCGTAGGCAGCGGGGGCGGAGTAGCCACCGACGGAGTGGGAGACGCGGGCGTGGGCATCGACGAGATCGTCACGCTTGATCATGCTCTTGCCGGGGAGGGCCACGCGCCAGGAGGTCTTGGTGTTGTCACCGCTGCGGGTCTCAGTCTGGGCGTAATCGTTGTAGTAATCATCCTGAACAGCCCAGTCAACGTTGTAGTAAGGGACGTGAGAGTAATCGACGGTCTGCTTGCCGTAAGAGGCAGCGGTGGCAACGGCGACGAGGGCGAGGAGAACAATGGCGACCTATTAAAAAAATGATTATTGCGTTTACGATGTTATTTACACATTAAAATTTAGTTATGACTTCACCTTCATGTTGTTGATTGTAGAATTGACGTTGCAAAACTGAACGATTTCCTAAGGGAATTCGAAACTTTATATAGTGGGAGCCAGAACAGGTTTATACGCTTGTTTGTTTTCTAGTTTATACTCTCATTCTCAAACTTTCACTGCTCTGGCACTTTATGCGGGTAATTTGGGTAGCCTAAATATTCTGAATCGATAACCTATATAAATAATCAAAACACATGAATGTGGACTAGCTAATGTAATGAGAATTATATTTATTGCACTGCTCATTGTCTTAAATAAAACAACTTTCTCTCATTTTAATTATTTTATTGAATAATCAAAAATGAATAAATAAATAAACAATAATAAAGATGGTATAATTTTTATTATTTGTAATTTTTATGTTTCCATTTATTTCCATAAATCAACTTTACTTTCTTACATTTAAATTTTTTGTAGGGGGGGGATTATATATCTTAGTCCTCATTTCAATGAAATAATACATAATCAACGCATTTTTTAAATGATTAAATAGCAATAAAGCTCTGGAATTTAAAACATTTCCAAACAGGGTATCCTTGTTAAAGATAAGAAAAAGTGCAACTTTCTCGTCGATATATCATACTTGCATGTATATTTGTGTAGTGTCACATTTCAATAAAATTATAGTCAAGTCAAGTTCAACAAGTATGGATAACTCGTACTATATTATATGATCTCTGTCAAACAAAATACGTAGTAAAACCATGTGTGTATTGCACGTAAGAAAAACTGGTTTTAAAATTCAGAGGCAATGCGCATTCATTGGAAAAACGAATGTTTTGGCACAAGGAAAACTCGGTACACGTTTCATCAGATTTTTAATCCAGTTCACGACCTATAATGGTACTTATACTTGAATCAATTAAATAGTAAAAAATGCTAACACAAATGGTATGTTTATGACCATTAAGACACCCCTTAGATTGTTTTCCATTTTCATAAGGAACTAATAGATATTTTCATAAGGAATTTTACGTTTCATCATTTTGCTTCACTTTTCCGGGCCCTAATTAACTACATCACAGTCAGAAGTGATAAATCTATACGGTATTTCTAAAATAAGACCCTCTAAAACATTCAATGATTCGTTGCATGTACAGTATGGTCCAAATAAACCTGAGGGGCACAAAGCACTAAACAGCTAAGGACCCCTCAAGTTTATTTGAACCATACTGTACAACATAAAAAAAAATTAATGAAAAAAAGACGCAGGAAGAGGGAATAGCGCTAGGGATGTTTCATTCTTAAAAATATTTTTTTAGGCAATGAACCAAAGACAAGACAATGGCAAAATAAATCGATTTATATCAATTATGTTGGCTCGAACAATGTTCTTCACTAATTATGTGGTATTATTTAAAAAAAATAGATAATTAATATTAATTTATGTGAAGTCGTAATTATGGTATTATAAATCATGAGTAAAAATCTCGCTTTACTATCTTAGTCGTGGTTGTGCCAGTGTATCACCTATTCACAGAACTTCGTTATTGTGTTTAACTCTAACTTGGCTTAATTACGGTTCAAGACTTATTATCTCGATAACCATATTTATTTACCTTTTCCTAATTGGAACGGTCAGTATGAAATCAATTAAACAATACAGTTTTAATTTAATTTTGTTACATCATAATTGCAACGTCCTTTAAAACAATTTTCCTTGTTCTTTTTAAGATAAAATATTTGAAAAAATCTACCACTCCTTTTTTGTAACCGACTGGGTGCATTGAGTATTCCTGTTGCAAGTGTTTATAGTGAATTGCCTTGAACTCTGAATAATAAGAAATTAAGCATACTGAATATAAGCTGAATTTTAGGGGAAAACAGGTTTTATGAGTTCAATGTGTCATTGTGTCACCTACTTGTAATAATTTTAAGTGTGGAGGTTAAATATGGCATCATGTTTAAAATATAAGATCACGATGAATAATGAATCCTGACTGTTATTTTTTCTTTTAACCTTTATCTGACCTCTTATAAACTGACCCTTATAACCAAATATAATTCTTATTTTCTTTTATACGTCGTTATTGTTCTCCTTGCTCTTATCGCCGTTGACCAAGAGCGAATTTGTCAGAAATAATACAATGAATAATTGGGCATATGTATATATATTTTTTAATCAATCATTGATTATAAACAATAGTAGTGTGAATGTTTTCAAATTGGTGCTGATGTCTAGAATATTTAATCAATAATATATAGGAGTTTTCTTAAACAATAACTTCAATTTGGCTGATTTACAATATTATCGCGTATATTTCTCCATATAATTATTTGAGTCGAGTTTTAAATGTGGATTATTTGCATATTATCAAGTACCAATACTCGTGAATTGGGTTTATTGTTAATACAATAATTTTCGATACAAATTATTAGGCATCACTCTCTTCTCTCTCGTTTTGCTATCATAATTTATATTGTCTAATTAAATAAGAATAATAGCAACAATGTTCCAGATCAATCAAGTCCGGATATTTCTATTATTGGACTCATATTCTTAATTCATTAAAAAGAATTTTGTGAAGAACTCGGGAATAAGAACAAGGATCTACAAAGATCAATGCCTTTTTAGGAAGAATCCTTTATTACCAAATCTTTTTCTATTAATTTTAAGGCAATACGAATACAAAGAAGTGCTACTAGTTTTAAAAACCACCAGCAAGGAACTATTTTAAGGCGGCTACAATTAAAGTAGATTGATAAATCATTAATTGAGTGTAAAACTGTTCTTTTAATTATTGAAAAAGTGAGTATTTCAATTTAATTGTTTATTCACAAGAAAAATATTACTTTCTGAAGGAACATGATTTAAGAGATCAAAGTAAGAGATCTGTTTAAATTCAATTTGCACAAAAAACCTCATAGTAATCTATTAGAACCGATTCGAACGAATATAAAATCAATTTTTAATGAATTGGCCGAAGTAACATTCAAACCATTTAAATAGTATAACTTAAATAGGCAAATATTATTTTTCAATGAATTCACTCTTCCATTCGATTTGAAAATCATTATTTTGATTAAAAAAATTAAATATGAAAAATTAAATAAGTGCTTGATTGACATTAAATTTAATAAGTTATTGCTTATAATTATTAGCTTCCAATCAAAACTTATATAAAAAAGTATTGAGCATTAAAAAAAAAACTAACTACCTTATTTGATTCTAATAGAACCAATAAATAAAAAGTGCAAACGAAATTTCAAATAATTTTGCTGAACAATATATTTATGTTATATCTCTTTATACAAAAAGCTAAAGCATTTGCTGCTTAGTAAGCGGCCTTGCCGTAGGCAGCGGGGGCAGAGTAGCCACCGACGGAGTGGGAAACGCGGGCCTCAGCGTTGACAACATCGTCACGCTTGATGGAGCTCTGGCCGGGGAGGGCAACGCGCCAGTAAGTCTTGGTGTTGTCACCGCTGCGAGTCTCAGTCTGGGCGTAATCGTTGTAGTAATCATCCTGAACAGCCCAGTCAACGTTGTAGTAAGGGACGTGGGAGTAATCGACGGTCTGACGGCCGTAAGAGTTGCCGTAAGAGGCAGCGGTGGCAGCGGCGACGAGGGCGAGGAGAATAATGGCGACCTATTACAATTTTCAATTCAAAAATAGAATAAGGGATTGTTTTGAATTTCAATTCTACTTTTTCTTTTACCTTCATATTGTTGATTGGATGGTATTGACAGTGGGACACTGAATGATTCGAGGAGTAAGCTGTTTTCTCTTTTATATGCGCGAAAATGGTTGAAATTAATGCATTGTATGGAGTCTGAGTTAAAGAGTCAAGGTAGAATTAACGCTAACTGGTTCTCATCTTAGAAAGAACTGTGTTCACAGCGAACTAGTTTTTCCCATGACGAGCAGCTGTTTTCAAATTTATTTATTCGTAACTTTTACTTTTATAAGCATAATGCTTGGTATGAGTGGGCGTGAACTGGAACATGCATTAATATGTATACGGAATTGCGTCACTTGTGCCGCAATTCTTCTTTGTTTCAGTGAATGTGTCAATCGTTGTATTTTATTGAAATTAGGTTTTTGTAATACGTAAAGAGAGCATATTACAGCATACTAAATGTAAACAGAGCACCAGTTATACCTATAACTTGTTAAACTTGACTTAAGTATGCTGGTTTCATGGAAATATTAACATTTCCCCCAAATAAATCAGATTCAATTAGATAAAAAGTATCTGATGGCATAGTTAATGTGATCTGCAATAAACGCAAAATGAACGAGAACGGAAAAAATTAGTTCAAATTAATTGGCAAAATTAATTAATTTTAATTGTAAACATTTATTTTTAAAAAGAAGATGGTAAGAATAAGGTAATAATATGATTTTATTTATGCCAGGGATTAGTTAGGCATGCTAATAAATAACATCGTATTATTATGTAACATGTATTATTACATTTTATGATGTCGAATGAATCTTCTAAAGAATTCTAGCGATTGTAGTTTTGTACAATAGGTGTGTTGACAGTGAAAGTTGGAAAATGAGAGCATTGATTAATAGACAATTTTTACTATATTACAAAATAAACAAACAGGTTCTGACTCTCCTCACTCTCCCTATATAAAGCTTCAAATTAAATCTGAGAAATCGTTCAGTTTTGCAACGTCAATTCTACAATCAACAATATGAAGGTAGTAACAAAATTAAATTTTAATTTTTAAATATACTGCTTTTTAACTAATTCATTACTATTTCAAAAGGTCGCCATTGTTCTCCTTGCCCTCGTCGCTGCCGCCGCCGCTGCCTCTTACGGCAACTCTTACGGCAAGCAGACCGTCGATTACTCCCACGTCCCTTACTACAACGTTGACTGGGCTGTCCAGGATGATTACTACAACGACTACGCCCAGACTGAGACCCGCAGTGGTGACAACACCAAGACCTCCTGGCGTGTGGCCCTCCCCGGCAAGAGCATGATCAAGCGTGACGATCTCGTCGATGCCCACGCTCGCGTCTCCCACTCCGTCGGTGGCTACTCTGCCCCCGCTGTCTACGGCAAGGCCGCTTACTAAGCAGTGCTTTTCGCTCGAACTGCAATGATGGCCATCCTATTCTTTGCCTTTTCTTTTCAATGAGATTATAAATATATATTATTTATGAAATTATTTTTGGTACTGTTTTAGATAAAATTAGTCAGGGAATATTCTTGATAGGGCGGTTAAGTCGGAAAAAAATAATATTACGTGGTAAAATCAGTTTTAAAAAAATTCACGTAGTAAAATTTTAATTCTAAGTCTAATATGTACCAATTAAGTCAAATTTAAAGTGCATGAGTAATAAGAGAGGTATAAATTTAATAGTTAAACAAAATGCACGAAAATAAATTCATAATCATTTATAACCTGTTACTAATTATTTTTTAGAATACATTTACAATACAACATAATTTGATACACATTATTTAATTTTTAATGTGTAAAAAGTTATGCATAATCAAAATAAAAACTTGTTTTCTTTCGGCTAAATTAATCATAACATGAATACCGTGGTGTACCTTATTACCGGTATTAAAAGAGATATATTGAATTGATATAATGAATAACATTTGCAGACATTAAAATAAGTCTTTTATTTTTTTTTTTGTGTTCCTGACTTGGTCACAGACTGTATATTAAATTACGCCGCATTTAATGAAGTGAAAGTTGAGTAACAAGATCGTGTACACTGTACAGTATGGTTCAAATAAACTTGAGGGGCTCTTAGCTGTTTAGTGCTTTGTGCCCCTCAAGTTTATTTGGACCATACTGTACATTTTTTACTCGAAGCACTAATTAGCCCAATAGATGCATTGCTACCATTACTAGTTTATTATATATTACATACAAAAATTATTATTTTTTAAATAGTTTACCCTCTAGTCCTTGACGGCGGAAATTCAGATTGATACGAGAAATTAAGACCCAAATTTCCTCGTATGACTAATGTAAGCCTTTTCCGTACCAAATTTACACGCAGCGTGCGCTTGCTATGGTAGCGGTCTTCATAATCAGAATTCAAAACCCAATAGTAATAAAATGTTTAGTTTATAATTTAATGTTATTCACTTATATGTGAAATGGCAAATGAGTCATTGAGGTACATTGGTACAATATTTTTTTTTACATTGAGCAATATTAACTTTGATGAAATCTTAAATTAAATATTTGTTACATATTAGATTGGAGATGATAAGAAAAGATGTTTTATGACTTTTGTCACATTCTAGAAACAAAAATGATTTTTTCAAAATAACTTTTTTCAAAACTATAACTATAAGGAAATGGGACTAGAAAGAAACAAATAAACCTGAGGGGGGTACTTAAGGCTGGCGACGGGGCGGTTTTTCCCGAAACCGTTCCGAACCCGATAAAACCCGATTTTTCAAAAACCTACCTGACTCCGTTCCGGATAGATAACGGATTTCCCGAAACCGACCCTATTTTTTTTAACCCGTTTCGTAACCGAAAATTGTACCGATAAGTAAAATTAGATAGTCGACTCAAGAAATTATTACCTCATCAATTTAAACTTAAGATGTAGCACGTTTAATGGGAGGTTTAATAGAAATTAATCTTAAGCTGTAGGACCTGGGTTTGATCCCATTTTTAGTGTAATTTTTTTCGTGTGATTTAATATTTATTTTTATGAAAATGATCATGACCAATTGAGAGTTTGGATTAACCATCCTCGTGTAATCAATAATTCACATGGCAATACATTGAATAAATTATATATTATAATATTGTAAGGATCGTCCTCAATGAACCCTGATGCCCATATATGGTCATCTACGCAGTGGCCTTGGTTTGACCTTGGCTTGCCTACTGCGTAGTTAAACCCGGAACTCCTTATATGGGCAACTGCGTAGTTACACCCGGTTTGATCCGGTTTAGCTATTGCGCAGTTAGGGTTATTGCGCAGTTACATCCAGTATGATCCGGTTGGCTACTGCGTAGTTTACCTTATATGGCTAACTGCGTAGTAGAACCCGGAAGTCGCCAGTTTGGCTAATGCGTAGTTATACCCGGATGACCCTGAAATCCACATATATAAACCCGCACATATTGCTGTACAATTCAGAGTTGTAATAGACTCACGTCTATACTAAATACACAGTTGAAACTAAGATCCCTAGTGTCAGTGCATCATTATATTTTGGTGGAGAAGCGGTTCTACAACTCTCACAAAGGATAACTCAAGGATATCAGTGCTCATATGGATTATAACACCTACTTCATAAAGGATAGTAAGGATAACCCCAACGACTTCAAAGATTACACCTGCACAGATTCTTCGGTAAGTCAATGAATAAACAATATATTTTGAGGTAGAGAATTTGAGTTTTTTGTAGTTTCTTTTTACCGTAGTACACTTTTCTTTAGAAAATTAGTAATATTTAGATTTTAATTAGTAAATTTTCGAATACTTTGATCATTTGGAATTATTTAGAGTTGTCTTAGTTTTCAATTCTTTGCGAAAGTTTGAACTTAGTAGTTTTTTATCACAATTATATCATAGTAAAATATCGTGAATTCTTTGTTTAGTTATAACTTAGTGGTTGTTCTTTGGAAATTTATAAAAGTTTTCCCTTTTTTAAAATAGAATATAATTCTTTTGTCTTTTAATTTATTTAAGTTTGGTCTGTTCACAATCAATTTAATCTCAATTTTGGCTTGAACCGTCTTAACTTTCGAGTGCCACTTAGTTTTTAAAAATACATAGTAATATTGGGTTAGCACAATGGGAGATCACGACGTAACTTTACAAATTGTGTCTACATTAAAAGAAATCTTCTCTCGTGAAGAAAGGAAGTTAATTCCTATATTTACTGGAGATGATGACATCGATGTGGAAGAATGGTTGAAAGAGGCAGAAAAAGTTGCCATTAGTAATGAATGGTCAGATGAACAGAAATTGAGATTTTTTCCAGATAGACTTAAAAATGAAGCTTTTGAATTCCATCTCGAGTCCAAAACTAAAATTCGTTTGGGAACTAATGATGATCCAGCATTTTCATATGATGTTTGGAAGCAAGAAATCATTAATAGATTCCTTAGTAGAACTGATTTGGAATATAGAAAACTTAAACTTTTGATGCTTAAGCAGATTCCTAATCAACGTACAAAAGCGTTTGTAAGCAAACTAGATAAGCTCTATATCTCTGCCTACGGAGAAGCCCCGACGGCTCCTGAGCGACCCACAGCAAATGAGTCTATATTGTATGAATCCGCTTTAAAAATTCGAAATGAACAAAAGAAAAAGGTTTTATTACAAGGGCTTTTGCCAACAATCAGAAATGAACTTTGGTCACGCATATCAGAGAATCCATCTTATGATGAACTTTGCAAATCAGCTTATGTAGCTGAAAGTATTTTAGTTCAGAAAGAATTATCCCTAGATGGTGGAATCATCATATAAATTAACATTAGACACATAGTATTGCAGTTACGATATTAGACATATAGTTAAAGTACCATTTATCTCATATTTTAAATTAGAAGCACATATCACTATAGAAAGATATATTTATACTCATTTAAAATTCAACCTTACACAATATTTGGAATTTTTTATTTTAAAACTTGGAGAAGCCTAAAATATCATGTTTTTTTTTAGAAGTTGAGTTAGTTATTGCAATAAAGTAGATTTGATTTTAAAACATCGGCCTTTGAGCCATATTCTTCGCTCCAATATTTTAAGGGGAGATACCGTTGTCAACATTGGTAATATTTTCTTTCAATATTAGAGCCATAATAATGCATTGAGTAACCTATACAAAATTTAACTCTTTGCGTTATATGAGCCAATGAGCCTACCATATAGTTAGAGGGAAAAGAAAATTTAGAATTTTTAAAGTAGATTATAATAAAAAATAAAAGAAAATGAGAATTTTTGTTTTAAATATTAATGTCAAATAAGCAAATTCAGTCATTGTTGGGCTATGCGATTTTATTTAGGCACAGGATTATATTAGACAGTTATAAAGTTAAATAATGGTGCACCGTGGATTTCAATATTTTCGAATTAGCAGTGCCTAATATGAGGTGAGCTTGAAGTTATAATGGTTTAGAGTCTCAAAGATGCTTGTCCGATCCAACTACAACTGGTTTAAACAAGTAGCAGTTTTTGTATGATAGCTCCATATATGGGCTGTTATGTGAGCCATGATTGGAGTTAGGCTAGGCTGCATTTTGAACCAACTTTAAGACTCTCATACCTCAGAACTCGGAGAAGGTGTTTTTAAATATATTTAAATAGTAAATTGCATCTGATTAGATAATGTAGGAATTATAGTAGCCCTTCTCGTTTTCTCACAAAGATAATTTGGGTTCAGAGAACTGGTTGAAAATCAAATAGAGATTGTGTACAGACCTGGCAAGGATTAGTTTGCCGATTTCCTTCGCCGCTTATTTGTAATCTAAATATCTGCTTATAAATTTGATCTGTAAATCAGTTCTGCCCAAAAGGCGTGTTTCGTTAATGGTTTTCTTAGTGAAGAATATTTCACAACGCTAGATTACAAAGCGACTTTAATTTTGAATTTTATGCGGAATAATAAGATGTAATCGAATCAATAGTACACGTTGCGATTTTGTAAACTATACAATTAAGTTGGTACGTGACCGTTAGTAGCCCAATAATGAATCGCCAGGACTCGGCAAAACAGAATGAGAATTAAGATGACTTAGCATAAATAATAATATGATAGATTAGATATAAGGTCGTAAAGAAAATGGATAGACCAATTGAAATCATAAGTTATTAAAACAGAAGTAGATGGGATATATGATATAGCATTTAAAAATGTATAACCAGAGAATAAAAATAAAAGAAACCAAAGTAGATATAAGGCCGTACAGATAAACGATATAGTACTTGAAATTATAAGTTATAAAAACATAATTAATAGAAACAAAAGAGGGTTTCAAGCTTAAAATTAATTTATAAGATAACTGTCAATAGAAAAATATGGTTTGGCTCAGAAATATAATATTACAATAGATGGGGATATATTATTTTTAGGTCTGTAAGTGTAAGACCTATTATTGAATGGTCACGATAATTATGAAAAAATACATATATAGTAATAATTGAACTACGATAAGAAAATAAGACATATATCAAACGATAGACGATAACTACAACTGAATTTGCAAAGCAAAACCCCCAGTTGACTTGACGGTATTGATTTGAAGTCCTGACTAAGACCACGGTATAAGCCCAAAAATGTGTATCATGTGTAATCATGAAGCATTTTAATCGGCTTTGACAATGGGCATACCTGAAAGGACTATCAAAATGTTTTATGAGATCGGAACACAGTTTGATCACATAGGGAGCCCCCGAGCTATATAGAGGGCACCCCAGTAACGTGCGAGTGACAAGGGCCCGTTATGCGCACAATGTTCTGGGATCTCGAAGGTGCCATCTGGTTTCGTGATTTGATCTTAAATAAACTGTACAATAAGGTTGACCTCCTCGTGAACTTGCTTTGCGCTGAATTTGTTAGCTCATAGACAAGTCAGAGAGTGACATCTCTTCATTTTGTTAATAACCTCCCTATCATAAACAATATTTTAAGTATATTTATAAGTAAATTCACAAATGGAAATTATAACCAAAACGAGTTGATTTTGGTAATTTTGAAAAGTTCAGTAAGAGTAACTAAGAGTAAAAAAAAATGTTGGGGAATTATTGGGAAAAACCTTGCAATTATATTAAATCATACATAAGAAATATTATATTGTTAAAACACAAAT
This sequence comes from Chydorus sphaericus, assembly GCA_030141595.1. Taxonomy (NCBI): domain Eukaryota; kingdom Metazoa; phylum Arthropoda; class Branchiopoda; order Diplostraca; family Chydoridae; genus Chydorus; species Chydorus sphaericus. The sequence continues at coordinate 9,609,138 of CM057926.1, read as the reverse complement.
CTCACACTACCCGTTACAATAATCAAAATACCTAAAAATTATATATTAACAAAAAAATAAATAATAAAAAAATAAAAACGAAAAAAAATGATTTAAAAAATATGAATAAAAGTATATATAAAAATAACAATAACTAATAAATAAAAAAAAATCTTACTAACTAATTAATAAAACTAAAAACTAAAAAAGGAGAATGAAAATTCATTTATCAAATTCATTTATTCAACAAATGAGAATCTGAGAGAAATTTATCACAGAAGGACAATAACATGCCGTTTCGGAGAAACAGCAAGGCAAAGAGGAAGAGGAGAAGTATAGCAAGAGCCACTATTCACTATATTTCCAAGAGGCTTCGGAGCCTACAACTTAACGAGTCTCCTTATACTTCAATTTTCGTGAAACGTGATTTGAGGTCTTCAAAAAACGGTATTGCTATCAAGCCTTCTGAATTCCCGATGGATGCTGCGAGTTTTATAACAGTTTCAAAAGACGAAAAGGAAAACGACGAAATATATACAGATTTCATTCTTCAGCTAGAAGCGCAGGAAGAGGATCTAGCATACACATGAATACATTATCATCATGGAAACAAACCCATCTTACTCTACTTTCTGGTTTTATTCGTCCATAAGCTATTATCCTATTCCATACCATATACCCCCAAACCCACTGGTCGGTGTAATCACCTGGTCGTGGGTTGTAACCTTTCCTTACTTAACCTTCCAACCCCCACTGGTCTGTGTTTTCACAAGGTCGTGGAACCTTTCCTTACCAAATCTTCCAACCCCCACTGGTCTGTGTTTTCACAAGGTCGTGGAACCTTTCCTTACCTTCCAACTTCCACTGGTCTGTGTTTTCACAAGGTCGTGGAACCTTAACCCATTTTTCATTTATCTTGGTAGCTATTTTAATCTACATTTTATATTATGACATTACGTCTTCTATTTTTCAAGTAACTTGAAATGTACGTTTACTGATTACTATTTTCGATTTTGAAATTCAAAAAACAATTAATGTTACGGTTTATATTATTTCTTGTTTATTTCTTTCCGTTACATTTTAATTATTATTCAACATTTTTTACTTTTGTTCAACACTAAATTTTATTACTAATGTAACGTACTAGCTTATGATTATATTTTTCCTTCTTTCTCTAAACAATTCTTTCATCCTTAATTTTGATTGAATTAATAACTCCTTTCCAAGTTGAAGAATTGCAGCACTGATTTGAGCTATCTTTGTTTATATTAAATCCATGATGTGTATATTCCCCTTCCTTGGCATTATAAGATTTCGAGATGGATGTATACATCCATCTTCGTTAAAAGGGAAAGGAATGTAAGGATCGTCCTCAATGAACCCTGATGCCCATATATGGTCATCTACGCAGTGGCCTTGGTTTGACCTTGGCTTGCCTACTGCGTAGTTAAACCCGGAACTCCTTATATGGGCAACTGCGTAGTTACACCCGGTTTGATCCGGTTTAGCTATTGCGCAGTTAGGGTTATTGCGCAGTTACATCCAGTATGATCCGGTTGGCTACTGCGTAGTTTACCTTATATGGCTAACTGCGTAGTAGAACCCGGAAGTCGCCAGTTTGGCTAATGCGTAGTTATACCCGGATGACCCTGAAATCCACATATATAAACCCGCACATATTGCTGTACAATTCAGAGTTGTAATAGACTCATGTCTATACTAAATACACAGTTGAAACTAAGATCCCTAGTGTCAGTGCATCATTATAATATGATATATGATATGATTTTTACGCGTATCCGAAATTTAATCCTGCAATGAACTAGGTCTAAGCTATATATAATGGTATATTTATATAAAAGATGTGATAGGACGGCATCGTGTTTTGAATGTATATATCTATCTCTAGACTTTGCTTGGAAACGAAGCCTAATTTTAAATAAATAAACTCAAAGGGTAAAAAAAGATCCAAGTAATTGATGAAAACATTTACCATAGTAGGGATTGATCTTCAGCCATCTGCTCAAAAACCAACTCTCTTAGCTTACTAGGCTGTATGCGTTTGTTGTTCTTAGAAATAGAAACCGGAGATATATTTTATACATGCTGCTTATATTTTGATTATCGAGCAATAAATACCTTAATTATGTGCCTATCATTACCTAAAAAGTTGCTATGCAACTGAGTTTTGTTGGATATTGATCATAACAAGTACAAGTATCGCTCATTGAAAATGATTAATAAACAATATTTTAAAAGAATTACTAAATTGTGAACTCGGGTCTCCCAAATCTAATTAAATTACGGTTTTAATGAATTATTTCACTAAGTAATAATAAATACTAGCTGGAAAATTATTATGTCGTCGGAACATACTTATTTTACGGTTCGGAAACGGTAAATTCCTTAATTATCGGAAAATTTCCGAAAACAGTCGGAAAAGGTCACGGAAAGGAACCAAACCTAAAATGTCCGTTTCGGTTCCGGAAAATTACGGAGTTCGTATCGGAAAACCCGTTCCTTCGCCAGCCTTAGGGGTACTCATATAATTTTTATAGTAATTGAATTTCAATCCTTGTTGAAACTTGCATTACCTATAAATATTTAAAAAAGCAAATACCAAGAAACAATTTTCACGGCTGTTTATGTGTTTATGTAAGTGTTTGTGTTACACGTAGTGTACGATGCTTCAAATGCGAGGTGAAGATTTCGTTCGTCACCCTAATTTTCAGAAATAGGTGATACAATAACACTTTGTACTCTTTAAACCTGTGTTTTTTCTATAAGTAAAAGTTTAATTGGTTTATGACCCGCATATGTAGATGATTTGGCGTAATTTTTGATTAATTTACCGGTGCGCAGTGGCCTGTACTTTCCTACGGCCAAGTCTCCCTGGTATAAAATAATTTTAAAAAAAATAGCTTTATATGTAATTTCTTAGTGAAAAAAAATTAACTCGACGTTTCGACCATAGTTTTTTAATTCTCCTTAGAGTCCTATAACATAGGGGCTTATGGCAAAACAAAATTGGTCAATAGTATCGCTCACTACTGTATAAGCTATAAGGACTGTTTAAGAAAAATTTTTAAGGGTTTTTAATTGATTTTAGGGTTTTTCGGCCTAATAGATATCTAACCCTCACCATTTCCAATCATTTCAACTACAACCTTTTCGACCCCACCATCGGATGGAACTCATTTTCTAAAAATCTTTTCCATCTCGCTTTCACATTCTTCAATCTGATTTCGTCTTAATAAGTTTCCAAAGCGTTGGAACAAGAAAATTTCAAAAATTATTTGTGTGGTATGCCACTTTCTGCTTGATATGTGAAGAACAATCGTTGGTCGGGTTCCACAGACCTTTCCTTGTTTAATTTGTTTAGGGCTGATTCATCGAATATAATTCAAGTGAGAACATGGACCCAGTAATTCACAAAAATATCTTGTCATATGGGTTTTTATTGTGATGCTATCGTCAATTGTTTGATTTTTTTTTACTCCAGATATTTCAGAGCAAGACTATGTGCCGATGTGTGAATGAAGAAAACGAAAGAATGCGTTTAATATGGTTACAATGGGTGTGTGGCTGCTCTTGCCGAGGTGGTGCCGGCATTGAGGTAGCTGGTATTTGGGATGCCGGCCATCACGTTGTTGGCCGAGAACGCTGGTCATCAGGCTGCTATTAATCAAGGCTGTGTAGCAGCCGGACATGAGGTTAATGGTGGTGAAGCAGCTAGGCACGAGCCTTTCTGCCGTGGAGGAGCAAACCGTGGGACTAATCAAGAGACTTCCAGTGAGGCTTAAACGGCCCATGCGTTCGGAATGTCTGAAGCTGCGGCTTCCACTTCCACATTATGCGTAACTTCTACGCCAGCTATGCAAAAACTTTGGAAATGAATCCTTGGAAAGTTTTATTTATTGATTGTTTTTAATAAATAAATAAATGTACCTCATCATTTTTTACATGGATAGTATTGACAACAAGAAACAGGGCCAGAGCTGTTACGGAACCAAATAGAATCATGAACCATGCCCGACTGAAAAGAATGGCCAAGAAACCTCCTTTGAACCTGTACCTATTGATTGAGTTCCTTTACATCGAGTCAGGCAGGGATCCATTCGTGTGTTGTCTTTTGCCAACTGACAACTTGTCAGTGACAAGTTAGGTTCTGACCAAAGTAAAAGCAGTTAGACATTCACGAGTAATCTTTTTTCTTTGTGTGGTACTTCAATAGCGACAACTGTGACAGTGAAGGTGCCCTCTATGAAGACCTTACTGACCTCACCTCAAATCAGTATTCTTATAAGTTTAATTAAACCTCTGATGAACCCATAATCTGTATGTTTAATCTATATGTAAGACAATCGATGTTTTATTTTCTTCTAGTTACAAAAAAAATTATTCAAATTATCCTTGTAAACTGTATTTTACTACTTAAGGCTTTATTGGGTTTAGTGTGGCATCTTAGAGAGCAGACTTCGCAGCTTAATTTAATCTAAAAGTGGTGCCATCTCTGAAAAAAAAACATTTCAGGCGACAGTAATTAGTTTAAGTCGCGCCATCTACGAGGATAATTTTTCGTATACGATGGTCAATGAAAAAATTGCAAAAAAGCTACAAGTAGCATGAGGAAGGCTAGACCTATTTTTACACTTTTTAATACCGTTTGTGTACTTTATGGCGTTAAAGCAAGAAATATAGAACAATAACATATCTATATCTACAAGCTTTACAGCTTTGATGCAAAATTATTTTAGAATATATTTAAATCTTCAAGATATAAAAATATCGGGCATTTAAAAAATACATTAAATGCATTATGTAACTAAGGAGAAGTTAATTTATAATGATTTTTACATTAAAATTGAAATAAATTGAAATTTGAAACATGCATTTGAGCATTTCTAATCTCGAATCGCATGTTTTAAACTGCATAATTCATAAAAAAGAAGCATACGTCAGCATAGATCAAACAATTATTTTAAATAATATTAAAAGAGAACAAATTAGCAGCATATTCAATTTTCAAAAATTTAGTACCCAACAGATTTATTTCTCAAGAATCCTTTTGGCTTTTGCGAAATATTTCAAATAGTAGTCAAGGTTTCAATAAGATCTAAAATTCATCAAATGGCACGTCAACTTTGTGAAAAAAAAAATTTTTATTTTTTTTTTAAATAAAATGGTGCGTTACATACTATTGATCAGTTTTGCTTAAATATTTATTAAACTTTTGAAATATAATAAAATAATTAATTCGTGGAAAAAAAATTCTTAACATATTAAAAATATTCCTTTCTGTGAATTGTTCTTTATGAAGTCAAATTTAAATTGATTAATGAATTATTGTTTTTAAATATTGAATAGTCAATAAATAAAATCTATAAATTCTAAGATTGAATTTTCGTTTTAATATAGACGAATGATGACACATTATTAATTAAATAGCTTTGGAACTTCATATCGTAACAAGAAACATAAAGCTGACTATATACTGTTATTCGCTTGATTATTAGTGCCCATATATTAATACGTAAAAAGGTAGTATAATTTATACAATATGTCAAGAGTGTGTTTGTGTGATAATATAAATATGTTAGAATTTATCTTAATTAATTTTAAAAGGTTAAGAATCGCTTTGAAGTTTTACTATGTATATTCCTTACTCCCCGTCCCATGCGCCATGCTGTCTTGCTTATTACATAACTAATTTATTAACCGTATAAAGAAGTATTTAAAAAAAATCTATATTATATTCTTTTTACACATATAAATCTCTCAAAAAATATCACGAATTCCATATTGTAGTCCGTAATCGTACTGTACGCATACTATTTTGTATTATAATCGAAGCACTCCCAGACTACCTCTCTTAATGGAATTACCTTTTAAAGTAATTGCACAAATAATATGTATTTATATAATCTCTTTAGACATGAATGCAACGAATAGGTTGGTAATCATTTTAGTAAAATCAAAATTTGCTGCTTAGTAAGCGGCCTTGCCGTAGGCAGCGGGGGCGGAGTAGCCACCGACGGAGTGGGAAACGCGGGCCTCAGCGTTGACAACATCGTCACGCTTGATGGAGCTCTGGCCGGGGAGGGCAACACGCCAGTAAGTCTTGGTGTTGTCACCGCTGCGGGTCTCAGTCTGGGCGTAATCGTTGTAGTAATCATCCTGAACAGCCCAGTCAACGTTGTAGTAAGGGACGTGGGAGTAATCGACGGTCTGCTTGCCGTAAGAGGCAGCGGTGGCAGCGGCAACGAGGGCGAGGAGAACAATGGCGACCTTTAAAATTAAAATTAAGTTGTATTATGTGTATTTTTTTCTTATTTGATACCAAATGTAATTATGGTTCTATACCTTCATGTTGTTGATTGTTGAATTGACGGAGCAAAACTGAACGATTTCTTACTAGAATTTGGAAGCTTTATATAATGAGAGCAAAGAACAGGTTTGAGGATTTCATGTTACATTTGAACGAATATTTCTGATGCATGATGCAATTTTACAACTTTCACTGCCGAAAAATGCAAGTTCTAGAAGACTAGAAATATTCAAATTCGAAACATTGATTCATTAATATTTAACCTCAATCGCACAAATATGTGTTTTATAGATTAATTGATTTTTTCAAACTTTTATTGAAGTCCTCAACATTATATAACTTATTGTACTTTTTTAAATTACAGATCTTCATATTACATTTTATCAAAGATCTTTTAAATAACTGGGGTGACTTCTATTCGTTATTGAACTATTATTATTTTTAATGGTAATTGAGAAAATTACATTACTTTATTACTATTCTATAACTGTTTTTAAAGTCGCTTCAATTAAATTTAATAACAAACCTTTTTCTGCCTTGTTCATTTATTCATTATTTTTCGTTTAAAAGGATGTGGCAAGATGGACTCGCTTATTAAAAACAGAATGATAAAGTTAAATTATCATTAAACTCTAGAAGTTTGGAAAATTGAACGAAGATTATAATTAGTTTTTAGGTGACAGTGAAAACTTCTACTTTCCATACATGTAAAGGTATTTATGTGTCGCACATTTGAATAACATTATTTGCATTCGAACTTGTATACCGTATTTAAGTCAAGTTTAAGAAATTATGGAGAACTGGTACTATTAGACTTTATTGGGCTAATTGTATAACAGAACCATGTATAGTACAGATTGGAAAAAAAACTGGTTTTAGAGTTCAAATTCAAGGTACAAGCTCTTTACTCAATAAATATTCAACCACCATGAAAAATTCAGTTCACTGACCTACTGATATTGATATACATAAAAAGTAAAAGGAATGTACAGCAAAAATAAAATAATGGATCAAACAAGTAGGCAATCTAGTTCTCAATATCCCCCCCCCCCCCCCTTTCTTTCTAAGATGGGAACCAGTTAGCGTTAATTCTACCTTGACTCTTAATCTCTGACACCAAAATGCATTAACTGCAACGTCTTTCACGCACATAAAAGCTTACAATATATATATTTACACCTTAAACAAATTAATTTTCAAGAAACGTAATTGAAATAAAAAGGCTACCAGCCTACCATATTAAATTGATAAAATCTAAGAATTTAAAATTATTTTGGGCATAAGTAATGAAAAAAGTAAAACTTGCAATGTGCAAAAAGAATTTTCTTATTTAAAATAAAGATAAACCAAAATGTAAACCGCTATTTTTATTTCACGATTATTTTTCTATTCGTTCTAACACCTAAATAAAAGTGTTACATTAATGAATTTTTATAATGACATCTGGGGCTATACAAATAATCAGTTTCAATAGGTGAAAATTAAACCGGTTTTCAACAATTAATAGCAATACGAATATCAAATATGCTCAGTATCTAGTGTGAAAAGAGAGAGAGATCAAGTAGGTGTCCAATAAATTAATATACATATGTAGGTCACTGACTGTAAATTCCATTACGTCACTATTAATTACCCACACAGTGAAAGTTGAATAACAGGATTGCATAGGTGCAATACTATAAACGCTTTCGACCATCTATAATAATATATTTTTCAATTGTCATGTCAAACTTGCCCTTGACAACTACAATATAAACTTCTGGAGAACATAAGGAAAATCGTTCAGTTTTGTTCAATCAATCCTACAATCAACATGAAGGTATATACCAGTTACAAAACTTGATATAACTAATATATAGGCAATTTAAACCTAAAATTTCCTCATATTAAAATATTAAAAGGTCGCCATTGTTCTCCTCGCCCTCGTCGCTGTTGCCACCGCTGCCTCTTACGGCAAGTCCAACGTTGACTGGGTATAAAATATAATTATTTTTCTTGATTTAAAGAATGAAGTATTAGTAAAATCTTTTTTTAATTTAGTCCCACGTTCCCCACTACACCGTTGACTGGGCTGTTCAGGATGATTACTACAACGACTATGCCCAGACTGAGACCCGCCACGGTGACAACACCAAGACCTACTGGCGCGTCGCTCTCCCCGGCAAGGGCAGCCACATCAAGCGTGACGATCTCGTCGATGCCCACGCCCGCGTCTCCCACTCCGTCGGTGGCTACTCCGCCCCCGCTGCCTACGGCAAGGCCGCTTATTAAGTTGTTAAAATAACTTAATCGCAAACAACGACCTAAAATCCTTTGATATATGATGACCAACATAAAATTTGGAATGACTTATTTCATAACTGCGTTAAGAAATTAAGTTATTGCTGAAAATAAACTATTTATGAAATAATGAGACTTTCACTTCTGATTTTATTTATTGATAAAAATGATTTAGACCTATTCTTTAATCGAAGGAAAAGAAATTTATTAAAAATACTAATCCAAGATATTAGAAAACTCATTAATTTTTTTAAAGCGTTTAAAATGTATCATTAGAATTGCCGTGTATTACTTTATTCTTAAAATTATAAAACTAGATAGTGTAATGTAGTATTCTAAATTAAATACAGTCATGCCCATCTCACCAAATCAAATCCTCTTCACAATTACATTTACAACATTTGATAAGATGTTTTTAAAAGGGACTTTCTGTCATTTGTTAAAAGATAGCTTCTCCAATATAATTATCGAAGTACTAATCCAATTGATTGGATAGTGAATTGGCAAATGTAAGTTTACATCGCAAACATCAACGGATTAGAAAAGGAATTACGTGGACACCTTGCAAATTTGCAATTAATCTATCATATTAATTGGCTACTTTTGCTATACTTTCCATTTGCCCAAAGACCTACCCTACACTATTTTTTGGTCTTATTAACAAATACGGTATTTATTACTACACCAGTAACTCGTTGGGTTACATGTAATCAATTAGGTTTCTATGTTAAGTAAAAACTGGTTTTCCCTCTAGAAAAAGAAACTAGAATGATAACGCACGTGATCAGCACATGCCAAATGTTGCTAAAAAGAGAAAGAATTTAGATGGAATGCAAAAATTAATTTGATATAGGTTATTGACTGCTGTAGATTGCGTTGTATTCGTTCGTCTAGCCACTGATAAGCTCTTGCAGAAGTGAAAGTTGAACAACAGGACCCCATTTTATTTTAAAATAGTCACAATCTATAGCCTGATGATTTCATGGCTCCCTATATAAACTTTGATATTTCAATATTAAAATCGTTCAGTTTTGCTCCGTCAATTCAACAATCAACATGAAGGTATAGAACTTAAATTAAATTGACAATAATGAAGGATTTCGAAAAACTCAAATTTTTAATATTAGGTCGCCATTGTTCTCCTCGCCCTCGTCGCCGCCGCCACCGCTGCCTCTTACGGCAAGCAGACCGTCGATTACTCCCACGTCCCTTACTACAACGTTGACTGGGCTGTTCAGGATGATTACTACAACGATTACGCCCAGACTGAGACCCGCAGCGGTGACAACACCAAGACTTACTGGCGCGTCGCCCTCCCCGGCCAGAGCTCTATCAAGCGTGACGATGTTATCAACGCTGAGGCCCGCGTTTCCCACTCCGTCGGTGGCTACTCTGCCCCCGCTGCCTACGGCAAGGCCGCTTACTAAGCAGCATAATCTTACACTGAGTTTATGATAAAGGACTATGATATGGAATTCGCGATGTTTGTTCCGAGAGATTTCTATGTGTTCCAAAGAATATACAGTATTTGAAAAATTTAAAATACTTTTTGAACCCGTTTATTTAATATTATTAAAGAGGCATATGGAAGGGCAAGGGATACAGTAAAGCTATAAAGTGATATTTATCTTCCAAAGTTGATTCATGACATATAAGTTCTATTTTAGTTATATTGCATGGTTAATAATAATACTTTTCAAGTATGAATTACATTATTTTTTCCATGCTAATTGAACTTAAGAGGTTCTATGCTAAAGGACTTAAAAAAGAACAGTCTAGCACACAAATTGTTTTTTCTAAGATATACGGTTCTTGTGAAGATATAAAATTAAGATATATCACTTATTTTATGATATGGGTGCATTGTTAACAACGAATGATAAGTCATTTTAGGAAATAGCAAAATAGGAAACGAAAAATTATAATTAATCGTTAAGGTTTCAAGCAGTAGCCTAACTATTTCATTTAACGATAAAATAATGATCGATTGCTGATTATTTATTACAAATATATTTGACAATTCCCTAAATTTTATAATTTTATTTTAAATCAACAGTCTATTAAATGATTTCTAAATAAAATAGTGTCGGATATATGTACTATAATTTTATTTTAATATATAATTTAAAAAAAAAACAATCAATAGATTTGCAGTTGTTCTCAAAGAGTTCAATGAATGATTTTTTTACTTAAGCAATAGTTTAGATGTTGGTGTAAATTTGACAAAATATTTGAAATTATTCACTGACAAAATCCTGCCAATTGTCTTTCTCTTTACCTTCTCTTGCACACCTCATTTCGCCAGTCAGTATATAAGTCGGACCGTTTTCACACTTAAGCATTCAGTTTTGCTCCGTCAATCCTACAATCAACAATAATGAAGGTAGCAACACTTGGAATAGCATGGAACTATCCACTATTTGACAATATATAACTTTGAATTTATTGTTTAGGTCGCCATTGTTCTCCTTGCTCTCGTTGCCGTCGCCACCGCTGCCTCTTACGGCAAGTCCAACGTTGACTGGGTATGCAAATAATACCATCATATTTCTCTTGGTTTTATGAATAAAATTTTAATGAATTTTTAAATCAGTCCCACGTTCCCCACTACACCGTTGACTGGGCTGTTCAGGACGATTACTACAACGATTACGCTCAGACTGAGACCCGTCACGGTGACAACACCAAGACTTACTGGCGCGTCGCTCTCCCCGGCAAGGGCAGCCACATCAAGCGTGACGATCTCGTCGATGCCCACGCCCGCGTCTCCCACTCTGTCGGTGGCTACTCCGCCCCCGCTGCCTACGGCAAGGCCGCTTATTAAACAGCTTCGCTGATTTATTAACCGTTATATCGATGATGAATTGAGCCCATATTATTTATATTTTGTGCAAAATGAAGATTCTTAAGATCAAGAATCTGCCGAAAATATATTCTGAAAACTAATTATGGTAATTGAGTTTTACATATCCTTCTTAAAATTATTTCAATTCATTTAGTTTATTGTATCTGAATAACATCAAATTAGTTCGCCAAGTTAGATTATATTCCGTCCGATGTCACCTAAGTAAAAAAGAGAAGAGTGTGCGGGCGCTACAGTAAACAAACAACCATTATTATTATTATTTTCTTATGAATGCGGCAGATCTAAAAATTACTTGGTATGGTAATTAATTGTTAACAATAATTTTAAAATTAGTAGAACAGTCAAGTTATTTTAGTTCTTTGCTGGTGCACGAATTTAGCCGACTTCATTATGGTAAAAGATGATGAGGTAGATACAATCACAAATAGACACTTTCGGTTTTGGGTTGGGAAACGTATTCGTTCTATGATGTTATAGTTACTTTCTCGACTGGAAATACAAGTAATTGATAATTGGGTAACGAGTGCACTGAGGGTTGAAAAGACAAACTGAGCTGAGAGTATTGGAAGACAATGTTAGAAGGTTAGGAAATAACAAGAACTGTTTCAAATAAGTACCTAAATCCGGTTTTAAGTATGTATAAAGACAGTAGTGCACTTGAAAAAAAATGATTATTCATGCATTGCTACCCGGGCAAAGTTCGTTTAATTAGATACGAAATTTATATAAATAGCAGATAGCCATTTACCAATAGTATAAATTATACGATTTCTATTTTAAATACAGATTTCAATGCCTTGAATGAAAAAAAGATTTTCTCTTCTATAGATACCGTTTAATAAGCACCCATCTTCCAGGCTTGCAACCTTTCTTCAACATTGAATTCGCCCATTACTTTTCATATTACATTTTGTATCTCAAATGGTTCACATGGCTTTAGTTAAAAAAAAATATATTTAATATTTTTCAAAACGTTTTATGCGCCTTTCTCAATCTCTATTATATAATTTAACTTAAAACTAGATGATCCATCATCGATATAAGTAAATTAGTTAAAGCAGCAATTATGAAATTAAAATACGGCTCTATCCTTTAATCTAAAATTAATATAATCGAATCTGTTTAATTATAAAACAATTCAATACTAGTTTAATTATAAAACAATTCAATACTAGAAAATTGACACAATATCAAATTGGAAATAATTGGAATACTTGATTATATAATTTAAAATCATGAACAAAAATATGGCGATTTTACTTTTAGGCCTATTTCATTACTTATTAAAGTAAAAAATTCTAAAATATTTAATTTAAAAATGTTTAAAATGTGTTGAGAATAAAAATAAAACTAGTAAAAAAGAAACAGGTTTCAAGGGTGCAATGTGTCATTGTGTCACCTATTTGCAAAATAATTTACGTGGCAAAAGAAACCTTGGCCTCGCATCTGAAATAGCTTTCTGCAAAAGTCGAGTTAAAAAAAGAGAGTTCTAACACTTCAGCAGTCAGTTCAGCTTCGTAAATCCTACAATCTACAACATGAGGGTATCAATTAGAAAAGCAAAAAAATGGCACTTTAAATTATCTTTAAAATTAGACAATATAAAATAATTTTAAAATATCGACGGAGATCTTCAACGATGTATAAAGCCACTGTGGAACCTTCGGGATTGGGGACCTTGTGGCTTGTAAAATAGTTTATGTCCTAAGATATCATATTGCAATTCACGCATATATAATAAATAATAATAGTTTTACCATTTATATTTCTTAATTTAATAAAATAAGACTAGTTTCAAAGGTTTAAAAAAAGCATTCAATCTAAATTCGGTTTGTTTACATTTTACTATTTTATGTCCTTTTAACAGTGTTGCCAGTTCGATTTATTCAATTTTATTTTGACTTTGTTTTACTTTAATTATATATTGGGTACAAATTACGCTAGTTTGATATATTCTACGTGTATTATGACACGTTGGCACTCTACTAAAAAATTTAGCCAATTTCAGTCCCTTAATGTCTTTTTATTCGTGTTTTACTACTTTTTTGCTGTTTATTTGTTCATAATATTTCCCAAGCAAACGTTGCCATTTTCCGAAATTCGGATTTGCGCCAAATAAACATTTTCGGAACCAGTAGTACCTGTTTTTGTGACGCGTTAAAGGCCCCTAGACCTTCGGTATATACGATATCCCTCAGGGATTAACCATTATATTGATGCTGGAATGAGCCAACATTATTTATAATTTGTGTAAAATTGCGATTCTTAAGACCAAGAATCCGTCTGAAATATATATTTATAAACCAAGAAGGATGTCTTCATTTAAGAAGTACTTATAGATTTCAGAGACATATCAATCAGGTAAATGGTGTTATATATGTCTTACTGGGGAGAATTGTTAAATCCGTAAACGAGGAATTTCCTGGTAAGTTTGATGAAGGCACAACTACCCGGAGTTCTCACCGTTCTCGGCATGCTGTATTAACATGTGCGCACAAGGAAACTTGTACCAATACAGTTGACTAATTTGTCGAACTCGTTGTCAGTGGAAAACGTAAGGTAGTGATTCGAGTAATTCAAACAGTAATTACGCTTTTTAATAAATATTTATTTTCTAGTTAACATCAGCCAAAGAGCAGCCTCTGCCAAGAGCTGTTGAAAAGTGTTGAGTCTGCCAAGGGCAAAAGCGCTTCCTCAAACACCAAGCTAAACAATTGTGGAAAAAACTAAAACAGCAGGTGTGAATGAAGGGGGCAAATTGGGGGAACAAGTCGTTAAACTTATTTTGACCACCTGCAACCGGCACCTGTTGAATCATTTAAAAAGGATGTTAAAACGTTTGGTTGCTGTGTGTTAAAACCCCTTCATGTGCTATTTTCTGTTATATTAGGAGGATAAATTGGTGTCAAAATCTAATGGAAAGCATCAGTCTTCCCTTACTCTCTCAACTAAATTAGTTAAGAGAGTCAAGAGTGGTGAGACTGGTATCGGTAGCCCTGGCCTGTTGTTGCCTGCAGTGAAGAGCAGTAGAGCACCATTTTCTAATGATTATTCCCGTCATACTTGGATACTTTAGATAATTCCCATTAATGCAGTAGCTGCACTTCCTTTTTCTGTGTTCTTTCCACTAATAAAAAAGTAAAATCTACAGTTATCTGTTGTTGTTCACTTATGTTTTATCATAATCTCATTACGTCATCTCAATATCACATTTTGTGTAGAACGAGGTCCATGAAAAGGAAGTAGACTAGTTAGATTAGCAATAAACGATTTCCAAAACAGATTAGGCTAGGGAATAGGTGACTTAACAAGAACTTCTAAAAAATATATTTTCCGTAATTTAACTAGGTTATACTTGGGCACTACCATCTTTCTCTAATTTGGATTCCCGACTTTACACGAAGAAAAATCCTGTGGCCCCTGTTTCAATCTTACAGTTAATTATCTTTGGAAATAAAACAAATATTTGTGTTTCCTAGCCTTTGGAATTTATATCAACAGTTTTTGCTCATCCGTTATTTATATTCAATTTGAGATGCTGCTTGTTCAAGCCAAGTCTACAAGAATACTGTTTTTCTCTTGCCGGGGGATGTAATCAACTGTGGCCGCCTATTTTTCTTTTTATCAAATGACTTAGGCATGAAATTACGAGATCAATAATTAAGCAAGTGAAGACCACTACTTTTTCATGAAAAAGCAACCTGGTGGGAAGGAAAATGAAACGTCGTTCAACCTTTGGAAGAGGGAACTTGATTTTGAAACTTTTCGACCATCTATTTCACCAGCTTGCCCTTGTGCAGTTGCAAAACTCTAGTCTACCAAAAAACCACTTATTACTACAAATTTCAAGAACTTCACTAGAAATTAATTTGAAGCCTTCAGAAGTAAGGGATCTTCTGAGAAAATCTGACAAATTTCTATTATGAACTGAAAAGGTTTTGGGAAAAAACTCTCGTCTCCAAAGCTCCAAAAATAATCCTCAGTTTTAGCCATTAAACACGTATGATCTTCTGAGGAAATCCTCCAAATTCCTACTATCAACTGAAGTAATCAAGCTTTTGAAAAAAACTCTATCTCCAAGAATACTCCTCAATTTTAGCCATCAGCCCCGTAATGGAAATGAAAGAACTGAAAAAAAGATTTTGCTACCGGCGGCGTTATCAAAAGTGCGTTATCAAAAGTGTCTACCTCAAGCGGCGTTCAAACATTTGAAGAGGGGACTTCCTTTGCAAACTGGTCAGCTATGGACTCCACCTCACCCTAGCTAGTGGGAAAATATGATTAGTTATTGGCTCTGGTACGTCCGAATCTTTTTACCTTTGATGTTTTTATTTTTATTTTCATTTGATAAACGAGGAAAGACCAGTTTGATCCTGCTAAGTAGTTACTCTTGCAGCATCAATGAAGATGGGCTATTCCCACCACTAATTTTAAGCCAACGTGTATTAATCATGTGTATAAAATATTCCATTCAGTTGAAAAGAGGAAGATGCGTGTTATTTCAAAATGCAACCTCTTGCATTTGATTTTAAGTGAAAATCCTTCAAACCATGTCAAGGTTTCTTTTAAAAACGACGACGAGGATGAACCAAACCTAGTCGATGATGCCATATTGCTCCTATTCAGCCTAAGAAACTATTGAGTAAAGTATTGACATGCTCTTGAAACCACGTCCCATTCAACCATCCCATTAAAATTTCTGAATACTAATTTTTTTCTGACATTTTTTTTTGGACTAACAGGGGCTTTTACTCGTGACTGCCGTACCTGTAAAAAATTAAACAAAATTTTAACTACCACTTAAATGTTAAAGTAAAATTATAATGCAAATGATTATTAAATACATTTATTTTTAAGAATATTAAAATGGGACCAACTGCATCTTAACTATTTGAATTTTAAAAGTTTTAATATTAATATATGACAAGGTTTAGGCGGATATATAGGCGGATATACAAATTTTATTGTGAAATTAAATTGCGTTGCACGTTGCTCTCGAGTTCATTTTAAAGGAATTTCTTTTCTAAAAGAGTTAAGTACATCATCTACCAATACGACGTGCGATTTTTTTTCAGTAACTCTCCATTTAATTTCATGTGAAATTCAAGAATATACTTATTACTTAAGCCATATAAAAATGGGTCGGGAAAAACTGACAAGAAATTATTATGGGAGAAGTAATTTACTCCGAAAGGGGGAGGGGTGGCTTTTCTTACTTTTTTACACTCACAATTTGGAAGTCACAGTACAAATTGTTAGTTGAATTCTCAAATGAGTCACGCCTACTAGTTCATTTAGGGGTTTAAACGTTAAACAGGCGCCCTACTGGGGTAATACTGAGGAAATAGGTATCTATTTTCCCACAGCCTTTTTCATCTGTTGAGTTATTACAATTAATCTAAAAGTAAAAATCAATTGAATAAATTTTGTTATTTTAAATTAATTACAGATAATACTAATTTGTTTTAACCTTCGAACTCAAACTTGTTTTGAAAGTACTAAAAAAATTAATAGAGAGAACAACATTTTAATATTATTTGTAACTATTTTCAAGTTTGAAACCCAGTTTTTTTTTCTAAAATGCTGCAGTAAATTTGTATTTAATAAGAGCAAATGCTTGTATGAATTATATCAATTTACACACCGCATTTTGCGCAATTCATCAAATGACGGCCTGGGGTTAGGGCTTTTATTTCTACAAAAGAAAATAAATGTTTCAATCTACAGATTTTATTGACTGCAGCAAACATAAATTTCTAAAATATTCTCCCTAATAAGAGACGAACCATTTTTGCTGGATTCGACATAGAATGCAAGGTGATACAATTGTACATACCTTTTCCAACTGAAGCAGAATCCCACAAATCTCCATGGTTCGAATTGTGTCCTTAAAAAATATTTCATAATATTTTAAATTTAAATCAAATTTTTTTTATTATTGGTTTTAGTATCTTTCCATATTTACTCAGAAATAATACAATTACATTTTCAAACATACATTTCAACAATTTCACTTCTCATCTTTCGCTTCAATGGCGAATAAGCGACTTTAACAGATTTTGATAAAACCACTAAGATTGGAAACGCTAAATAAATAATTTAAGTTATTTTCTTATTAGTTTTTAGAAAATTTTTATGGCGGCGAGATCCCGCTTAACAAAAAAAAATTCTTAACTTTTTGGTGCATGAAATGTATAATTAATTCTTAGCCCGAAAAATAACATTTAGGATACACTTTTTATGGGCTGCTTTTGAGACTAAGTTTGTAATGTGAAAAAATTAATAACTGATTAAAATAAAATGATAACTTTCTCGTGCGCGGATATTATATCCCTTTCATAATGTCAATTTGATGTCTATGTTATTTTAAACTGTTAAACTAAGTGAAGAATATTTTAAATACTGTATCCATTTTGAATTGTTTAATGAAAAAAAATTATTGTGCTGCTTTGTATTTATTTGCGAAGAATCAAAGAAACAGTTTTGATTACATCAGGATGGCAAAAGGCACGAACGACATCGAGGACGTCGAAGCTGCTTCGATTAACGTGACTATCGACTTTTTCTTCATCACTCTTGGCTTGTTGATGGTCAATACAGGCAACGGGGATTATCCAAGGTTCCGGTGAAATCAAATGTTCATTGATCTCTTTAGTTCCGTTAGAATCCTTCAATTTTTCTTTTAAACGTTCCATGGATTGTTGGATAAATCCATGAATCTCTTCTAAATCAGCTTCGACCGTCTCCAACTATTAAAAAAAGTCCACTATCAATTCCATAAAGTATTAAAATAATTCTAAGTTACCTCATTGGGATTCATGAGATCTATGACCACATCCGGCTCCAAATTCCTGCTCACATGAGCCATGAAAAACTTGACGAGTCTTTCTTCAAGTCGGGCATAATCGTCTTCTTCTGGCATCTCCAGCCAAGTATTGACAGACACCGAAAGCTCCAAATTGGTGACATGATGCCACCAGTGGCGAGGCACGAAGAGGACATCGCCCGGAAGGAGGACCACAACGTGCGGATGGGTCCCTTTAATCGGCGGAACTCCTTCTCTACCAAATTCTTCAAAATTTATTCGGCTGTAGACGCTGGATTCTTCGTAAGGAACTCGAGTTGGATCGAGAAATTTGCCATCTTCCGGTGGATAAAGAATCCAGCGCTTCTTCCCTGAAATCTGGACTAGAAAATTAGAATGACAATAAGATTTGGAATGAATTAAAATGTATACTTGAGCCACTAGATTGCATCCGTAGGTGTCATAATGGCAGGGTGTGTGAGCTCCGGCAGTTCCCAGCCAGAAAGTGGAATCCCTGCCATTCCTGCCATGTTGACCAAACTCTTTCCAGTCAATTCCAGCGAGGACCTCTTCTTGATTGAAGAGGCCCTTCATGTACTGGTAGGCAAAGTAGACGAAATGGTCAGATGGAGAAAGCAGCATGGATTTATCATCTCCTACATTTATGCCTAGTTCACCTGCACCACTGGCCCATTCAGCCAGCTGCATGTAGGTGCATGATACAGTTTCAGATTTTCCCTCCCATTGTGGCTCGGAAGCTGATTCATTTATGTAACCCACTCGACAGTCAAGAGATTTTCCGTTGAATAATTTCTCCCAATCCTTAGCGGAGTAAGATCGCATGGGCCAGGATTCGACGAGGCCACGAAAAACGAGAGGTTTTTTACTTTGTTTAATTAAATTTCCAATTTTCTTGGACCTCTCAGCATTTTCCATTTTTTAGATAACTGTTGC
The DNA here is from genome assembly GCA_030141595.1 of Chydorus sphaericus. Taxonomy (NCBI): domain Eukaryota; kingdom Metazoa; phylum Arthropoda; class Branchiopoda; order Diplostraca; family Chydoridae; genus Chydorus; species Chydorus sphaericus. The sequence continues at coordinate 9,589,926 of CM057926.1, read as the reverse complement.
AATGGAATGAGGATTAAAAAATTGTTTGCTAGGTTTTTACATTTTTTGACAGACGGCTGGTAAATCCAGAGTTGTCAAACTAATTTTGAAAATTAAATTTCGGCAAATGAATAAATTCTAAAATACATTAAGGTGATTTTTAAAATATTGAATAGATTTTTTTCTTAACCCGAAGAATTGGATTTTAATTTACTTTCTTTTGGCAAACGCGGAAATATTATGTCATTGTTTTACAGAAACGTTGAATTACCTCTTGAATCACGTACGTCGTACGACGTTGAATTACCTCTCATAATTGAGATATGAATTATGTGTCAAAATAAGTTACGTCTATTTTCCACAACTTTATCTTTCTCTTTTTTTATTCGTGCTTTCGTTCTCAGTGAGTTCTAGCTCATCCACATTGAACTTGAAAGGAAAACGTGGAAACTCTTTTCTCTCATTAAAGATTTCTTGGTCTATGGAAAAGAAAACATGAAATAAATTTAATAGATTTTAGTGTACCTGTAAGGTAAGTAGCTATATTATGTTCGCAATTTGTTTTCAAATATTGTTTCGAAATTGGCCAAAATTTATATCTTTTTGAACAATCATGGATGCAACTTAAATTAATTTATAAATACAACATTTTAATTGAATTCATAATTTAGTACGATAAAATTTTCGAATTTTTAAAGAAGATTAAATTAGCTTTTGGCACCATTTTAATAATTTCATTTTAAATAGCGTAATTCAATCACGTAAACATGATTTCGACCACTAACGAAGAAAAATAATAATTAAAATAATTAATAATCATTGTTGTCGTTAACTATCAGTATCAGTTTTTTTGTGATTGGCTTACGCTTTTAACGAAAGATTCGAACAATTTTTAAGCTTATTCCTCATAATTATCATTGATCATCTTGTATGATATGGTCATACATGTGATTTTCTTTATCGTCTTTTTTTCTTATTTTCTGCTGCAAAGAATTTCCGAAATTATTTGTGTCCTCATTTCTCAACTTTAATTCCCAAATTATTGATTGCGAGCCAGTGGCGTTGTTTTGAGCGAAGCGAAAAACAACGACGCTTAGGCGGAGCTCATAAGTCGTGCGTAAGCGTGAATAAGGTTTTCTGCCTAGGGACAGTTTTTTCCTTGACCGTGTCTGTTTGTCCGGAAAAACTGACAAAAATACAAAAACACTTTTTTCTGCATAGGGACTGTTTTTTACTTGACCGTTTCTGTTTGTCCGGAAAAACTGATAAAAATACAAATACATATTTTCTGAGTAGGGACTGTTTTTTCCTAATCGTTTTTGTTTGTCCGGAAAAACTGACAAAAATACAACTTTACTTATTTCTGCATAGGGACTTTTTTCTTGGCCGTTTTTATTTGTCCGCAAAAACCTGATGAAAATATAAATACTATTGTTTGTTGAAGGGACTGCTATATATATGATCAAAGAAAATTAACTTTGCTTGCAAGTTGCAACCATAACGTCCTTCAAACCATTACTGAGTTCTTTTATCATAATACCTAAAAGTTTATCATAATGTTTAAAAGTTTAATACAGCTATGCTGGATTACTATATCTAAAAGGCGAGCTGAAAAGCTCTGCTTTACTATCTTAATAAATAGGCCATTTATTTGCAAGTCTTTTTTGCAACTTATTCATTTTAAAGAATAACTGAGCCAAAAAAAAAGGAACGTAAAAAAGTTACAGTATCAGTATATTTTTTTAATATTTTTTCCATAAGCGTTGATTTGAAGTCCAATGATACCTCTTTTAAAAACAATGCAAGAAATTAAAACCGAGCACGGTTTTCAACTTATGATGACATTATCACAAAAAAATATTTATTGGAGACCAGATAGGTTATAAAAGTAGTTTTGTCACTGGCCAGGTAGCTTTAACATAATATCAAATTAAGTATTACATAATTAGTTTTAAAAAATAATATCCGTCATTTAGATGAAAATCACTAAATTTTACAGAGATCGACAGTAATTCAAACAATATATGAACTCAATCAGGCACTAATACTACACTTTTTTGATTTCATCTATTTAATTAGAGATGGTACATGTTCATCAATCCTAAGATCCCAAGTGATAAACTTATTTGATTTCTCTTTAAATTTATGTATATATATATATAAATGAATTGTTTATGTGTTTGATTATTAGTTGTTACGCCTCGACTATCAGTGACTTATTAGCCTTCTTACTTTGTAAATGTATTGAATGAAGTCTTTAAAATAATACATGATAACTTACACAAATCATAGATTAGTAATTTGTTTGTTCTTGATAACCAATGTTCGTCCCTTTCATCGTCGTAAATTGTTCCCTTTCGTAATTAAACTACAAGCCAATGTTTGCCAAAATGTTCTAAAATTTTAATTGCGATGAAAGAAAAGTGATTAAGTCCTGACTTGGAAGCCATGAAAACACCTTCTGCTAAATTCATCGCATTTCCCTTGTTTAATATTTATCGTTCAAAGTTATAGTGGGAAGTCCTTGCTCATTAAAACTTAATAACATAATATTTAAAAATAAACTGCTAATAAGATCATATAAAAACATATTTTAAATTTGACGACGATTGAAAAATATCTTATACGAAGTTAAGCTATGAAGAATGAAAATATGTGTATATAAAATTGATTCATTAAAATAAAATAAGAAAAATAGAATTACAACCTTAACAATTAGGCTTAACTTTTGTGCACCGTCTTGAATTAACTATTGAGTCAATTATTGAATTATTCTATGATCAAATATTTTGAAATATTTTTTTAATCATTCAAATTTTAATTTTTAAAAATATACGTTATGAGAAATGAATGATGCATTTCTAAGTCCATGTTTGGGCCATTCACGAAAAAATATATACCCGGTTTTAAGTAGAGAAGGTACTTATTTCGCCGATTTTAATTAATTTATGTAAATTACCAAAAGTAATTAAATTGACTTAATTAATGGAATTGTGAGTTTTGAGGAATGGATGATATGAGTTTTAAAAATATTAAAAGAAAATAAAATAAATTTACTAAATGTAAGATAATTAACGAGAAAATGATGTGAAAATGAACGATAAAATAATATTAATATTGATATATTTTAATTACGTATAAATTATCGTAGATGGTAGGTGTATAGGCTGCAATAACTTTACCAAAGAGTATAAGTTAAACTATTTTTGATAAATATTTATAGAATCTTACCTATTTCATTCGTCAAAGTGTTATCCTTTTTGAAATCACAGTAGATAGTTTCCATTTTTATTCGCATATTGGTAAGTCCCATGACTGAGATCTCTACAGCTGGAGGGAGCATTCTGAGGGAAGCAGCTGGTTTGCAGGGTACCAACTTTGCTGGTAACCGGATTTTTAGATGTTATTCCAATATTACAGGGGAAACAAATACATACGTAAGTAGTAAAACTTATTTACAGTGAAGTCAGATCTTCATCAATGATCCATCCAGTAAAATGTGTATAGCGACCTGCGACCATCTGTGTCGTCGTAGAGATCTCCAGTTGTTTTGTAAAGATCAACTGTATCACCATTTTTATTCAGGTTCAAGATGCTCGGGAGTGTTATTGTATATAAATAATAATAATTCGTAATCGTCGTCTGGCCTACTATTTTCCTTATTATGGCGCAATTAGACATCAACGAGTGGAATATCCTTCGAATTTTTTATTCCCACAAAGGAGAATAAATATATTCCATTTTTTTGGCTGTGAATACACCTGATGGCAAATTCATGGCATTTCCTTCGTTCAATGTTGCCATCTCAAATGGAATTTTACCATTGTTGGGCGTAAAACGTTGAGTCTTGTGGACGTAGAAGGAAACTCTAGGGGTAAAATGAATATTGATGTGGCCGAGTCTGATTTCTATTTGGAATATTTGAATTTTTAATCTTGTTATCTTTAAGAAAGCTATTAGTTATGTTATTATATATTCAAATCCTGATAATCTATAACAGTTAGCTTATCAGTTTACTTTTTTTTTATTTTACTATAATTTCAACTCGAAGCATTAAAATATGATTACAGATTTAATGTATGATCTATTGTTTACCTTTAATATCGGTAATGGCTTGGCCTTTCCATAAAATTGGTGTGAGGATGAGAAATGACCATAAAGATGTCGAATGAGACAAATTAAAAGGAATAGGGTCCCAATAATAACGTGAAGGCCTGTCTTCATATATCAAGCTAAGGAAGTTTATGTCGTCGTGCATGCAAAATAAAAAAATCGACATTTGTTTTCTAATTTTTAATGAAACAAGGTACCCGTATTTTCAGTTGGGTATCCCAACTAAAATCGCAGTAAATTATTTCAATTTTGGATGATTTGGCAGCGATACTTGAGGGGATGACATCCAAATAGGAAATATGTAATAGATTTCTTAGCTGAAGTAGTTATAGAGTCGCTTTTCCCCATCAATTGAGAGCATAACAATTTATTAAAAATTAAATGTTTATTATTTTTATATATATTATCTTTAGAAAGAATTTCATACTTTTCGGAATGTTCAAAACAAAAGCAGCGCACACTTCTGCTGCGAGGAAAGCTACTAAAAACCACCATAATAAAAGATCATACTACTGTTATTTTGGGAAAATTTTAAGTCCAAGGTGGTAGTAAATAATAGAGATAATAAGCCACAGTAAAACGTTTATCTTTCTACTAGTTAACATACTATAGAAGCGCAATTGTTTGCATATTTTGGAGATACTGCATTATTTCATGATATGTGATTTGGTGATTGGTTGGTAGGGATCATCAGGCTGTGGTGCAAGTAATTATTGGCTAGTGGAAGGGAAAATGAAATTTCATATCAAGGCGGCAGTCCCATTTTATTAAAATTTTCTTGTTATATGCATGGAACTGTGATTTATCATAAACCGATACATTTAAAAGTACTTTGAAAGTTTGAACCTTTTTTATTTGTAACCAACAGCTTGTGACAATCCCTAAAACGGATAAGATATTCTCGTTTTATTCTAAATAAAAAAAAATATTTTCGTAAATTTGACATAATACTGGAAGAAGAAGTCAATCAATGCGTATAAAAGCGTACCAAATAACGCAGCTAGTGGTAATTATATAAATTTTACCATTTGATATATTGGGCAAAACTATAGTATGATTGTATGCCATTACGCTTTTTCTTCAACCAGTTTAATTAAATCACTTCAATCTCTCAATTTATTTATAGTTATTAGCTTGAAAAGGTCTAAAATCGGGACTAGTCGCGAAGCCAAAGTAGGGGTTTTGGGTGAGGGGATTTACAATTAAGTAAAAAGAAGAATTTAAGTAATTCACATTAGTCATGACATGATTCTATTACTGGTTGTATTACCTAAAACTGATATTACCTAAATACTGAAGGAAATTCTCGGTATGATATGAAAATTTCATTTTAAAAATATTTTCGATATCGCACAAGGTACTAATCAATTTGGTGATTTGTCACATTTTTTACATAAGGGAAATCCATTCAGAAAAAGATTTTAAGTGAAAATATATACCAATCACCCAACGCATAGTTTATTTATTCCAGTGGACCCAGATAACAAATTCAAAGAACAAATTTTAATTCACGTACGAATGTTTAAGCTGATTAATAGCTGTTTAATGGCCACCCGTTTAGCCTTCATTAGCTATTATTTCCGTAGCCACGTTTTTTTTAAATACGCGAATTCGAAATTCAAGGCTGCTTCGTAGCTGAGTTTGCAGCTACGAAATTCGAGGCTGCGGGCCGGCTGAAAATTGTTCCCTATTAAAAAAAACAGGACGGAGAAGGGTGAACTCGGGTCTTAGAAGGATCAAATATTTTGTAAAAGTAACCCAAAAATACTTAGGTGATAAATTGGCAAATTTTGTAAGAGTAAGCTTTTAAAAATTAAATTTACATTTTCAGTACATATAGATGCATATTTTAATCCAATTTTACATTTTCACTCTTCGGTTGGTTGTGGTATCAAACAGTATGGGAACACGGTGTAAATATGATGGGTCATAGATGGCGCTACAATTGACTCGAACAGGTTTGAAATTCTTTTTTCCGCCTATCCGGATTACCCTCTTTCGAATTGGCCTCATTTCGGATCCGAACCGTATCCGTTTCGAACCGTATCCGAACCGTCCGAACCAGAATAAAACTTAACGGGTGGGAGCCCTATGCTGCCGCCCTCTTTGTAGAAGATACGGAAAATCAGACACCTTCCGATAGGAGGCCTGGACGACAAAATAGTTTGCATCGTGCTTCAGAACTGAAGGGGAGAAAATCACAGTTAAAACTATATAAATGAATAAAAGAGCTTTATTTGGCTCGTCCCCTGCTTTACTTGCTTCCTTTTAGATTCACGTCATTCACTCACTACAAACTTACTCTGAAGCGTATGGTAATAAACACCGATTCCACACTCCATTATCCATTACCATCCATTACCATCAGCCATCGCTACAATTTTAAGATGTGAAAAATGGAATTAAATTAAATTATAATAAAATAAACTATTTCAAAGGGAAAAGGATCTCACTGTTATATGCACAATCCCTCCACGGCTATCTACCTAATTTTGAGCCCTTTGGGTTCCCGCAACTTCCCAGATTTGGTGAAAGTGTTTGAAGTGGACTATCATTCCCCCATATTCTTCTTCAAAGTAAGCACATGTACATATACATGAAATGGAGTAACTCTGCGTTATTATCTTCGGAGGCAGGATCCTAACAGGGATCTGCAATTTCTCGTTGGCAAACATGAATCCCTAACCGTCCATCTCCTTTCAAGTCTGTTTTTAAAAAATATCGATTTGTTTAAGAAAGTTGGGGTCAGAAATCAATTAAAAAATAATTATTAGCATTCATTTAAAACTAGATTCCACTAACTGTGAGTCAATTACCTCTGAGCAACCTGGGTTGAAAGCGAATTGCTTGCATGACCGATTGATAATCTCTTTTGACTGCTTGCCTTCATAAGTCGTTTCAGCATTTGCCGTCCATGTTTTCATCAATTGAAGTGCTTTAATGATAAAAAAATGTTCATCGATTTTTTTTAATATGATGCGATGACATTGCTTGTATGTAGCTTTGTCGGAAAGTGATGCTCCTATTAAAAAATTCACGTCTTTACCTGGGGGAGGGGAGCATGGCATATATGCATATCAGTGTTGGTAGGAAGAAACTTTGCTTTATTGGGAGCAGGAATAGAGACGGAATGTCCATCCGAGTGCTCAGATGACGAGTCTTCTCTATCCGAAATAGTTTTGTACGGTACGCCGCACACCCTTGTCCGATTTGTGTCCTCTAAAACCTACAGAAGAAATTGTATGAAGTATGCACCTGAAAAAAACATTACAGCTTTTAGTCTATAAGCCGGTTGAATTGGCCGCAAGAAATGCTGCTAATTGCGCTTCCAAGAATAATAAACGTGAAGCAATTTCAAACCTTGAAAAACTCGGGCGTATTAAAAATCATCGCCAAGTAACAAAACGGCTTCTAAACCCTTCTCATATACCATTCCATATTAACCTTTCGGATTTTTCTGCTAGTTTTTACAAGGGCCCTGTCAGGTTGGAAAAGAAAGACATCTAATTTCAGCCAAAGAAAATAAAACTGAGCTTCTGGTAAAACAAAGACGGAACGACTAAGATCGTGAAGAAGTCTTTCCAACAGGTCTTTTCGTTACAATTTTTTAAGGAGAAAAGAAGCTGAGATAGTACACATTTCTGTGTGCTTCAAGTTTATGTCTTGTGGAACTGCGTTAGATTACGAAAGCTTTTTCAAAGAAATCAAGAATATTGCTGGAATATCTAGATGTATTTTAAATAGATGACATAATCAATAACTTGATGGGGTATGGCGATAAAAATCTGAAATAGTTCAGAGTGGTTTTCTAACATGTTATGAGTGAGGGGAAAATTAGAAAAAATTCCATCGGCAAAATTGAGCTATTTTTTGCAAGTAAAATGGTCGGAGTTTAACCCGTGCTCTTATGGGGAAATGAGAGGTGTACTTAAAGCTTGGTGGGTACTACATCTATTGTTTTTTTACTTAACACACAGATTTTAATCAACTGAAAAGAGCAAAACTTAACTACTCTTTTAATTTGGTAAAGGGCACCTGAAGACTGTCTGGTGTCTGCCGTAAATGCGTATAATCCCTTGCACCATTCGAAGATATATTTCGCATGTATTTAACCATTTAACCCTCATTATGTATAAGCCCTTTTCTTATAAAATAATACAGAAGTGGAAAATAGACTTGGTGAGTCTATTTTCCACTCCAGAAGGAGATTCAGGAGCAGACGACGTTTGTTGATGAGAAAATTGAGCCCTCGTGGCTTTCCCGCCTTTAAGAGCTACAGATTTTTTGTGGAAGATAAATTGAATACATCATTATTCATCATTGTGTATTAATTGATTTTTACATAAAAATAATTATATTTATCTTAAACTTTTCCGTAGACACAATCACAAAGGTAACAAACTAAATCAGCCCATAATTATTTGTCCATTACCACGTGCCAGCATCGCTAGTAGATCGCATCCTAAATCTCCAGATCGAAAAATCCTTTCTACTTTCGTCCCAAACTATTAAGAGCACCAGTCATCAGATGGTATTCAAGAGGCACTTGTCCCTTCTGTAAAAAAATGAACCTCAAACTAGCTTCCTCTTGCTTCCTTTTGGAAGTGCAACAAATCCCTGGAAGGTGGCAGAGGATTATCTTTCCTTGAAAGAGTTCAATATTTCCACAATGAGTTGTACATAAAACAATGATGAATTCATCTCTCGATACAATTAAATAATTCCTGTCATATAACGAATCTAAGATTTTAGAGATGTAATCATATAGTTATTGTATTCGATGATGATGTATATTAATGATCATGTATTATCATGTAATAAGGAAAACACGAATTTCCTAAAACTTAATTTATTTTATTCACTTCAATTTTAGTTAAAATCAAATGAAATTCAAAGCAATCCAAAGGTTAACTTTTGGACATCTTCGGGTTTTTCTTTTTGATATATTTATTAGATATCCCAGTTATATAAATTAGATACAGAATAGCTAGGATATGGATAGGATATTCAAAAGAAAATGTTTACACTTTCGGACTTTTGGTTAACCAACTGAGATATCTATTGGATGTATCTATGGAGAGGTCAAATAATTGACCTCATATTTGCTTCCTTTTACATCAATTTTAAAGTAATATAGGATTATTCTGAGTCTCTATTATGGGTTACCGAAAATTATCAAAGTTTACAATTTTCAATTTGGTCAATCAGAGGGTGACGTCGGATTCGAGGTGTCCATCTATTCCTCGCTCTCGCTTACGGTTTCCGAGTGGCCGCTGGGTTACGGTTGTGGCGACGAAGGAGAAGTTGGAGGAGGCGGAGAAGGTGACGGCGGTGGAGGCTGGGTCGGTGTTTGAGGCAGCCTAGGTCGGAACGGTACCGGTAGGTTAGACGGCGGCTGCACCGGAGATGATCGGGCGAGATAGGGAGAGGTGAGTCCGCCAGTACTGCAGAAGTCAACTTTTTGTCCACCAGTTCGCGGCTTACAAACTCTAGCGGGGGAGATACGTCCATGACTTCGGACAGCTCATGAATGAAGGATTGATTTTCCTCCCAGATTACCCCAAGAAGGAACGGTGGGGCGATGGAAAATATTGGCATTTTTACGGAATTCGCTAACACTTTAAAAAACAGCTAACTTGGTTTCAGGTTGTTCTTTACAGTTTGGTGGCTGGAAAACGAGTGAGATGAAGACGCCCTTATCAGTGAATTTACTTCACCGATATCACTCGATAATTTTGCTCACCCCCAAAAAACTCCAAAGAGCTTACCTAGAGTGTGTGTGGTCACTCATAATTCTTTCACTATCTAATCTAAAGTACCACAATTTTCATGTCAAAGCTCATCTCTTTTCTGACTACCACACCTTAGGGCGAAATGCCGCCCATTTTGTGTGGATCGCCCGATGCGTGGGCACCCATGATGGATATCTCTGCATCAACAGAGCGGCTGAATTGTGTCTTTCTTTTACATCCTGAGCCAGCCCAAGTATCTTGGTATTTTCAATAGGAAGAACGATGCTTTTACTTGAAGAAATGTCTCCGCCTTGACAAATTCATGGCCGAGTTATCCGTCAATTAGTTTGGTAGGTTTCTCTTACTAGTGCTAAACATTTTAGTGAAACTTCTGATTTTTTTTTTATATTTTGGGTTTTCTTCTGGTGTTTGGTGAGAGTGGCATAAATAAGCGCATCATTTGATTTCGCATCTTCACTGATTGATTACGCAGTTCTCCTACTGTCATCTGCCAATATTTAGCGTACAAGCAGACAACGGCCGTAGAAACTGTGTAGCCAATCAGGAGAGACACAAAACCAAATGGCTGCCGGTTTATGAGAACCATCGAGTTATCATCATCTCCATTACTTTTCCATTAAAAATCATTGTTTTTTTTATTATTTTTCATTAAATATTTTCCACTTTATTTCTTACCATCGCTTTTGTTTTAACTTATCACGATGTAAAATATTTTGTCGTCTGCAGAGTATTTTATCGGAAGATGTCCGATCAACAGAAAAACAGTTGTGCTTACTTTTGAAACAAGATGGCTACGAGTGTTACTAGAATTTCGACGGTGGACGTAATCGTAATGATATTCAACGATTGGACCTTTCATCGTTCGCATCAAATCGATCAGATAAATCTGGGCGTACGTGAGCTCAACATTTTTTGGTTCCCCGCCTGTAGCCACCTGGGACTCTATAAATATTGAAAAATAATATAAAAAATAAACGATTTGGTTTCACGGTTTGAAGAATGCAACATGGTATCCAGTACTTTACCCTCAATTGGAAAAGTTGAGAAGGAAGCAACATTCGGATTTCGGCTCTCGTCCAATTCTAGAATCGTCTCACCCTTTACTTTTCCACAATTGAGTCAAGAAGGAATTTACAAAAGGGTGGTCATTTCGAAGATTAGAACAAGATAAACTGTGTATTATTACTCAAGCAATTGGGTGAAAGATAATGGAGCAAAGAGGATACTTGTAATCTTGGAAGCCGTGAAAGAAAATGGTTCCAAGTGGCACAGGGGAATTGGGCAACGTCCATGGAAAACACTGGAACTAGAACGAGGAATTAATATGGAAAGGTTTCTTAAAAAATTATTGAACCTATAAAAAGTCTTTTCAGACCAACTTTAAATGCAGGGTGTTTAAATACAGCAACGAGGGATTAACAGTGGCACCGTGATGTCATCTTTGAAAGATGCTGTTAGCATTTTCCTCCTATCTTTTTCACAGAGAATGCAACACATTTTGCTTCCTACATTAAGCGCTTATCAAACCTTTCAAATCGTAGGCTTTCATCGAATATGAATATGTAGAAATGTAGAAAACTATTATTATGACTGCAAACTTTTTCTTTACATCGTTTAAGGCCATTTTTCAATTTGAAAAATACAAACAATTTATCGAACACATTATCCTTTAAATATGTAATAGTTAAATACATCTCTGTTCTCAGTAAGTTAGGTCCGAGTTTGAAATGTTGTCAAATTCAAAGCCAATAAAAGTTTGTGTACATTTAGCCTTTAAAATTTATATTGATTCTATGATCAAATTTTCACATATCACTGAATCAGTTTTGCATTTTTAAGAAATCAGCAATATTTAAAACAATCATTAACACATTTTGCTATTTTGTTTTTTACAGATTTTTTCAAAGTATAAAACTAAAAGAGCAGTATTTTTATTGATTTTTTTTTCATTCAACATTTACCTTTTTCTGTTATGGATTTTTAAAGAGCAGTGCTAAGAAAAGTATGTCCTCCCGGAAGTATCCAGGATTACATTGGTACGCATATAGTTTTTCTTTGTGAAAAATTCCCTATCCATTTTTTTCCCTATCCACTTTCCACATATTTTTACAATGTAATATTACAATGCCTATAATGTTTGTCTACTTTATTGCCAGGATCGATACTTCTTTGTATGCCTTGTATTATTTGGTATTTTTTTCTTTTAGTTTTTCCTTATTAATGTCAATTTGGGTAAACACGATAATAAGACATACTTGTATTACAGCAAGATAAGGTGTTATGAGTCAGTTGGATAACACGAGTCTGCCAGAAGAAGAGAAGAAAAGGGGTTTTACAAGGGACAGTGTGCGTACTTATCTCAAGGATGGTCCTCATTTCAAGAAACGTGCTTATTTAATGGGACATGGTTTTGAAAAGGAACATGATTTTGCATTTGCATACTTAGATCTCGACGTGTTATAGCAATATTTCGATGTATAAGTAGTAGTTCTTTCGGTTAGTTACAACTAGAACCAAGGCTTAAGAGAAGGTTAGGTTTTACCAGCTGCCCAACCCACAAGGCTTTGAAACCCGTTTTTACCCTCGGGATTGGGTGTGTAACTCTGTTATAAACTGTCGAGTCATCTAGCAATAAAAATTTTAAGTAGTTTGTGATCCCTCGGACAGCGAGTGAATGTGAGAAATTAAGCGTCTTGGCCGAAGAATGCTTTTTCGTTGAAAATGGGTGCTGTCGAAAAAAAGAACAGTCAGAGAGATGAGGGTGCCTCGCACGATAAACTGTCGAGTCATCTAGCAATAAAAATTTTAAGTAGTTTGTGATCCCTCGGACAGCGAGTGAATGTGAGAAATTAAGCGTCTTGGCCGAAGAATGCTTTTTTGTTGAAAATGGGTGCTGTCGAAAAAAAGAACAGTCAGAGAGATGAGGGTGCCTCGCACGATAATTTAAAAATATTTGAAACTTATTGTTTACTAAACAAATTATATAATCTTCTATAAATAAAGAATCTGCTACTAGTTGCACAGCTCAATGTCTGACTAAAGTCGTTTCATCAGTATCTTAAATCAACGCATTCAAATTGCAATGGGTGCGGCAATTTTGTATCCATTACTGCTGGAAGAAAGAGAAGTTGAATTTTCAAGAAAGTAATTCCACTCTCTTGTAGTAATTGTTTGAAAAAAGGACAAGACGATAGAGGAGCAAAGAAAAACTATTAGAAATTTGCGACAACTAAAATCTCGTTTAACATCTTATTTTGTGGTATTCACTTTTACATCCATTGGAGTTTTTTACCACTTCATCATTGTTTTATTATTTTAGAATATGGCCTCCAACATTGAAGAATTTTAGGTCAAACTGAAAGACCTGATCAACAAGTCACTGGAAACTCAGATTTCTCATTTAAAACCACAGGTAAGCGCATTTTTTTTACATTAATTTCCAACTTTTCTATACTTATTTTACGGTTTTCTTTGGGCAAAAAAACTTACAGGGGAACACAAGAAGAGGAATAATGCCAAAGATAGTAATGGAACTAAATCCTTTTGTAAACTGACAAATGTTTAACTCTATCTCTTTTTATTTTGACTGAACCTATTATTAACTTTCGTTAAATATTGCGCAAGCTGCCGTATTCTAGGTGTGTTGTACTCTAGTTGTGCATAATTTGAAAAGTGGTCGAGTTGATTCAATGAGATACGGCCTGGATTTTCTTCTTTACTGCTTACTAAAAAATCAATGACTAAAAATTAAAGCAGTTCTGCGTACCAACATCACAGAAAAACGAGCATTTTACCGCTTCCAATCCTATCAACGATTCGAAAGGTTGTTGAGTGAGACACATTGCAAGTTTGGATACAGCGAGTTAACTTTGGAAACCATCAAGTAGCATTTTGAAAGTTTAAATCTTAGCAAAAAAAAACCGGAAAAGATGGGATGAGTGAGATTACCCCTCATTTGGGATGAAGTAACATTGAAAAAGGATTTGTCGTTCGCTAGCGTCTCCTTGAATGGAAAGGGCTGACAGACTTTCAAGACGGAATTCAGAGCCCTGCACTGCCGACCATGCCGACCGTTTTTATTTTTCGGTCACTCGATGACCGCTGGATTCAGTCGATATCATGTTATGCCTCCCAAAGAGCATTTTTGGGTCCCATTCTCCATGAAATCATCACACAAGCTATAATAATTCTAGCCAATCATGGTGCGATTGTAAAAGCTACGGTTAGTGACGGACATGCTTGCAATAAAAAGCAATGGAGATATTTGGTGTGGATGTAAAGAAGACGAAGTATGAGAGCTACCATTTCTATTTTTCCCGACCGCTTGATGATACGGCCAATTTCTATCTCGTGGATGCAATATTTCTACTCGAAGAGATGTTAGACGATTTGCGATTTGGATGAAGCCGTCTTTGACAGACCATTCCTTTAACAGATCATTCCAACAGATTCTAGCAACAAAGTTCAATCAGGACCTAGTGGAGGTACATAAACTATTTTCGCGCAGATCTCCTTATATTCTTTAGCTTTACACTAATATTTTGTTACAAAGATTTTTTAGATCGTCCGCTTAATTGATTTTCGTCCAACTTTTACGTCCTGGCTTTATATTTTTGGAATCATCTCTCTACAAATATTCGAAGATGAAAGTAACCGGCCGAAAATGTGGACAACGAAGAAGAGTATCACCTGCTGGTAGAATAAAAAGAGTGCCTACTGAATAGGTTCAAAGAAGGAAGTAAACCAGTTGAATCCGTCAGAGATTCTCTTACTCCGAAATACGCATTACTTGAAAAATTGAGATTGTGGTTCCTTAAAAACATTCCAGATGTGATTGCTAATCTAGAGGTTTCAGTCGAAGAGAGTAATGTTAAATCGCAAACAAACAAAATTCTTCAACATCATGAAGTTGACAGTATCCAAAACAATCTCTACGACTTAACAGATCTGGGTGGTCAATCAACGAAGATCCAGAAGACCCACGCTGGATTATGGAGGAACGAAAAATCATGGTATTTTTGACGTTGTTGGATTCGTGCTTCATAGCCGCTATTGCAGTTTAAGTGTCCAGAGTGCAAAGTGTAGTGACCGGGAGCAGGGAGGGAAAGTGGGTCAAAGCACTGCACGTGTAAGACTATCTATCACCTACACCTTACACGTGCAGCTCTCTCTTTTCCCCTAATAAGAAACTCGTGTGTCCTACCCCGGCGGGCTTGACCTGCATCTTCTCGCTATGCTATATACAACCCCCTCTTACTCTTCATAGAAGCATGTATCACCTGAGTGGGTTATGCCTGTACGTGTGCCACTAAACCTCAAATACACAGCTTTTGGCCCCTACCTCCCGCGTATGTCTATTTACTTTGCCTGGACCATCTCTACAAAGAACTGTTTCAAACCGAGCAACAGCTTCTTCCGAAAAACTTTTTTGCAGCCGACTATACCGTCAGAAGACTGTGCAGATGGAGAAACCTAATCATCTCTTAAATTTTGCTAGAACACTTTCGGTTAGTACCAGTGCAGTGGCCTTCAATGCCGGAATCTGGCAACAACGCATATGAGAATTGCGGGCGAAGCCTTCCCATTTTTAATGTCTTTAATATTAATTTGCTTACATAGTCATACATGTTCGGCATTTTATAATCATATATTTTTCTGTGCAACATTTTTTTTGTAATCGGTTATTTAAGCCTAAAAAGTAATCAGAGGCAAATATACAAATCTGAAGTAAAATAAATATTACGATAAGTCGAGTTAAGAAATATTTTAAACTGTAATTTAACTTAATAATATTTAAGGTATTACCAGTACCTATACATATTATTTTTATGCAGTACGTAGATGGATTTTATTGCAACTGTATTGTTTTAAATGGCAATATATTTTACGTTTGGTATACATAGACTAATTTAACATGCATCAATCGTGAAAAATGAGTGTTTATGAATATGTAATAAACTATTATATTTGTTTAAATTTGATTATAAAGTATTCACTTATATGAATGAATTAAGATTTTAGGTATTCGTTATTTAGTGTGTGATTGTTTGAATATTTCAACTTGATACTCACGCTTAAGTATTCTATGGATAAATTTCTTATTTCTTACTATACAGTAGTGAGCGAAAATATTGACCGATTTGGTTTGGGCCCATAACCGCCCATGTAAAATACCCTTCTGAAGAATAACAATAAAATGCTTAAAACATAAAGCTAGATTTTTTTCTGGTTTTTTCCAGAGAGATTACTTGCCTAAATGTATTATTTCAAAGTGACAGCTAAATCGATTCACGATCCATAGAATTACAGCATGTGCCATGTGGCGTAATTATTCACCGATTTACTGGTACCCTGTACTTTCTTATGAGAAAGTATCCTTTGTTTACATTCATAAAAAAATGGTGAAAAAATCGGTTGTGAAAGCTGAAAATGATAACACTGACACTAAACACTACGCTTGTTACGAATATAAGGTTAAAATAGTCCATTTTGAGCTTCTAATATAATATTTTTCCTTAAAGTCCAAGGATCCATTTTTGCACACCCCCACAAAGAAAAACAACAGGTAAAGTGGTAAACTGACTGTCGGTTCACCCATAGTGATATATTTTCAAAATATTTTAGATGGAGTTTAAATTTTTAACAAGAGTTAATAATGGTTTTCACTTTAATTTGCATCTGCTAGCTGTTTAAAATAATTTGCTCTGGGTGAGCCGACAATCAGTGTCCCTAATGTTTAATTTTACGTTGGTGTGAAAAAAGCAAAATGTCAGTGTACCTGTTTATTTACTTTCTGAGGGTGGGAAAAATAGATCCGTGGACTTTAAGATCTTTAAAATTATATTCAGAGCTCTAAATGAAAGGTTTAGATATTATATTCGTAATAACCATAGTGTTTAGCGTCAATGCTATCATTTTTACCTTTCAAAACTGATTGTGTCACCATTTTTTATGAATGTAAACAAGGATACTTTCTAATAAGAAAGTACAGGGTACCAGCAAATCGGTCAATAATTACGCCATATGCTGTAACTCTATGGATCGTGAATCGATTAAGCTGTCACTTTGAAATCATATAGTTAGGCAAGTAATCTCTCTAGGAAAAATAAGAAAAAAATCTAGCTTTATGTTTTAAGCATTTTATTGTTATTCTTCAGAAGGGTATTTTACATAGGCGCTTATGGGCTAAAACGAAATCGGTCAATATTTTTCGCTCACTACTGTATGTTACCGCATTTGCAATTAATATTCTAAAGATGGTAAATTATCCAGCTGGAAATCTTTCATTATCTTTAATATCGTACAGATAACAAATCAGTTGCGTCGTGTATGTTACGCACATTATTGAAATAAATAAAAACGCCCAAAGTGTACAATTTATTTGTTATAATGATTATGAGGACCTCCTACACAGCACCGAGTTATCCTAGGATTAGCCAATTTATATATTTTACGCTTAAGATTATCCTGCCAGTTTATGGCTAATTTCTGGACAATTGGATAATTTCTTTCATCTTATCTTTTTACTACAATCATTTTGATCATTTTTGGATAGTTTATTTTTATTTATATTGACAAAGTAATTACCATGGCGGGTATCAAACTTCTGAACTTCGCATCACTAGCCGTTCGTTCTAACCACTACACCATGGCAGTTTTCTGAGAACAAGATACTGGCATGATTAATAGGAGTAGAAAGAGAGAGAAAGCATTTGTTTGCCTTCATGAAATCTACGGTTAGGCGGTATCTGTTCTATAGAACTCGACGAGATACACACACTTAATTGGATTACCTTGCACTACACTCTGGTGGCGCATTGGAACAGCACCCGGCTCCCATCACGAAGGTCTCAAGTTCGAATCTCGGCAACATCCAGCAGGTAAGAATAATTGTGGTTAATATTCAATATGCATATAATAAATTCAACATGTACAGGTGAATCGTGGGTGAGTGGAAGACAAGAGATAACTTTTAATTTGAATATGAAATTAATATTAAAATTTAGAAGATTATCCCTGTATAGCCAACTCAACGGGCAAACCTAATTAAAATTTCCCAATTAAACTAAAAATATCGGTTGTCTTTAAATTATTCCGAAGGATTAAAAAATAATAACCTAAGGATATCCCGGTGCTGTGTGGGATGTACACTTAAACTATTATGCATAATGGTGTATGGTACAACGATGCTAGCGTGTGGTACAATTTTGTGTAAGACTATGCCAGTTATTATTTGCATTTATCTATTTTTTAATATTAGTTTAAATGTATAAATAAATCTGATACTGCGTGGATAAAGAAACTGAGACCAATATTCTTCCATTTTATTATGTCATTTATTTAATATTTTGAATAGATTCCAGCAGTTTCGCATTTTTCTTTATAATTATTTTTGGTTACACGATTGCTTACTTATTCTTCTAAAAATCATTTTTCTGTTACTATCAAATTATAACATCTTTAACAGAAATTATGTTAATGAGACAATACAAAATGGTGAAATTCTATATTTTAAAAAATGTCATTTTTCCTCCTCTTCTTTGTTGGCTATGACAACTGTATTTTCATTTTTTCCATTATCGCTTTCTTCGGCCACATTATTACTAGAATCTTCTACCTTCTTATTACTAAGTTCAATTTTATTACTATTTTCCTCTTTGTCTTTTTTGCTCAACTCGCCACTTTCCACGCTAACCTTTCCTCCTTGTTTAAAATATTTCTTTCGGGCGAAATAGACTCCAACAAGAATTAGAATAATGAATGCAAGACAGCCGAGGACAATCCCTACAATTGCACCAGCAGAGAGGCCTTTTTTTACCTCAGGAAAACGTAAGGGAGCAATGTTCGAAGGGGCACTCGTTTGTCCGTTCTGATTGATGGCTCTTAAAGCAAAATAGTATGTTAAATCTACGTCCATATCAGGGAGGGTAATGTAAACAATTTGATCGTTCCCCGCTGAAACTGGAATAAAAGACCCATCGATAATGTCTATAGTCTCGTTGACCAAAGTGGCGTTGCCAAATTCAAAGTTTTCGGGGAGCAAGTCGTCGAAATCCGTAGAGTACTTCAGTTCGTAGCTTTCGGCTGAATGAATTAAATAATTTTAAAGATTTGCTATAATTTATTTTCTTTTGATTTGACTTATTGATTTACCTGTCTTTTGATCTAAATTTCCACCAGGCGCCGTAAATTGGAGGCTGAAAGTGTGGTTCTTCCTTTCAACATTATTTGCTACTAAGTCAACCACTCTGGATGGAGGATAGGTGCCTCCTGCTGGAAGAGGTATGCCAACCTTTACTCAGAGTTAATCGAAAATTTAGCAAATAATAATTAAGCTGGTATATATGACAATATCCATACTCTGAATGAACCTCCACTAGCTGTTCGACTTAATTGTCCTGCCATCTTCTTTACGAATTTCCCACTTCGATAATCTTAAACGAATAATATATACAAGCTAATTGCATTATAAATCATTTAGATTAAATTATATTTTAAATACCAAATCCTTGAACAAATGCTGTTCCATTGTTCCAGACTTTGCAGTAGACTGTATAACGACCAGCTAATGTTGATGAAATAAAATAACGTGAATAGATTCCGTCATTTTTGGTTATATCAGCAGGGACACCGTTGTCAAACAATTCAATTTCTTCTTTGGCTTTATCTGGAACTTCAATAATAGCCCTTTTTATTGATAATAAGAATTTTAGTCCAAGTGATAAACAATCTTTAAATTTAATTTAATTTACTTGACGTTGGCACCAACTACAGGAGTGCTTCCTTGCAGCACCTTAGCAACAATCACTGGGGGATCCGTTACAGCATTTGGAACTGATCCACCTTATATTCAGTACAACAATAAAATTACCTTTAATTCATCATAATATTATTGTTGTTATATTTCACCTCCAAGGACGGTACATTCAGTGGTAATGGGCACAGTCGTCGTCGATCTGCTGTTAGCTGTAACAATGATAGCAACTGAATCGACAGCAGAATTTGAAAGCAGTAAGTTAAAATCCCAGGCACCTGCCTATACATACACATTTTTAAATTGAATAATTCCCGATTTTAAACTCTCCTATTTACCTCTGCAAGATCAAGCTTAAATAGAGCAGTTTTAGATTGTTGGTCGTCGATGAAATCAGCATTAATGTCGTAGAGTGTTCCATCAGCAGCATTTAGAGTCAAACTACGAATGTAGTTTCTAGATGTATAATCTATCCGAAACTCAAAGTTTCTACCAACTGTATCATCCACAATGAAAGTATTGGAAATGGGCTGAGTGGTTTTCTGGTATTGGTCTTGAAATAACTATTAAATTTAAATGAATAAAAAATTAAATGAAACAATAATATAGATTTGTGATATAACCAAAACAGAAATTTGATCGGATGGGACAGCCGGTTGAAAGGTCAACGAGCCGGTGAAAGCATCATTGAGTCCAAGGCTGGTGTCGTCATCATCAACGAAGAAACTAATTCCCCCAGTTTGTGTTGCCAGGTCTTCAATTAGATCTTCTGCAGTTCTCCTATCATGAATAATAATTTAGCTATCTGCTATAAGCATATTTTATTTTTTTTCTCCACCCAAAAGCGATGGAAACTACGCGAACTTCAGCTGCTATGATTTCAGGCAAGACTTCATAGATGTAAGGACGCTCATTCTCTTCTCCATCCGTCAAAAGAAGAATAATCCCCCCCCTTGCCACTTTCTTTCAGAACCTTAAGTGATGTATTTTATTAACAAATTAAATAAAACACCTTTACTGTATAAAACGTAAAGATAATGTTAATAGCGAATTAGTACATCAAGAGCATTTCTGAGTCCACATCCGATACAGGTACCACCATCTGCATTCTGTGGCAGTTTAGTAATGAGTAAATCTCGTTTGGAATCACCATCGATTAGTTCTAGTTGACTTGTGATTCTTGATGTAGTTCTATATAAACCGAAAAAAATTAACCATTATTTAAGTATATTTTTAAATATTTTTGTTTTACTGGAATTCGACCAGTCCTAATCTGCTTCCATCAGGAATATCATATTTTATCCAACGTCTAGCAGATTCGTACAATCTTGTGATGCGGTCCTTTCAACACCATTTTTCAAAAATGATAAATATAGTAAGAATATATTTGAATATTATTCTAATCAATATTCTTACGAAATCAACCATGCTGCCAGACACATCCGAGACGAGTACATAGCGGCTGCCCTTTTCCGATCTGAGTATCTTGAAAGTTGGCTGAGTTGCCACTTCGCCCGTAACTGGAGGATTCCTGTAAATTACGTAAGATAGATTGAAGTATTATATCTAATATTTTACTTATATAAG
The DNA here is from genome assembly GCA_030141595.1 of Chydorus sphaericus. Lineage (NCBI taxonomy): Eukaryota > Metazoa > Arthropoda > Branchiopoda > Diplostraca > Chydoridae > Chydorus > Chydorus sphaericus. The sequence goes on along the minus strand of CM057926.1, from coordinate 9,568,740 downwards.
AGGACTTACATGTCATTGGCGAAATCTGGACTAGAAGTAATAACGTTCCATACACTTCGAGCGGTGCAAAGATTATTATGTTTATTGGGGGCATCTGAGACGTGAATAAAGGATCCACTATTTTTGTCACGACAGAACTCAACCGTCTAGTTTTAATCAGATTTATATAGATTCAGATTATTATTTTTTAATAAACGGTTTTACTGTATCGATGGTTAGAAGATCGGACATCAAAGAAGATTTTGGTTTGAAACTAGGTTCTAAAAAGAAAACGCATTTTTCATCGTAGACGCCTGTATTGGGGTCAACTTGGCATCGACCATTGGTTACTCCATCTCTATAATGTTTAAATATTTATTTGCGTTGGTTTTATTCAAATTAATTTAAATGAACCGCCAATACTCACACAGCAGTATATTGTGGTTCACTGTCAGAGCAAAGGTTGGGTAAAACTTTACCACCTGACCCTCTAGATTGATAAAATAGAGGATAAAGCGGATATTCTGATGAATCTCCGTATTCATCGAATACTCCATAACGAAGGTGGGCCCATTGGTGAACGAACATTTTTGCTGTTACAAATTTTAAATTAAAATTTAATTTTCAAAATTATTTAAATAATTCAGTATATTTTAAATTATACATGGAGATCCATATAAATTTTGGTTATCTATAGTTGTGGTAGTTGCGATGTAATTTGTTGAGAAATGAATGTACTCTCCGGGCTCTCCGCAACCTCCTGGCTGCATCGTGTAGGGCTTATCACCGTAAACGCTATTAGGTGGTTGTATTCTCACATCAGCTGTCTGCATAAGCGATAATATATGCTGATTACTTTTTAAAAATAAACTATATTAAGCTTCTCTTATTAAGGTTCAGAACACTACTTTACTGCTTGTTTCAAAATTCACCAGAACAATTTTCAGTGGTCGGAAAATGATTTTATTTCTGTTCAGTAATTATCGATTATTTTTCCGTTTTGGAACTTTCGGGAGCATCAATCACGTTATTCAAATTAAAATATAGAAATGTTTTTTTTATAAATATTGTTCAAAGATAGTCTACCGGCCTACGCAAAAAGCTACTATATGTGCTTATCAGGGCTCGCACCGCTCGCAATCATACGCATGTAATTATCATTCACTGCTCCTGAGTCCAGACAACTCAATCCATTGTGTAATATTAAAAGAAAATACGTTCATGTAAAAATTCCGGGCATACGTCATTATTTCAAATTGATTCTTATTAAATTATGCGATCCTTTATATATTTCGTCGCCCCGTATGTGCCTTCAGGTCAGCTGCGGTCAACTGCCTCACTAGACCTTGTTGAGCGTCGCTTCAAGACCGATAACTACGGCCGTCGTGCATTCTCCAGAGCGGCACTACTAGTCTGGAATTCTCTCCCCAATGACGTGAGATCTGCCTCCTCCTTGTCTCAATTCCGATCGTCCCTGAAGACCCACCTTTTCCGAACTACGTTTGTTTCTTGAGAATGTCTCTTCCAGTGTTTTTATCATAGTGTCTTTGATCATGTATGTAAAAGGCACTTTAAATCACAATATATTATTATTATTATATTTATTATAAATTAAACTTCAACATTGATATAACTTCACTTAACTTACATTGAACGTTTCCCAAGTAACGTCAGCATTGGGCTGGATGTTGTCCCACGAATCAGGAACTAAGATGTGAACTTCTTTGAAATAGGCCCTTTTCTCTGTCGCCGAATAAAGAAGCGTTGAGGCGCCTTTTATCATCGTCTACATTTTACAAAATTAATTTAATTAATTGAGATGCAATCTTTTTCGTGAAGATTGTAAAGAAGAACTGTAATTACCTGGATATTTGAAATGATGGTTTGTGCTTCATCTTTCGGGACATCTGGAGAAATGGCCACTAAGATATCCGAATATGCATTATCTTGGATACTGATTCTAGTACCAAGTACGTAACTAACACTGCTTAATAACTCTAGAACTGTTAAAAGAATTGAACAGTAGCGAGACTTCATTTTTCGGCGTCTACTACACTAATGCATTCTACATAGGCAATATATTTACTATTTTGATGCTGCGTTGTTTCAGTAAAATATTCAAGTATGCTGTATTGGATTGATAAAAATATTTGATAAGAAACATCATCATAAATGCGTGGGGTGAATGATAGGTAAACAAAATAGCTGTAGTGCTGTACCCACAATGTAGATTAGTAAGTTATTTATTGATCCTACAAGGGCAGTTCAAGATAGACAGATGGGAGCACAAAGTTCAATTTATTCCGCGTGAATAATCAATGTTCTGTCTTTAAATTTTAAATTATTTAAATATATATTAATATACTGCTTAACTTTTACTGGTGAGTATTTCGAAACTAGTTTTTTTTCAGGTTTATAGCATACAAAAACAAATAATTTTTCCTGTTTTTATTACTATTAAAAGTCATAAATGATTTTATTTTTTTATATAAAATATAACTATGCGGAATATTGTATTACGTACTAAAATTAAATACACATACGTCTAAACTCGTCTCACATTATACAATATTCAATACGTCTTCATTATAATATTCTTATCTAAGAATCAAAATGTTGCTTACCAATTAAGGCTGCCAACGGTACGGTACTACCGATCGGTTTTCCGTTCCATTCCGTAACCGAACCGATTCTCCTTTTTCCTTTTGCCGTGCCGACCCGAGAAACAAAGGTTCGATACTGTTCCATACCGTTCTTCTAAAATCCGCTTAAATCCGAAACTTTTTTTGCATTAATATTGCTAATTTAATGAAATAATTGTACTTGGATTAGCTTTGAGTCATAATTAAGCGTTAAAATGTTTATATCGACCAAATAATATGAAAAAATAAATTGTTATTATTCATGTTATTATTATTTATGCTATTTATTATCATTATGCGCCCTTTCTTTAGAAGTATATGTCAAAAGGTTTTCCCCCTCTGGAATTGAACCCGAGCCTACAGTTCAATGTTTCAGCACTCTAACCACTAGACCATGGCAGTCTTTCAATATGTTTTGAATATGTTTTTTGGATCAATTAGAAATAGCTTTAAAGTGTATACTTTCGATTAGAATTTTCTGTTGTAGCATATCATTCGACATTTTCTGAGATGAATTCTTTTTTAAATCAATGCTTGAAGTCTTATCAACTTGCTATTTCAGCTGCCAAATCAAATATATCTCCCAAAAATATAAGGAATTCATGTAGAATCGAACTTGAGCTCTCAAATTGCAAGTCAAGTACTCTATCCACCAGACCAAATCAACTTGCCATAGGTGAATATTTTAGGAGTCAAATCTTTGTAACGAGTTTGAAAGGTAGTATTTAATAAATACATTTATAATTAATTTTAATTAAAAAGAAAGTGGTTTAATCTTGTTTTTGGATTATAACCAAAAGCTAGTTATGCATTACACAATTATTCGGTGTTAAATCATATTAATTTAATAAAAATAAAAATTCGGTAATCGACGGGACAATTTTCCAACGGTAAGGATTGAACCCGAGCCGACTGATTTCGGAACGGTTTTCGGAAAGGTAAAATTTATCGGTAAAATAAACGGATCGGTACCGGTTCGGTAAAATCCGTACCTTTGGCAGCCTTATTACCAATACATTTCTTGTAATATCATTTAGTCTTTAATTAATACATCATCCAAACTGGAGAGCGTGTAGGTCCAACAGCTGGTAGGCAGATATATGCGAGGTTAGACGGAATGATGAATTGGCTTGCCGAGTTAAAGGTTCTCATTGCGGCTTTCCGGTTCAGCATAATAAATAAAAAACTATACTTTAAAAATTAGGTTGTGACTTACTTCCACCTCCGAGGTCTAATAAAAAAATATTGTATTAACCCTCAATACTTCATTCCAGGCTACCAAAAAATATTAATAGTAATAGATAAGTTCTATGCCTAGTTTTTGCAAAATATGAGACTTCTAGCTACTGTTGTTAATAAGTAATAAATTTGTAACCCATTTCTTCTGTTGAAAATAACAATGTTTTTAATTTTCCATTGATACAAGATTTAAAAAAAAATTAAAATACCTGGAGGGCTTCAAAAGCCATTAGGTCGAGGCGTCGTTGATGGCAAAGATCTAGTTTGTTCCAGCAAAGAAAGGCCGGAATCCGAAAAGGATGTTATCTTGAGGTAGGCGGAGGCACAAACGTGTTCATTGGATTCGGTTGCTGATTCCATCCTTCTCCCGGTGTAAATTATTTTTCCGCTTTTACGATAAAAACAAAAAAGACATTTTTTAAGGCAAACGTACCAATGCCCGACTTAAAAACCTCAGTTCGTGAATATAACTTTAAATTTGTATAGGTTTTTTAAATAAAGCGATTGATTTGCGATATTAATTTTTTTGTTACTATACAGGAGGTCAAAATTTCCATCCAAAAGCTGACCATCTGGTCAGCTTGAAAGGTGATATCCCAATTGAATTTGCCCGCCGAGGACCAAGAGGGTTGAAATATTTGTGTAGATTTAAGGCTTTAGAGTTTCACTTCATCCTCCATCATTCAGGACCTATCATCTTCAAAGAAGCCCTTTTCATGGAAGATAAGACGAAAGTTTTAAACACTACCTTATAGTTCATACTGTCGTTGGATATAAAGAGATGAACAACTCTTCCGAGGGGAAGGATTCATTGATAAATTTTAGGGTCTCTTGAAAGAGTTTTTTACTGACGTGGCTAAGGAGGAATATTATGGGGCTCATTTCATATCCTACAATATAGTAACACCATTCACGTAACCAAAGATGTCAAATATTTTCATCGCCAATTGTATGAATTTTCTTGTTACAGGTTCTCCCTTTGAAAAAAATCATTTCTTTAGGGAAATGGGGAAATAACTGCTGCTGATAAATACATTTTTATAGATATTTACGGAAAATGTCATTTTATATTGTTTAATATTTAACTCTTTTACGCCCATAGTAAAAAAAATCAGGCCTTCGAGTTGTCAAAAACTATATCGGTGCTTGGATGAGGCAGCTAATGGTCGTAGGCTTCACCAGAAGGGGCTTAGATGCCGTACCCTTGTAACACTTTATGCAAATCGCATAAGGAATGCCACATTTACTAACCAGAGTGTAAAAGTGTTAAAACCAAACCAAACCAATGTTAGTTATTCCAAAAGCAAATTTCACACTTCGTAGGAGAAGTAGTATAAGAAAAAAATTGTTAAAACAAGTTTCAAGAATATATAGTTAACAAATGAGGAATTTGGGTAGCAGGTAGTGGAAATGGAATCACAGAAATAACAATAAAGAAAATTAATAAAAAAATACCACGCAAACTTGTATAACCCTAAAACCCTTCATCTTTTATTTAAAAAAGAAAAGTAATGTGAAAAGGTTTTACCAGAATGTTTTAGGGCCGGTAGAGACTTTTTTTACTAGCTCAGCAAGCCAACAAAAAAAAAAGATCCTTTGGTATGTTCGTATATTAGGTACCGATAGTTATCGTAATAGGACTTAAAATCGTCCTTGACATGGTGTTGAATCATTCGAGCGATGAACATAAATGGTTCAATCTATCTGTCAACAGCATTGAACCTTACAGAGACTACTACGTCTGGCGCAACGCCAAAGGCACCAATGGTACAGAATCTCCTACCAACTGGGTAAAATTTAACTGAAATAATTACTACTCAATTCATTTCAAACTATTTTAAACACACATAAAATTTTCAAAATTAAGATCAGCGTATTTGGTGGCTCTATGTGGACTTATAATGAGGTTCATGGACAATGGTATCTCCACCAGTACGCTAAACAGCAACCGAACCTCAATTACATGAATCTGCTCGTTCATGCCAAAGTGGCCAACATTCTCTGATTTTTGTTAGATCGAGGTGTAGATAGCTTTCGAGTCGACGCTGTCTCACATTTTTACGAAGATCCTACGTTCCCTGACGAACCCCCATCAGGAAATCAAAAGGCTTTACCCGACGAATATAGATTTTGGAATCATGATCAGATTACTTCGAATCGGCATGAAACTTATGACGTTATCGCCGAAATGAGGCAAGTTTTACAAGAGTATGGCAACGTCGATGGACAACACAGGTATTCCCTCTTCTTTTACATTCCACCGAAATAATAAATTTTCAACCTTTTTATAGAATTTTAATGACGGAAGCTTACGTGCCGATTCCAAACTTGATGAGATAGTAAGGAAATGAGACGTACCGTCTCGCTGATTTTCCTATAAAAAATCCGAAATAGAAAAAATTACATATTCTTTTTTTTTAAATTACGCATTCTCTTTTTATTAATCTTTTAAGTCCCTTGTACAACGGACTCGACCTCGCCAGCTAGAAAAAATATTCAGGATACTGGGGATAATATCGACTGTTCCCGGCTTAAAATATCGGCCCAAATTTGGGTGGATGAAAGTTGGCCAATACACGAATTGCACCCATTCTGCTTGGTTCTAAACATTTGGGCCTCTATCAGTGAATTATTTTACCAAATTTATTTTAAACGTTAAATTTTGCAAATTACGGAGTATTGTGATTTTATTTTCCCGTCCAAGTCCAACGAAGAATAGTTTTTGGGCTTTTTATGGTAATTTTCCCGAACCTTGGCCGCAGTATTTTCCCATCATTTTCCCATCCCATGTGAGTAAATTGAATTGAAAAAAAACCCAAGTCATTTAGCAGAAAAAGGCATTGTATTAAGTATTCTTTTGACTATCTTTTACATATTTGTAATAAAATAAACGCGATCAATTTTAAAAATCAAGTTCCTGAATTAATTAATCACAATATTTCACGCAAATAATATCCACCACAGCAACAAATTGATTCCATATTCTTTTAAAAAGATAAAAAATTATCTCTCTTTCATTTAAGGAGCAAAACAGGCAAATTCAAAACTTATCGCTCAAAGGAGCTCGTCCGCTTTGTTGGCTTCCGCCAAAGACTTGTTTGCGACAGCTCCATTTTCCCGAGGCAGTTTCCGGCGATTGTCCTGCTTCTGCAGAAGGTATTTTCCCGACTCTCTTCGCGTTCTTCATCACGATCACCTGATCCAGAAAAAAACTTCTTCTTCTTCCCTTATAAATAACTTTTTACCACAATGAAATTGAATAGAGTTTAGGAATCGCCACTTCACAGCTCCTAGCTGACATAAAGGATATTGCAATGATAATCTTCATGTCAAAGAGAAAAACATTTGTTTTCTAAACTATTTTCCCCAGTGATGTGACAAATGGTTTCTTATTTGAGTACTTTTTTATATGATTCGATGTATATTTCTTATCTCAATTGTCTGAGTCTACAATACGTGGGCCTCAGTGTGTCAATACGTGGCCTGGTATAAAAAAATAATTTTTCTTTTATAGTAAGTCATCCGAAGGTTTCAATTTCTGCAACCTTATAAAGATGAATTTCGAATTTTCTGCACTTTTGATCGGAAGGAAGCTATGATTTTTACCGAGCGTTCTGGAAGCTTATAGCATTCAATATTATAATTTTGTTCAAATGAAATGTTTGTATCTTCTTTGAGTTTGACTATTTACGGCCTTTAAATTGAATGATTCCATTTAAATTGCAGAAAACCTGATCGGGATTTTTCCACGAACAAAAACGACTGTCTGTGAGGCTAACAATTATGCAATATCAAAATGCTCGATCAATCATGTCAAGAGCGATGAAATTATTCTCCCTAGCTTCTTAAAGGACCATTTTGTGATCTATTATGAGGGCCTACAAAAATCTTTTTTGATGCGTTAGTTTTGGTACTAAAGATAAATAAATCTAGTAATAAATCTAAGATAATATTAATGACAACGCGGAACGCCTGACACTCCGTAACACGACCGCTTAAGGACGACACCATTCCCAGCCTATCTTCGAGAAATTTTTTCAAAATATTTGACTTTTCCTTGGACATTTTTTCGTTTTTTTCTTGAGTGTCTACATGTTTGTTGCTCTATGATCAACAATTTAATCTTAGGGTTTCCTATTCCTTTACTCAGCATCATTTCAAACACAGGTACACATATTGTTTAAATATTTTAACTATTTGACTTCAGTATTTAGCTAACAAGCGTTCCCCGCACCAATTAGGTGTTCTATCCTACCAAAGAAAAAAAATGATCTGGTTATGTGATTTAAACAAAAAAGGATATAATTTGCAATTTGTGCTTTACCGTTAACATTTTTTCAGGAAAATTTTTATTAATTTTTCGTTTAGCGTGTTTAGGTTTTTTAGTTTCATAGTAAATAGAAATGGATTTTTAGGGTTTACAATGTGCCAATGTTTGAATGCCATTCATCTCTAAGTATTTCGTGGACGACATTCTTGGTTGCTAGCTTTCATTGTTTTCAGTATGTGTACAAATTTGTATTAACATAATTTGGTGGGTCTAAAATAAAGGTGGGTCGTGTTTGGTGGAACTAAAATCTATTATAAAACGAATGTAGTTCATGTTGTTAAAAAGAAAGAAACATATCGGTTGCCAAAGGGAAAAATAAATATTGCAACGAAATAGAATTATCATCTTAGTTTCTTTCTCTATGTCATTCTCCCGCTTGACCTCCCTTTCGTGAAAAGTGGAGCGGAACCTTCCGCTCCTTCCAAGAAGAAGCCGTAGCCATGACAACGACGCGTACCGAAGCAGATAGATCGCTCAGCTTCCGTTCCAGGAATACCGAATTTACACTTTTAAATTAATCTAGAACTGTTGACTCACCTTCTGGACTAATGTATATTTCCCCCCGTATAATACAAAACCATTTGCGTTACAATATGAAGACAATTACTGGCCAATGAGTGCCATAAGTCCAATGGCACAAGAGTCACCTCTGTATTAGTGCAACACCCACCCCAAGAAATTCTTATTTAAAGTGATTTTTGTTAGAACACATATTTTCCCAATTATTTACTCAAAAATGTGACACCATAATAAAAATTGTAATCTAGAAATGATTAAAACAATAAAACACTTTTCCTTAGAGTTTGATATGACTGAATGTTTAAGATACAAGCGAATAACAATAAACAAGCTATCAAACTAGAACAAAGGGATGGGACTGTACAAATTTGAACTTTACCAACGTTTACTACGGTCAAGAACTGAGGCCTTATTTGGCCTCTTATTTTTATCCCATTTTGGAAAAGGACTATGTTTTTCATATGACCGTTGATTCTCTGAACATAGTTAGCAATCTTCTTCGAAAAGGTTTTGTCAACTCAACAAATTTTCCGAGGATTCCTTTCCATGCTCCTGGATGTTTTTATTCACTTGTAATTATAAGTTCAGTCTAATAACCTCCTTTCAATTTAAGCTGCTATTTATACAGAGCTTCATTGAATTTGATATTATAATAATTGAGTAGGGGATGATTATCATTACATGACGGCCATGAGTTTCAGACATGCCATGATTCCGGGAAAAGTTACTTTGTACTAACTTCTTCATCAGTACTTTTCCTGTTTTCATAATAATGAGTATTTTATCATTAATACTGATGATATTAACTGTAAATTCTCCTTGTTTCCATTTAATATTTTCTCATTGTAGAAACATCGATTCCAGTCAAACATGGCAAATGCGACAGAAGAAACTAAGATATTTTTAAGTTCTTTTGGATGGCGTGTACTCATTTTTACATAAATATCTTAAATGTTTGGATAAAGAACCTGTTTCCTCCGTTGTTAGTCTGATAGTCTTCAGATCGATAGGAAGAATGTCTTCGAAATACCTCAGGACGTATTTCATGTATTTTTGACGGCTGAAACTTGCATTCTTTTAGACAAAGTCATCATTTAATCGCTTTCTCTTTCGTTCAGAAAGTTTTCATCATCACAAGCATCCTCGAACGCCTTAGTTTAGCCAGGATGTTTTGCCTATTTAAGAAGATAAAAAATAAATAAAACCTGACAGCTAGTGTTCACTTGACCAGTGAGCTACAGAACTTACCTCCATATACGTCTATAAATTGATTTTTGAAATATCACTGCACGAACAAAGCTTTTTGGGTTTTTTAGGTGGGCAAGATATAGATAAATACAGTGAATTTCTTGGTTTACCAAGGCCTTTGTAATTACAAAAAAAACTTAAAATAAATAAAAATACGAGATTGTTGAGCTATTTTTAGTGTGTAGTAGACAGAACTTTTATCCTGGTGTTGATTACTTTTGTACATAAAAGTTTAAAAATTGACCCAAAGATGTCGTTTTCTGTCGTTTTCTTGAAAACCACGCAGATGCATTGATGAACCATTTTTTCTTCAAAATCCGCTTGTACTTTTAGCCGACCGACCATTTTTACTTTTGTTCCGTCGAATAATTATACTTGCTGTTTGGTCGGAGTTACCTGGGCTCTAAGTGCGGGGCTTAAAAGACGTTTGCCTTTATGGCTATCAGTTGCTCCCTTGTCTACCACTCCTTCCTTGTTGACCCCGTTCAGTTTCAATACTGTTCTTGGTGACTGACAATCTCCGGTATAGTTCTTCTTACCCTTTTTTCCGACAGATACTCACAATTTGGTTCCGTCCGACTGGAGGATTATATTGTTATCCTGAATCCAATTGTTGCATACCACCAGGGACTAAGTACCCATTTTCTTCAATACATTACAGCGTAGAGGGAAGGTTTTACCCTTGAGACGGAATACCAAGTCGACTACTCCAACTGACCGGAACATAGACCCATCTTCTTGTACAAAAGACTTACTGGTTCTGATGTTTGCTTTCTTCTGTGCAGATGTTAACAAAGTAAAGTCAATAAAAGCATCTCCGTAAGAGCCAGAGTCGACTAGAGTCGTTATTCTACCGATATAACGGAAAAAGTTACTGTTTAATCCTCTTATTTTTATTGACAAATAAATAATAAAATTTTTTTTTCTTAAATGGCTTCCTAAAATTTGGATGATGATTTCATATCTGATACCTCTTTTTTCCAGGATATGCGACATTATGACACACCGTTTGTGCCTCTGGAAACTTTCTCATTTTTGTTTGGCAAACTCATTACGATACACTTCTCTCAAGATTTTATCTACCTTTTCGGCAACTCCTAGTGGTTAAGGCTCCTCCTAAAGGCCATTGTTCTTGGCTGGTTAAATCTATATTTGTTTGAAAAAAATGGATCCCTTGACCTGTTTCGTTTTGAAGAATGTATGCAATTTCGGGAAGACAGCGCAGAAAAAAATCATCATACTTGGGATCCCCCTTCTAAACGTAAGAAAGAACGTCATGTAACATAATCTGAGAGATTATTTACAATTGTACACACACCTTGTGGCTATTATAATAACTCTGTGCTTGATACTTGGCGTAAGGCAGCATGCTGGTTTTCAATTTCTGAGATATGACAGCCTTCGTTTTACGACCAGAGTTGATATCCATAGGCTGTGGATGTTTCATCCTCAATTCAACTTTGTACTTAGGGTTTTTTTCTTGGCAGTGGTTCGAGAAGAGAACAACTTTAAATCTTTTATAAAAAATAAGGTTTAAACTAAAACATATTAACGGTCTTGAAAGAAAGGAAAAATTTCACAAATGGTCCCCTATTAATTTGTTTTCTAAATTTACCTTATTAACCTGTTTCAAATACAATGTATTTTATAAGTATACAAGTAATTGCGGAACAGTTTGCATTAAATGCTGCAACTTTACTTCTATTTTTAAAAAGAAACTACAAAATGTATTATGAAGCTAATCATAATGGTTTGTACCTAATTTAAACGCAAATCTTGAGTTGAGCACTCTGAGCGAGAGCGGGGGTTGATTTTAAATAATAAAACGTTATTGTTTTATTGTTAGTTTCGCAAGATATACCTTGGATGCCCAATAGTGCAGATAGCTAACTTTGTACAAATCCGAGTCCTCCGTTCGGATGGTAAAAGGATGTTCACCATTCCTACGTGGATGTAAAACGTTGTAATTTCGTCTAATTTGCCTAATGTTTGCAGGCGGAAGGTGCCAGTTTGCGATTCCCTGAAATTCGAGTAAAAATGTGAAAACACAAATAAAATTAAACCATTACCGTAATATGCCATTTTCCGTCTGGGAATAAATTCTTGCTTGGGACATCTCGGCTTGAGAATATCTTCTTGGATTGTAACAATCTGACTGATTTTGATAGCAAAACTCTTTTTATTGTGTGGTTCTCTTGATTGCTACTGCATATTCTTCAAATTGGTAATTTCTTGGAATCGCCTGTAACTTAACTTCTCAGTCTCAAGTTTTTTAAAAAGAAATGAATAATGTCAAACTCTTCCATTTTTTTAATTATCTTTCGCTTTCTCAAAATCTTGATCAAAACATTTGTGTTGACAAATGTGAAACTCTTAGAGTATAATTTTTTTAATTTAATTTTTTTTGAGTATAATATCTTTTTTTCTACGAAAAAAAAGACAGAACGTAAAACGCGCACTTGTTTGTGGTAGTAAAATACACGGGATTCACACACTTTTATTCCTGACAATGGAAGAGTTTAATCAGTTCGATGGGAATGCGAGGGATGATGCGTGTCTGACTGCCTCTACTTATTCAAGGTAATATCCAACCTTTCACTAGTGCCCACACAACCAATCCCGCATCCCCTCACGAGGGGCAAGCACGGCAAGAAGCGGGCTCAAATTGTGAAAAAGGCTGCCCGATGCTTCCATCACCATTCCACCTGGACTCTCATCCGTTATTTAGCCTTCAACTGTCAATTCAGCTGAAGCCAAGACATTAAGATTGAATCCAGCCACAATACGGCATCTTTTGTCATTGGAGATGCTGTGAAATCAAGATTGAATTTGTATTGAATAAAGCTCAATGCAGCGAAAAATATGCTAAAAAGGTATATTTGTTTTAATCAAAATAAACTATTTAATTAATTGTTTTAAAATTAATATATCAGTATAATATAAGTTTTATGTAACTTTATTATATTTGTTATTAATTAAAAATAAAGAAGTATAATCTCTATTTTAAAAGTCTTAAATTTGTTTTCAATTTAGTGAAGCTGTTGGTATAGTTCAGGCTTTTACTGGTTCCATGGTTATGGCTTTATTCAAGAGTTTCAATGAAAATGTCGTAACTAGAAATTATGTCGTAACTAGAACTAGAAATTTCTAAAATTTGGAATTCAGGTTGCAGGATTTGGTTAAAATGCCCAGTTATGTTACCCATTTGTGTCTACCTTCTCTTTTTTTAACATACCTAAGCAGTATATCATAGGCGGCGTTTCAATAAGTCGGTAAAAATGGTCAGTAAACCCCTTGGAAACTTCTCTCCCTCACTTTTTCAGTCAACTGCTCTGAGCTTGCTGCCTCTGCAGTGCCATTTGTTCCCAAGGGGATTAGGAAGGAAATGAAAAATTGCATTTAAAAATCTAGAATGGTTTGTGTCCTACTACACCGTAAGAGGAAGACTTCCTGACAGGAATGGGCGTCAATAGCATCCTTTCACGATGCTTGTTAACTTCCGCACGAAACAGCACACCGGTTGGGATAGACTTTTCATCTACGTGTCAACCAATGAACGAATTCTGGAGACGTTCTTCTGAAAATTAGGCTCTGGTCATCCTCGAGTCATGACCCCGAACAAAATGCAGCGATCAGAACCCTTAAAATCAATTACATTAGTGCATGAAATAATAAGAAAGGAAAAATTTTATATTTTAGTAGAATTTCATTGGTATGTACAGTCCCTTTTATAAAATAGTACCATTGCATTTAGATAATAGTAGAAAAATGTTCTCTAAAAATATAAATGATTTTTTGAAAATCTAATTTTTCATATTTTTCGGGAAAAATCGAAACGACCTGTTTTTTATTTATTTAGACACTATTGAATTGAATGTCGGTAAGCATATCATTTTGCATCGTCGTTAAAAGTTGGGCAGTTTTCTGTATAGTCATGCAAAGAAATTATTCCCTTCACCGTCAAACAAAAGGGAAAGGTTTGGTTTTCCGTTCAGTACGACCACCATGACGCTGATATGTGAAAAAAAGAACAGCTTTTACCGATGAATCTACTAAAGGGTATGATTTTTATCCACTCTCTTACCTTCATTTTGTATAATCGTTTATTTATCTTTAGTTTTTTAGTTGCCGGTCGAAGAAAAATGTGGCAATTAATACGTCTACTGTAGGCAGAACAAACAAAATACGAACGTGATTGTATCGTCAACACGGATCGCAGCGACCATATATCTCTGGTGGTGTTGGGATGGATGAATGATCCTTGTCCTGGCGAGCTTGTCAAAATTACAGAAAAGTTCGCCGTGACCTAATATATTCTAATTCTGGAACCGAGATTTTTCCCGCTACTTGGGATCGTTATGGCCAACATTCTTGTTTCATGTTTGTCAACAATCGTTCTTCAATTAGAAATTGGTTTCACATTCATCATGAAACAGAAGTTTTTGATTGACCATCGAAAGGGACCCTTTTCTTATCTACTATTCAATCTACTTTTCTGGACTTACGGACCAGCGCCCTACAACCGATCTTCAACCCAACTACACTGAGCATGCGTGATTGTCAAAAAGCTCCAAAACGAAAGAACGCCCAAAAAAACGAAATCTTTAACCGATTAATTTAACAGACTTTTTTCGATGTCTCGATGTTGTTACCGTTTTATTATTTATAACATTCCATTAAATTGTATACAAAATAACCACGTTAATTGGTTAATTGAGTTATAGTTATTAGCCTTTTTTACCAATAACCGAATAATTTTTTTTCAATTCTAAGGCCATTGTTCACAAATTTAAGTTTCAAACGTTCTTTAGTTAATAGATAAAATGGCTTATTGATATATATTTGGATAAAGCTGTAGTAGATAGTAAAATTACAGTCGATCTTTTTGTATTTTATGTTTTTTGCTGTTCTTTGGATAATTCCTTTGAGATTGAGGATGGCATTATGAATTCCTAAATATTATAGAGATTTCAAGTTAAATTTTTTATAAAATCAAATCATGAAATCGTACATTCCACTTCTAATCCATGTTGTCGTTTTGTTTCTGAACCCCTGAGCTCTTGTTCCTTTCTCATTCTAGTAGCGGGATCATTACATTCTCTATGCGGGCTTGTGAAATACAGCAGTTCCTTAAAAATTTTGGTTAAATGTTGGAAATGCTCCTGACACCCTTGAGACTGACCCTGACTTTGTTGAAGTTCTTGGACAATTCGCCTTGATTCGCCACTCTTGATCAGGGGTTTGGTTTATAAAGTGCAGCTAATGCATCACACGACTGATCTGCTCCTGAGTGTTCTTGTTCGAGAGATTACAATGGTGCAGGTTGAATTCATTTTCTGTTTTACTTCAAACCACAAAAAATTAGCTGTAAAAGAAGAATCCGAAAACATAAAAATGCGGATAGAATGAATTTAAAAAATAATAAACACATTTACAGGAAAGAAGAACTATTTTGCTTGTCTATCAAATGAGATGGAGTGAAATTGTCAAATTGTCAAGCATTTCCCTCTTAAGCATTTTATACATTTCCATCGCAATGTTTTTTCAAGTCTTTCAAAGTTTAAGAAGACAAACGTTGGTGTCCTTGAATCTTTCTAATATTTGGTTCACGTAGTCTACCGACAATTCGATCTTCTTTGTTCCGCATTTCCGAGCCTTCCTCTGCTTGTTTTTTACAGATCGACCACATTTTGCCTGTGGTTTGAAATATTAGTTAATGATATAATTTATTAAAATTAATTATCTTAACCAGCTGAGAAATGCTCTCGAAGCGAAAGCCAAGCAAAATCATTCAAAGATCTTCGTCATGTCGACTGGCTTGATGGTTCTCTATTCACAAAGATTGAGAAATTTAAGTAAACCTGTAAAAAGAGAACGTTTTTTTATTTTTAAATCAACTTGAATTTTTTTTTCCCATTAACCACGAATTGTTTCTCCATTTTTGTGTCGACCTTCAATCACAAAACGGATTGACATGTGGTTCTGTGCTGACGTGGCGTTGGCACCACTTAAATTTTTGCCTCAATTTTTTTTCCTCGAAAATTTGTAAAGTTTGTCCCAAAACTCTCATTCCTTCATCAAGATCTCCTTAAAATAAAGCACCGTTTCCCCTTGCAAAATTATTAAAATCCACTTCATAAAATTACATGCTTTTCAATTTCCAGCTTTTAATTTTATTTCACAGCCCATTGCTGAAAATTTGCATAAAAGAGAACGTGGCAGTGTATTTCAATCCCCCTTTTTCATTGCCGTCTTTTTTTAGCTGTAATAGCCAGAATCTAGCTGTTCTTTGGATCATTACTTCCTCCTTGATATTGGGATTTAACCTTAAGTTTTCAAACCTTTTTCGAAACTTTTTTTTTAAAACTCCAGTAGAAAATATTGTTTGGATTGCTAATCTTGATGTGGGTCTTGCCGGAACAGGTTCGATCGTAGAAGAGTATGAACACCTGGTATCTGTTTTCTTCTGATTTTAAAATGAGTTAAAACCCATAAAAACAACTTCTTTGTGCCAATCTCACCCAAGACATGATCCGTCCAGAGTGAAAGATTTTTTCGGATAAATTGTATCCTTAATCAGCTCTATCCCTGTAAGCAGAGTATATCTGTAAGATATTTTATTGATGAATCAAATGGACTGGATTTTAATCTTAAGATATCGCATAGCTATCTCATGAATAACTAATTGACAGTCTATATGGTCGCTCATAAGATAACTTCAAGCTATCTTAACAACTTAAAATTCAAATCAATAAAAAAAAAAAAAAAATTCTTCCCTCTCCGCCCTTCCTGTCTCACCACCATCCACCACATCACGTTCATTTTCATATAAATTCCTTTACCTGCAGTGGGATTCGAACCATAAACCTTCAGTATGAGACACCAGGCGCTTAAGCCACCCAGCTATGGTCGGTATTTGAAACTTGGCATCAAACATGTATTTATATTGTAAGCCCTACTAGTAAACATGAATTTTTTTATTTTTTTTTTATTTTTGAAAAATAACTTGAGATATCTGAGAGAAATTAAGATTTATGTCAATAAAATGAGATATCTTTGAGACATTCAAATGCTATTTAAGTAAGCCGTGACTTTACTCTAGACCAATAACTTAGCGACAAAAATCAGATATCTTATGGATATCTTAAGAATATATTATAAGAGAAAAGGTCCAAAGATAGTAACAACACTTGAAACTATCTCAAAGATATCTTATAGCTATACTGTGCTTACAGGGATCAGGGTCACTCAGTAGGTGAGGTCGCACTTGGACAAAATATATAATTTTTTCCATGTGCATCTATGAGATCGTTGTGCTCTAAACGTTAAAACCTATATTCTTTATCGCTGGGAGTCAAAAAAAGAAATATAAATTTTTAAATAAATAATCAATGACGTAGATTTTAACGTATATCAAACCTGAAATGTGTTCTGGCTCTTTCAACCTTTGGTATTTTTTCGAACTCATTTAAGGTTTTCCCAACGTAGCTGCTCTGTCAAATCTCTGGCCAAATCCTTTACATCTCTGACCTACTTCTGAAACTCTTCCTTTGTCGATCGTCCAGCACACGTCACTCTTCAGCATATACACGTCGCTCCTAAGCCTGATTTTTCATTCGGCTGATCAGCAATAGCGTTCCATCAAATTAAATAAGTCAAAGAAATATTAATTTTCAATACGAATTACCCATGGTATTACGTTGTAATCATTATATATATTCTTGTAGTAATGACTTGAATTAAATGAAATTCGTAGATTTCAAGACTGGAAAAAGGGTTAGATCTTTTTTTATTAAGTATTTTGCGAGGTTTCGTGATATGATATGAGCTCTCCTTTATCTAATTGAACTATTTTCATAAATGCAAATATACAAAACTGGTTTCTCTGTAAGGCAACTTGTTAATTAAGTCTTAAAAGTATTTGACAGCCCTTAGGAGGCAAAATAATTTTCTATTCATCTAGAAATGAAATAAAAATTTTAATGCATTTTGGACGAAAATGGAGCTTTGGAAATTATAAACTGAAAATTAAGTATCTCGATAGAAGGCCAAAATGTCTTTCTATCGACACTTGTTTTTCATTGCGTAGATTAGCTTGATCCCTTTACATCTTCAATTTGCTACGCATTTTTTCGGTTAGTTTCTTCTTGAAATATTTGGCTTCTAACTATGAGTCTAATTGTCCATTTTATTCGTTTATATTATGCCCCAATTACCTCGAATGAATTAAAATCGCGGTAAAAGCTCTTACAAAATCAAATTAAATTTTAATTTGTAATAATGTGTTATCTTGGTAGGCGGTGCTGTCAAAGACGTCTTAAAAATTAGGTTGATACCGAACGTTATTCGTGAAGGGCGTGCTGACTCGTACTGAATGGATGGAGAATAAATTGGCGTACTGTTTAATTCCCTTGGTAGCCACTGAGGAGGTTTTCGACTTTTCGTACATTACCATCCCCAGGGATGGCGGTAGATTTCAAGCAATTCATAATATGGATGTGAATCCTGAACGAGTCTAGGCATCCGTGGTCGAATGCTGGACCATCGAAACATTTGGTATTGTATTTTATAAAAATGTTTAATTTAATTCATTGCAATAAATGCCTTAAAGCTAATGCGCATGGTTAATTTCTTAATTTTTGGGAGAAAAGAAGAGGGAAACAGAAAAAGATTTTCCCATAATTTCAAACAAATACAATAGCAGTTTCAAATTTTGTCATCTCTTTCGTGAAGAAGATCGGTATCAGACGAAAAAGTGGAACGTTTACCCACACACAGATCCTGTTCTCTTCCTCATTTAGCAACTAAATATTTTAGTTTTTGGCCTTGTGATTTATCATTTGTCTCATGTTACACATTAAACAGGTGGAGTGCCGAAAGAGAAAATACCAAACTTCCAGAAGAAAAGAGGGCAAAAGTGAAGAGTTAGTGTTCTTCAAGACGTTCTTCAACGATTGGTGAAGATACAGAAGAAAACATCATCAATCAACTTGAGACTCGTCCCAGTACGGCACAACATGTGGTTTGTGGTGCTTACTTTCACCACATAAATAGAGGAGTGAAAGAGAGAAGGCTGATAGGTATGGGAAAGAGAGAAGGGGAGAATGAGAAATAAGATAGGATATGATGCTGCACACAGTGTATTGTAAGAGTGCTTTAACAGGCACTGTCTCACACGCTAGTCTGATACACAACTGAATGTAAGGATCTCGGGCTGTACCTTTTATAGTGGCCCGGGATCCTTGACATAAAAAATCTATTATTATATTGGACTACGTGATTATGCATATTGCCAATTGGCATAGGCTATCGTGTATATTTATACACGCACTATCCTGCTGCCAAGAGTCAGCTGGGATTTAAAATATTGGAACTACATATAATACTGTTTTGTAGAAAGACGTCCTCGTCTTAGCGGAACATGTGGGGGTAACAACAAGTGGGAGCTAATTGATGCCGTGTGGGAATCATGTGGGTCGCTTTAGAGTGGAGCAACGCGGGGGGGGGGGAACTGGGCTAAATATATATGCTCTTTTTTCATTTTGTCTTTTCATTTTGTCTTTTCCTATCTGTTGTCCTTCGAGGAGGCTGGTTTTGAGTTGACTTGGACAGTTGTTTATTAAAGATAAAGTTTTTATAAATAATCCGACGGCTCTTATTATATTTTATTTTTCAGATTCCGACGGCTGCTGAACGGGACTATTTTCTGTTGAGAGAGAGAGAGAGAAAGAATTTTGACGTAGGTGGTCTTCTCTCTGTTGTTTACATTCCCTATCCTTAAAATTCGGCCCGAAATTATGCGCCGGATTATATTGTTTTCTTTTTCTTCTTCTCCAGGTTCCGCCGGCTTAGGGTGTCCCATTTTGCAACGATATTTTTTTTTCGAGGCGGCCTTTTAATATGTGGTGTGAAATCAAGTAAAACTAATGTGTGATTTTTATTTTGAAGAAAAAAATTTTTTTAGGGGTCGCAGATTTGAAAAAATGCTAAAAAACCATAAAATTCACCACTAATTAGCTATTATCTAATAAACTTTAACTGTGAAAAATTGGGCGGCTATAATATAAGTAAATATACATATTTAACGTACGTATACCAAGTTTCATAAAAATATATCAATATTTAGGGGTCGCAGTTTTAGCTAGAAACTTAAAGTTGGTCAATTTATTATGCAACTAGTGCTTTACTCTTGCATAACGCACTCCTGCTTAATGTTACACGAACAAAAGTTTAATCAAATATGCATTAGAGTATTAGAAACTTGTACACCAAATTTCAATGTAATATCTCAGATCTAGCTTATTTTACCAATTTTTAAACGTTATTTCTTTAGAACCATGAGTAGTATCGATCAATCTAAGACCATAGTCTTGTGTTTATAATTGATCAATCAAGTCATTTTTACAGTGTATGGCTTTGTTTTACTTCATAATTACTCTTAATAGTATGATTAGCTTCAAAACCAACACGGTACTGTCCCAAAATATTATTACTTAATTGCTGGGAATCCTATGGACCCAAATTGTTGTCTTGAAGCGTCAAGGCAGCGCCTACAAAGGTCGCGGTGAGTGAACTTAGTTTACCATTAAAGTCTATTGACTCTACTCTTTTCTGAAAATGAAATTAGGTTTAAAAACCACTTTTGAAATATTAAAAATATACTAATAAATTAAAGTGTAAAGTTCCAGATCTTTCCTCTTTTCTCGCGCCACTTTTAATTCAGGGTTATACATTGCATTATTGCATGCGGTTTAAGATACAATGAAAACTATTTCTCAGGAATGAAACGTATTGAAAAATATTTACAAACAGATAGTAGCAGAAGTTTGTTATTGAAGGAAAATTAACTTATAAAAAGGGATCAGTAAACGAATGGCTTCTTCTCAATAATATCTAATTTTTACAATCAAAGTATTGTTTCGTCGTTTGAAAAGACTTGAATACTTGAAACTATGGTTACCTGAAACAAAAAGTAAAATTTAGTTTACGCGCCGCGACCCTTGTATGCGTTGCCTTGAAGCGTCGCGACGCTTCAAGACAACAATTTGGGTCCAAGGTACATAGGGTTCCCAGCAATTAAGTAATAATATTTTGGAACAATACCGTGTTGATTTAAAGCTAATCATACAATTAAGAGTAATTATGAAGTAAAACAAAGTCATACACTGTAAACATGACTTGATTGATCGATTATAAACACAAGACTTTGGTCTTAGATTGATCGATACTACTCATGGTTCTAAAGAAATAACGTTTAAAAATTGGTAAAATAAGCTAGATCTGAGATATTACATTGAAATTTGGTGTACAAGTTTCTAATACTCTAATGCATATTTGATTAAACTTTTGTTCGTGTAACATTAAGCAGGAGTGCGTTATGCAAGAGTAAAGCACTAGTTGCATAATAAATTGACCAACTTTAAGTTTCTAGCTAAAACTGCGACCCCTAAATATTGATATATTTTTATGAAACTTGGTATACGTACGTTAAATATGTATATTTACTTATACTATAGCCGCCCAATTTTTCACAGTTAAAGTTTATTAGATAATAGCTAATTAGTGGTGAATTTTATGGTTTTTTAGCATTTTTTCAAATCTGCGACCCCTAAAAAAATTTTTTTCTTCAAAATAAAAATCACACCTTAGTTTTACTTGATTTCACACCACATATTAAAAGGCCGCCTCGAAAAAAAAATATCGTTGCAAAATGGGACACCCTACGCCGGCTGGGTGGAGAGCGTGAGTGAGTTTGTTTTCCTCAAGGCTGAAGATCGTCGAGAGTGGTGATTAGAGGATTTTTTATTTTGTAAAAACCTTTTGATAATTTATTCTTAATTTCCTTATATTTTTGATAAGCTACTTGCTCTCGTTAGAGGATGTGTGTGAGAGAGAGAGAAAAAAAAGTCATTTTCTTATCGTAGTTCAATTTGATGTTTGAAGTTGTTTTTCTGAAGCTTTATATAGAGCGTGAATCATTGCGGATTCTTTGGCAATATTCATTTCTTTCTCGTACTCTTGCGAGTTAAGTCGTTGTTATGACTTGAGAATAAGAATTTTTGAAATAATGGTTTTGACCTGTTTTTCGTTATCGGTGAGTTGCCTTTCTATAAAACGATTTTATAATTGTTGTTTGTTTGAGCGTTAGGTGGCTCTACTGCTTGCTGTTGTACTGCTCTATTTCTTTATGAAGAAATGTTGAATATCTTCTTCTTATTTCTTTTTTATTTGTAATAATGCCAAAATATTACTGATTTTTGTTAAAATTTAAAAAGAGTTGAATTTGATTTCTTCTTTTTGTTTTCTTCTTCATTAAATGGCTGCCGGTTGTGGAGACGTTGTGACGTCATACCGTGCTGGTCAGTCTTGCAGTAGTTGTGGTTGCCCTAGTTTACTTTATTCAGGAACGAGTTTTTACAAAATGGCGGACTTGTAGGTGTGTGTGCGTTAATGGAAATAATTACGCGGAATATTGGATTAAGTATTAGAAAATTAAATACATACTATATGTCTATATTTTAACATTCTCATTTATATTTTAAGGATCAAAATATTGTATAGCAATACATTTCTTGAATATCAATTAGTCTTTATTTATTACATCATCCAAACTGGAGGGTATGTGAGTCCAACAGCTCGTAGGCAGGTTGATGCGAGGTTAAACGGACTGCTGAATTGGTTAGCCGAGTTAAAGGTTCTCAGTGTTCAGTCCTTTCCGGTTCAACATCATAAAAAATTATATTTAAAAACTATTTTATGACTTACTTCCACGTTGGATGTAGGTTGTTTCTCCATTTGAGATTTGGTTCTCGAGATCAGATCCGTTATCTTGAAAAAATGACGATTCAGATTCAATCATATAAAAATAGCTCATTGCATTACTTTACATAGATTCATGCACATGTTATAAGATACATCTTTAATCAGACCATTAGAGATTTAAAGAAATTTTCAAAAGAACGAGATGCTTAAGAAAAATATCACGTTGAACACCTGGCGACTGACTAATATTATAACACAAGCTAGAAATTTGTCTTTTATTGTAGTTTTACGGCGTTAGTATCTAGAATTTGATGAATCGAATCATCCGCAGTTATTTGAATCGATTAAAGATTCAGATTCAGCATTTTTTCAATTGAATTGATTCAGATTCAGATTCACGTAGTTTTTGAATTAATTCATGAATTAGTTCAATTTTGAATCGATTCACGTTTGAATTTTAAGAACACTGACCAAAATGAACCGGGAACTTTTTGTAAGGATATCGCTGGTATAATAAAAATGCAAAACATTTGAAAATGGAATGAGTAATGTAATTAGAAAAAGTACTATCGACATGCTTCATTGTTGACATGTAACAAAACTTGTAAACTGCTAAAGCTACACAATTTACGATTCAAATTAATGAAGAAAAAAGTTGCACCGATCCCATCAAAAAACAAAATTTCAACAATAGAGAAATTTTGCTGTTATAAGAAATGAAACAGCTTGTTTTATCTTGAAATGAAGATTTCTTTTGATCCACAAATTAAGAACCTTTTTTCTTTCCGTTTTAAGACTTAAAAATTATTTAGAATCTATTAAACTAAAATTGACAACAACTAACAAGTCAAAACAAACAAACAATAGTCTTTTTAGACGTTGAAATATAGTTTTAAGCATAAGAGATTATATTTTTGTTGAGTTTTTATATTTTATAATATGTGTATGTGGTTGCTATTAAACGTCCCAGAGATCGTGGTAGGCTCTGAGAACGCCTAATTGCCATTAGTTGAGGCCCTTTGGTAGGATATAACCGTTAGAGATAAATTTTTATCTTTAATTCTCTTCATTTCTTATTAAATATAAGACACAGTTTTTGGTATTCTCTACGGGAAAAAAATCGAATTGTTAAATTGTCTCTTATTATTTAGCATTTATTATTTAGCTCTTATTATTTGTCTGTTATTTTTAGCACTATTTTCCTTATCGCTGTTTACAGTTATTACTGGGATTTGTCTATTTCAAAATGTTACTTTCTTTCCTATTTTAAAGATTTCTTACGAGCAAAATAGACTCCGACAAGAATTAAAATAATGAATGCAAGACAACCGAAGACAATTCCTACAATTGCACCAGCAGAGAGGCCTTTTTGTACATCGGGAAAACGAAAAAGCGCAATATTCGAAGGGGCACTCGTTTGTCCGTTCTGATTGATGGCTCTTAAAGCAAAATAGTATGTTGAATCTACGTCCATATCAGGGAGGGTAATGTAAACAATTTGATCGTTCCCAGCTGGCAGTGGAACAAAAGATCCATCGATAATGTCTAAAGTCTCGTTGACCAAAGTAGCGTTTCCAAATTCAAAGTTTTCGGGCAGTAAGTCTTCGAAGTCCGTAGAATATTTCAGTTCATAGCTTTCGGCTGAATAAATTGAAGAATTGTTGAGTTTAAGTTTTGTTGAGGTTAAATTTGTTTATTATTTACATGTTAACTTATTTGTATTTTAAAAGAAACTTATTGATTTACCTCTATCTTGATCTAAACTACCACCAGGAGCGGTAAACTGGAGGCTGAAAGTAAGATTCTTTCTTTCAATAACCTTGGCAACTAAGTCAACCACTCTTAATGGAGGATAGGTGCCTCCTACTGGAAGAGGAATGCTTACCTACAATAAATTTAAAATATAGAAAATTCAGCTTGAAATAATTTAACTATTTCATCAAAATTAATATTATACCTCGAATGAGCCTCCACTAGCCGTTCGACTTAATTGTCCAGCCATCTCGCTGACAATTTTTTTACTTCGAGAATCTTCAATATTTTATTAAGTTAAATTTAAATATTTAACAATTATTTTATTTTCACTAAAAAATACTTACCAAATCGTTGAACGGTTGCTGTTCCACTGTTCCAGACCTTGCAGTAAACCGTATAACGGCCTACTAATGTTGATGAGGAGAAATAACGTGAATATATTCCGTCGTTTTTGGTTATATCAGCCGGGATACCGTTGTCAAACAGCTCTAATTCTTCTTTGGCTTCATCTGGGGCTTCAATAATAGCCCTTTGATTGTTCACAAGAATTTGAATTTCTGCAATAACAGACTTTATCGTAAATTTAATTACTTGACGCCTACACCGACTACAGGAGTACTTCCTTGAAGCACCTTGGCAACAATCACTGGGGGTTCGGTTGCAGCATTTGGCACCAAGCCACCTATTTTCCAGTGAAAATAATATAATTATTTTGAACTTATCTACAACATAATTATTATGTGGCTTCACCTCCAAGAACGGCGCATTCGGTAGTAATGGGAACAGTTGTGTTAGATCTACTATTAGCTGTAACAATAATGGCAACCGAATCAACAGAAGAATTAGAAAGTACTAAGTTGAAATACCAGACACCTGTCTATACACACGTTTTTAATATAAGAATAATTAGAGATTTCGTTATTATTGTATACCTCGGCAAAATCGAGCTTGAATAAAGCAGTTTTAGAGATTTGATCATCGACAAAATCGGTATTCAGATTGTAGATTGTTCCATTAGCAGAATTTAGAGTCAATCTCCTAATGTAGCTTCTAGATGTGTAATCAATCCGAAACTCGAAGTTTCTACCAACTGTATCATCAACAATGAAAGTATTGAAAATCTGCTGAGTGGCGTTCTGATACTGTTCTTGAAATAACTGTAATATATTATTCAAAAGGAAATAATTATAAACTTCTTAATTAACTTAAACAATATTTATTATTAATTATGTAACCGAAACAGAGATTTGGTCGGATGGAACAGCCGGTTGGAAGGTCAACGAGCCAGTGAAAGCATCGTTAAGTCCAAGGGTGGTGTCATCATCGTCTACGAAGAAGCTGATTCCTTCAGTTTGTGTGGCCAAATCTTCAATTACATGTTCTGCTGATCTCCTATAATATAATTTTTTTTTAAATGAGTTATGGTATAAGTTCTACTTTTATTTATTAGGCCTACCCAAAAGCGATGGAAACAACGCGGACTTCTGCTGCTATGATTTTAGGCAAGACTTCATAGATGTATGGACGCTCATTCTCTTCTCCATCCGTCAAAAGAAGGATAACTCCTCCCTTTCCACTCTCTTTAAGAACCTTATTTAATACGTATATTTAGCCGAGTTCTAAATGTAAGGTATTATAAATTAAAGATTAGATAACAACTTCAAGGGCACTTAGGAGTCCACATCCAATACATGTGCCACCATTCGCATTCTTTGGCAGCTTAGCAATTAGTAAGTCTCGTTTTAGATCACCATCGATGAGTTCCAATTGGCTTGTGATTTTGGACGTACTTCTATAAAATACGAAATTCGTGGATATTCACAAATGTAAGGAGTAAAAGTGATTGAAGTTCTATATGTTACTCAAATTCGACCAATCCCAATCTACTCCCATTAGGTATGTCGTACTTAATCCAACGTCTCGCAGATTCGTACAATCTGGTGATGCGATCCTAAAAATTTACTGTAGAAAAAAGATATATTTAAAATATTCTGATTGATATTATTACGTAATCGCCCATGCTGCCTGATACATCCGAGACCATTACATAGCGGCTGCCCTTTTCTGATCTGAGTATTTTGAAAGCTGGCTGAGTTGCCACTTCGCCAGTAACTGGTGGGTTCCTGTTTAATACATTTAATAAATGAGTGTGATATGTTAACTGAAATATTTTATCGATGAGAAGGCTTACAAGCCATTGGCAAAATCTGGACTTGAAGTAATAACGTTCCATACACTCCGAGTGGTGCAAAGATTATTATGTTTGTTGGGGGCATCTGAGACGTGAATAAACGATCCGTTATTTTTGTCACGACAGAACTCGACGGTCTATAAAAATTGAGCCTAACATAAACTTTCACAAATGAATAAAAAATGTTATCATACGGTATCGACGGTAAGAAGATCGGATATCAGAGAAGATTTTGGTTTGAAATTTTTTTCTAAGTAGAATACGCAGTTTTCATTATAGATCCCTGTATTGGGATCAATTTTGCATTTACCATTTCTTACGCCATCTCTATAATTGTTTTACATTTAATTATATTATTATTATTTTCAATTTGTACTGAGGTCATATACTTACACTGTAGTATATTGTGGTTCAGTATCAGAGCAAATATTAGGCAAAATTTCACCACCTGATCCTCTAGATTGGTAAAATAGGGGATAGAGGGGATATTCTGATGAATCTCCGTATTCATTGAACACTCCATAGCGAAGGTGGGCCCATTGTTGAACGAATATCTTTGCTGTTGAAATTGATTGTTTTCTTAAAGTCTTCTTAAGTTTTAAAATATGGCATATAAACTCTTTAAAAAAATAATACATGGAGGCCCATAGACGTTTTGATTTCCGGTAGTGTTCATTGTTTTGAAGTAATTAGGGGTGAAGTGGATATACTCCCCAGGTACACCACAACCTCCAGGCTGAATTGTGTAGGGCTCATCACCGAAAACGCTATTTGGTGGCTGTATTCTTACGTCAGCTGTCTGTAGATAATAATATTTTCAAATATACTGATTAATTTAAAAAGTATACTAATTAACTTATACAAAACATTTATAACAACTTTTTATGGATCAGGAAATTATTTTATTTCCGTTTAGAACTTTATTGATTATTTTCCCTTGTTGGTACTTTCGGAAACATCCATCGTATTGCTTAAATGTAAACTAATGGATGTTTTTATCAGTATTATTAAAGATTGTCTACCTTCTTACGCAATTGGCTTATCGGGGTTTAATTGTACGCATGACATTATCATGTATCGTTCTAGACAACTGAACGTATCTATTAGTTTAATATTTAAAATTACATTCGTGTAAAAGTTTTCACTTTTTAAAATTATATATATAATTTATTTACTTTGCACAATTTAAATAGATAGAATTTGATTCAACTGCTTACATTAAAAGTTTCCCAAGTAACGTCAGAATTGGTCTGGATATTGTCCCACGAATCGGGAACTAAGATGCGGACCTCTTTGAAATAGGCCCTATTCTCTGTCGCCGAATAAAGAAGCGTCGAGGCAGTATTTATCATCGACTGTTTGAATTAAACAAATTTATTGATTAAGAAAGATGCAAAATACCCATTTTTCGAAGAAGAGTTCTAATTACCTGAATGTTTGAAATGATGGTTGGTGCTTCATCTTCCGGAACATCTGGGGAAATGGCTACCAAGATATCTGAATATGCGTTATCTTGGATATTAATTCTAGTACCAGATACATAACTAGAGCCATTCAATAGTTGTAAAACTGTTAAAATAATTAAACAATAGCCTGCTGAGCTCATTTTCAGCGTGTACTAATGTAGTCTATCTTAGAACGTATCCTTAAGACTGAAATGATTCGGTTTGAATAAGACATTTCCCATCACTTTGGGGAATTTTATCATTTGATAAGGAAACGGTGCCAAGTATGCGTAGGCTGTATTATAGGTAAACAAAATAGCTATACACACATCAATCAGTTTAGATTAGTAACGACTCAAGCAAGGACAGTTCAGGACAATAAGATAAGAGCGAGAAGTTACTTCATCAAGTGTCAATCATCAATTTGCTGTCGAGACTTACAGTCAACTCAATTTCCAAGAAAGGCCATTTATTTGATTTCAAACAGGAATTGCTTGCTTCCTACGTCATTAAAACTAATAAGGCATGAGTGAATATATGAAAGTATGCGATGAACTTTAAAGGCTATATTATTTGTATGATTATGAGAAACAGTGTTATTCTATACCAAATAATTGGGTATGGGGCATTGGGGCCTGTAGGTACCTTTCGATCGCGACTAATATGCTACCCATACATTTAATCTTTTTTTTTTTTACGTCAGTACTGATGTTACTTTATAGTCCCGGCCCGATAATCATGAGTCGATCGGTAACTTGTGTCGAGTACCCCGATAATTCATGGCCATTGACATTTATTTTATTATCTCAATTGTGCAGATAGATAAATTTATTCAAGAAGAGTACTGGTGTAATTTCAAAGACTTCTTTTGTTTTATTTCAAAGAAGAATTGACTGATGGCCTCTTCATTTAAAAAGAATATTACAATATGCAAATATGAAAGGGTAATAATGGATTTTTTTATATATACTATGCATAATAGTGTATTAATTCATGTCAGCAGATAATAAAAGGTTAGTTAACTTTCTAAATTGCTTATATTTATATTAATTATATATTGATTAAAATCCAATCGGCTTTATGTTTCAATAGCTCATCTACACTGGTGGACATGTGGGTCCAACAGCTGGTAGGCGGATAGATGCGAGGTTAGACGGGCTGCTGAATTGATTAGCCGAGTTAAAGGCTCTCAGTGCGAAGAAGTAAGTCGTTTCCGGTTCAACATCATTCAAGAAAACTGTGAAAGTCTGCATGCTACCTACTGGTGCTGGATTCAATGGGCTACTTCCAGCATTCATCGATTCAGTGATCAAAATTCCACCATCGGTCACAAAATTCTCCTCAAATAAATCTTCGTGATTTGCCGAGTACTTGATTTCATACCTCGTTGCTAGGATCAGATCAAAAGAAAATTTGACAATTATTTGAATACATTTTACTTAATTTAAATTGAAAGTTACCTATGCCGTTGTCCAGGTTGCCACCAGGTGCTGTAAATTGTAGTTTAAATGTCTTTTTGTCCTTGTCATCAATTGTGGCGCGCAAATTAAGTACTCTATTAGGAGCATAAGTACCAGTTCTCGGTAGAGGTGTCACAACCTTTGTAAATAAAATTGCATTACACAATTCTTTCAACCAATAGACTATTAAAAAAATATTTTACTTTGAAGCTCCCAGCATTGGATACACGACTGAAATCGCCCGTCATTTTCCAAAGAGTATTCAAATTTCCGCGGTCTTTTCAAGAAAATTGAAATATAAATCTAAAATATTATATTTTAAAATTAGGTTAAGACTTACTTCCACGTTGGATGTAGGTTGTTGCTCCATTTGCGACTTCACAATAGACGTTGTATCTTCCTTCTGTTATGGCAGTGGTGAAAAATCGGGAATAGATGCCGTCGTCCGCGGTTGTATCAGCGGCAACCCCATTATCCAACAGTTGTAGTTGTTCTTTAGTACCACTTGGAGTTTCTATAAAAGCCCTGTTGAAATAAAACAATTAAAATAAAATATAGCTAATAAATGGTTAATACTTGATTTCATACGTAATACTGGCTCCAATAACTGGACTACTTCCTTGAACAAGTTTAGCTAAAACTCTAGGTGGAGTAGTAGCGGCATTAGGTACCGTAGAACCTGTTTTGGTTTATACATTTTAAATTGTATATCAAGTTCTAGTGAAATTTAGCACAAATCAAACCATCGGGAATGTAGCATTCTGCAGTGATAGGCACAGTGGTGGTAGTTCTACTTTGAGATGTTACATAAACAGCAATTGCGTCAGCCAAATTCGATGCAGGTACTGAGATACTTAACTTCCATTCTCCTACCTTTAAATAGGTGAATTAAAAATATATTAAATATTAAAATTCATTAAATATAAGATATGTTACGCACGTCGGCTAGAGGAAGGTCAAAGAAAGCCGTTTTCGTAGCTGTGTTGAATTTCAAGAAACTGTAGCCATATAGAACGTTCTTGGGCGAAACGAGTAAGAAATCCTGAAGGTAGGAGCTTTGCGTGTAGTCGATCCGAACTTGAAAATTTCTACCAATGGTATCGTCCACAAATATAGAGCGTTGAATCCTTTCAGTAACTTTGGTGTACTCTTCCTCGAATTGCTGTAATGGAATGGATTATTGTTTATGTTAGTGTGTATTGTTCGAGCTCGATTATAATGCCACTGATGCTTTAGATTGTAACTTGGGTAAAAATTCATTTTTTCCAAGAGAACTAGAATAACGTTACGTTCTTTTTAGAGTTCCTATTAAAAATTTGGTCTTTAAAAATTAATTACTTCTAGTTCGAAGCTTGGATGAATAAACTATATTTTATGATTAGTTGTCCAGTTAATGTCAACGGATATAGTAAAGCTTTCACACACATTGGTCTTGAAATAGAGATTCGATCTATCACTGATATATATTTTATATTTTGTAAAATTACCAAAACGACGATTTGGTCATATGGTACGGCCGCTTCGTAGACCAGTGCACCATTGAAAGCATCTGTAAGACCTCGAATACTATAGGTGTCGGGCACTGAGAAAGAAGTGCCTCCTGTTTGGGTAGCCAAATCTTCAAGGAGGTCTTCAGCTTCATTACTGTAAATAAGTCACCATGTATTATTTATTGCTAAATTCTATAAAAGTGGATTCTTTTTCCAACAGATTAGATGAGTTTATAATCAAGGTTTGCTTTTACTACTTTTTATATGAATATTTACATGTTGATATTTGAAATTAATTTTCTGTTAAGCGTACCCGAAAGCGACTGTTACCACTCTTACACCAGCTGCAAGGATGGATGGCAAGACTTCATAGATATAGGGTCTTACGTTCTCGAGTCCGTCAGTCAGTAAGATGATGATTCCACCACTACCACTGGGACGTAGGACCTATATTATTGTCATTTAAGTCTTTTATTTATTACTTTATACAAATAAATTGTGATTATACATCAAGACCAGATTGGAGACCACATCCAATGCAGGTATTTCCTGCAGCTGCTCTGGGAAGTTTGGCTGAAAGTGAATCACGGGCTGCCTGGCTGTCGATGAGAACTAATTGGCTCGTAATAGCCGAAGACGTACTTAACATGAGAAGGAATTTTTATTTTCAATTTTGTAATTATTTGACCTTAATTATTTCTATATTTACGAGAACTCGACGAGGCCTAATTTACTTCCGTCGCTAATTTGGTATTGAATGAATCTCAGGGCAGTTTCGTAAAGCTTTGTGATGCGATTCTGTATTAGATTACATTTTGTAACATAAGTTAGCTCATACAGAAAATGATTTAATTTATTTACAACTTACAAAGTCGTTCATGCTTCCAGATATGTCGTTTACCATAACAAAACGGTTTCCCTTCTCACTTCTGATGATGATGAATTGAGGATCCAACTGTACTTCGTCAGTTGCTGGCGGGTTACTATTCATTAAATTTAATTGATCTCTATATAGAGTATAAATTCAGGAAATATTTTTGAGTTTAAATACTTGTTATTAATAAAATCAGGATGAGATGTAATGACTTTCCAGATACTCTGAGCCTTGCAAAGGGTATTATGAATGGTAGGGGCATCTGAAACGTGAACAGTTGTGTACGGACCGTTTTTGTCGTGGCAGAAATCGACCACCTTGATACAACATTAATTACAGTTTAAATTTTGAAAAAATAGTAAATTAGTTATATCATATTATATTACAGAATTAATGGTTAGCAGATTTGACATGAGTGAGGATTTAGGGCTAAAATTTGGATCCAAGTTGTAATCACAGTTTTGATCATAAACTCCTGTGATTGGGTTTATTGCACATTGACCACTAATAAATTAATGATATGAAAATAGATCAATATAAATAAACATTTTAAGCATGATTTCATTAACATGATTTCATTGACTGATTTAATTAACTTACGATGTAGTGAATTGGGGCTCAACATCCGAACAAACAGAAGGAAGAATTTTGCTAGTTTGCCCTCTAGGCATGTACCATTTGTCTAAACCTTCGCCATATTCGTCAAAAACTCCGTAACGAAACTGGGACCATTCTTGAACAAACACTTTTTCTGTAATGATTTTGAAAGTGGTTACCATAACAATACAATTAAAACAATTAAAATATTTATATAATGATATCCTAATACTACACTAACAGATTTAAAATAAGATAAGGACTTTTAAGGCTTCAAAAGGGTTTAAAATAAACCCGGAAGTCATTTAATAAAAATGACATTTTAAAAATATATTCAAATAATTGTTGTGTTTTGATCATTCACATTTCACAAAAAGACCAAAAAATATAAAAGATTTTAATTTAACCTTTATCTTAACTTGGGATACTTATTAAAATATTTTTTAAAAGTGAGTTTACCACAAGGACCATAAGTTTGAGGGAGAACTGTAATGTATCCGGGAGTGAAGTGGATGTACTCTCCGGGTGAACCACAACCACCAGACTGGACGGTATAGGGTTCATCTCCATAAGCTGAATTTGGTGGTTGAATCCTAACATCTGAGGTCTGTGTTTATTTAAAGAAATAATTATATTTTTTTCCGGTTCATGGTTAGTAATTATTTTAATTACATCAAAAGTTTCCCATGTAACAGGTGTATCAGGAGTAATATTGTCCCAAGTGTCGGGGATGAGGATACGAACATCCTTATAATATGCCCTTTTCTCTGTAGCTTGAAAAAGAACTCTTGATGCTTTAGTGATCATGCTCTACAAAAAGAAATGATTGTTTAAAAAAAATGTTCGATATAGAGTTTTTTTATGAAGTAATATCAATTTACGGTATACCTTAATGTTGGCAATGATTGTGACGGCATCCGTTTTTGGGACATCAGGAGAAATGGCTACCAAGACGTCGGAATAGCCATTTTGGTTGATAGTTATTCGAGTTCCATCCACACTGTTATTCAAAAGAGCAAGTGCAGCAAATAAAGGAATGAGCAAACGTAATTTTGACATCATAAACAAAAAAGCCCGACACTCGATTGCAACTGGAACTTTACTAGGGAATAACCAACTTTTTTACATAGGAATAGTATTTTAAAGCACTGTAGGCGTGTGGGTGATAGAAAACAAAAAAAAGATAAGTGTTGACACCTGAAGGCGTATAATAATCCCTACACACCCACGTTGAACTAAAAGGATTAAGTGATGCTCCTGTTTCAAAACTATTTGTCAATAAGTTGTGGGATTAAGTATTGATATGCAAACAGCTTAACTGTTTTGCGAGTAGGTTGAAAGATAGATAAAATACATACATGAAGCAATGTAAGTCTTGAACTCTTGATGTATAAACGTTGTGTGCAAGGAAACCAACCAATTTGTTTACTCTGCGCGGCACCACATGAATGTGCACTACTCTAACTATCATAAAAATTGGGCATTTATGAGTTTATATGATAATATAATTATTGTTACTTACTTAAATTATAAAGAGATTGATATTTCACAATCACGATAAAATTAATTATTTTTAATTTTATTTATTTGTGCATCAGCAACCACCACGCCTACCAAGAGAGACTCTTATTGTGCTCATTACCTAGGGAGTATTGCTGTTTTATATGGAGTGTGCATTAGGTACATCGCGTAAGATATTCATTGTATAGAAATCACAGATGCTCTGAAATATTATATAAAATGGCAAGGGATTAGCTTTATAATTCATGGGATATATAGAGTTAAAATTAAATTAAATTTTAATTCTATTGAACGAGTTAACTTATTTCAATTGCATAAAAAAATATTTGCCGTATATTGCCGGTCCGAATTACAATTCTCCTTGAGTTATGTCTCGACTTTGTTCTATTGTGAGCGTAAAAGAGAGGCAACACTTCAATTATATTTTCCTTTTTTTGTATATATATGATTTATATACAGTACATAGTTTAGTTTACCTACTACCACGATAATTAAGTTTTGCATACGATGTACAGGTACATTTTATTTACATCAATATGGGCCAACCATTTTCCCTCAAAATGACCTCTGAAAGCGCGTTTACAGAAGTCTTTTTAGATTACAGTAATGAAATATTCACCAGCCTGTATAAGAAATGAATTACATTCATGTTTTAAACACTTTATTTTAGGAAATCACCTTTCATTAGGAGTCAGCAGACGTAAAAATACATTGCATCACTATTTCCAAATAAAATTCATTTTAGTTTTTTTGCACAAATTAAAAAAAATCATTTGTATTTTATTTTCCTGTCATTCTCGTCTTCATTTTCTCCAAACCCCCAAATATAAGAAAATGTTTAATAACCTAGTTAATTGTTCAGTTGCGATCGCGAATAACGGTCAATTGCGATCGTAAATTGTTAACTAAATTTTAAATAACGATAACATTTGTTAACTTCATATCGATAACAATAACTGTAACGATTCAAATCTGTATTACCAAAATCCACTTTAACATCACCCGTGTGCAAGCTTGAATAAAATTCCGTTTAAGTGGGTTGACATATACGATACCGGGAAAGAGAAAATGACCGGGATAAATAAGTTTTTATATTTACATTTTCACACAATTTTTTGAAATTATCAAGAATTTAAATTATAAAAACTTACTTTCTACTTTTTGAGAATCCTTAAAAAGGGATATGATGTTCTTGTTGTTATAGCTTATGTAGAAAAATTCCATGCTCTAATTGAAGGGTAAAGTTTTACCTTTCAGTATTTATGTAAAACACCTAGTGAAAGAAGATTTATAAAACGAGTGGAGCCTACAGTGTAAAAAACGAATACGAAATTCACAAATAAATTTTTTATGTAAAAAAATCAGTTGTCAGTTTATTTGTGACACATTAAATTGTTCGACGGGAACGTCAATATATATATGTCAACGAAATGCTTGTGAGAAGGTTTGGCGGTGTATAGTATTAAGAGTTCTGAAAAAAAACATAAAATTACTCTCGCTCTTATTAAACATAAAGTGTACCATATCAACAGTTGTATGAAGCGGTGTCAAATGGAAAGTTGGTCGAAATGTCTTTATTTCAGACGGGGCTATGAAACGTGAACCTGTATATTACAATGGTAAATAGTAGTTTAAAGATTACAGCAAAACAAAAAATCCACTTTTAGGAAAGACGAGAGTGCGTGTATACTTATTAATGCAATGAAATAAATATGGGATTATTTATACGGCATTTTTACGACATTTTTTACTGTTTTACAAGTTTCAAAACTTAATTGAAAAAATAAAAAAGTATTATATTATCAATCAACGTTACTTTAAGGTGTTTATATTTGCTGGTTTGTAAATATCATCAGATTGAAACATCTGAACTATTACCTGAATAACGAAATTATGAAAAAAAACATTCCCTTAATTTGTTAACAAGTATAAATCTTTGAAATTAAAATTAATGCTAGTTTTCAAAAATCTAGCCATAAATTATTCCTTCGTATGCTCTTTGTCGTTGTTCTAGTCCATCACTCAGAACGTCGACGATAGGTAGAGAGTTCTCAAAACAGAACTTTCTACAGCAGTCATTGAAAATGCTGTCCACCTTATACGAGTGCTATGATGTGTTTTTCCTTGTTACCCTCTTCCTGAAACTTTGAATCAGTTTCCGTTGTTTTTGCTAGCTATTAATATTTTTAAAGTGTTCTCTGATGGATGACAAAATGTTTAGAGTTTAAATTTATTTAGCTAATGTACCAAAGAAAGATCAGAAAATTCCAATCGATCTTGTTTTTTCTTGTTCAATCAATCTTGTTTTTGTTGGTTCTGTTGTTTTTTTTGCTCTGAGTTTCCTTTTCTGTTCAGTTTTCTTGATAATGATGCTTTATTAACACTATTTTTTTCTTCTTCTAGATATTAAACTATAGTGTGCACAGATAAAACGGTATCGTCCAGTTCTTTTGCAAGAGCTTTAATAGCATCGGTGTGTGTGGAACATTTGATATAAAATTTATTGACTCAGTCAAAAGATAAGATACGAAGCCCAAATGATAAAATTTACACTTCCCTTCTTCTTGTGGGGGACCGGGATGTGTTTCAGAGCCAACACATATTCAGTGGAACTATTACAATGTTTTCGTAGGATATAATTTAATGAAACGCTGATAGGACGAAATAAAATAAACGAAAATATTTGATAAATTATTACACTGATTAAAATTTAGAAATATTTTTGTTTTACAAAGTTGCGTAAAACAACAACGGTTTTGTCTCCACCAGCTAGAAACCCAAGGAAAACATAACTTAAACAAATTTCTTCCCCACTGATAAGCTGTGTGGGCCGATGTAATGTTCCGTTAATACAGTTTTATTTATGTAGCACACTTTACACACAGCAGCGATTGACAAGGGTAAAGTTTTGGTAGTTTCATATGTAAAACACCTAGTAAAAGAAGTTAACGTCGAGTGGAGGTTTAAACACAGCAGCGATTGACAAGGGTAAAGTTCTGGTCGTTTCATATGTAAAACACCTAGTGAAAGAAGTTAACGTCGAGTGGAGGTTTACACAACAGAGCCACGATAACCATCGTTCCCATACTTAAAAGTAAATATTGTTTTATTCATGTTAAAAATAAGTGATTCAAATATTTTACTTCAATGAATATAGAAATCCAACATCAATAACTATAATAATTTCTTTTCATGCCGCATTAGCCAACGAACGTAGGTTTGAGGTATTTAAACACAATTTAATTTCAATCTTGATTGAATATTGAAATCCTTACTAGTATTTCACTTTGTAATGTTCAGTTAAAAAACGTGCCATGTATTTACGATTAAAACCTATATTTATTTCCATTAGGTACTTGTGATTTTTTCCAGCCGGCTTATACTCTAAATGTAGCTACAGCGATAGTGAAATTACAAACAAATTGCGAGGCATTTTAAGCCAAACTCAAACTGCTGATGTCGTCTCATTTAAGATCGAAGTCAACAGAAAGAAGAAAACGTAATCAGGGAAGAGGGTGTTCAGCACACTAGATTGTTGAACTAGTATACTATACATAGTAAATACAATTTTTACATTTATTGGACCAGATTTCTATTTAAAACAAAATCTAATTATTGTTTCATTATAAGATGCCATAGAAATAAATAGTCCCAAAGCCCCGATGGTCATTACGGAAGCCAGGTGGCTGGAATAAATTAGCCCAGTAATTTTGAACCCTTCAAGAAAGACTTCGGGGAAATACTTTGCCAAAAACTGAGTGAAGGGATACGAAGGGCAGCGGCAGTTGATAAAGATGGTATAAAAAATAGTATCCATGTATCTTTCTTAAATAACAAAAAGATCATGACATAAATTTTTCCTAAAAAATGATTCTCGAGAAGAAAGAGGGTCTTCCCAAAATGACTTGGTTTACAACACAACACAATACAAAAAATACGAAGAACGCAGTTTAAGCAATAGTCAATGCACGGAAGTTGTGATTAATCTTCTCACAGGATAAGAATTCTCAGAAGATAAGATATTTTTTATGGATAACGAGCAAATAAAAGTATAATGGTCTCATGTATACATCTAAATTATGGCTTCTTTTCTTAAATTTAATCTTTTGGAATATGATCTCGTTTATCAAACTTACTTAATTTGTGAATCTAATTTAAATTGATTATCACACCATCACTACAATTGCCAAAATTCAATAAAAATCGTAAACCACTAAGTTGAGGACACAAATGCCTTATATCATCACATACGACTGTACTATTCAATTATAGCCTCTTTTCGTTGTGATTTTTTTATCAACTTGAAAAAAGAAGCTCTGGTAACATTTTGATTTTATATAATTGTTTTATTTTGGGATGGAGCGAGAGGCAGTGGGATTTTAACCTGTCGACGTTGTAAACAAATATTAGAGGGGAAGGCCGATCTTTGGCGCACGAAAAAGGCGTAGAATGGAGTAAGCCTTTTTCTCTAGACGTTGAGAGAAAAAAAAACGGTCAAGGAAGAGAGGTTTGTCTATTCAACCAAAATTTGATGCCGTCAAGTTATCAGGAGGAAAACATTGGATATATGATCCAAAAATTTTGGATTTAAGCTTTTTTAGCACATTTCCTCTGGCATAATTTGTTAATTCCCCCCCCCCCCCCCCCCCCCCCCCCCACCAAACACATCACTTATTTTTGGTCCGAAATTGGGTCCGATATTGCCCGGAAGAACGTTTTCTTCCGATTATTTTTCTATTTCGATTGAAAAATATGCTACGTCTTTCACCAAGCTCTTCTTTCTTTGTTACCAACAAAATCCAATAATTAACTAGAACTTAGCACTCTGACCTGTCTGCCCAGTTCTATTTTTCCAGAAGTTCAAGGTAGAAACAGATGATTGCATTAGAAATAATTCAATGATTTAATCGTTGAATTGTATGGTTTGCGTAAGCTCTGTATCCTTAGAACTTGGCCTCCAGCCCTGGCCGCATAACTACGACGTCGTTTCCAGCCTTTCAAGATCGTGATGAAATCGCTGATGCAGTTCTGACAACGGACCAGCGTCAGCCCTAGTAATAACTAGCCAAAACGCAGTAGCAATGGAGATATACGGCAGAAAGAATGGAGGAGGTAATAGGTAGAGGTGATGTGTAGGACCCGTACACCATTTGCTCCGCCCCCGCCAAGACTTCGTGGCCCAATTTAGAGTCCTACATTCTCCATCATTGCTGCCGCGGATGTTTGGAAGCCATTGATCCAATTCAACGAAGAGCAGTTCAGTATACATGCCCATTGCCCTTTTGTCGCGAGCTTTTCACCACCATCATTCCGATTTAATTATCAGAAACAAGCAGCGACGAAAGTTTTTCACATTAATATTATTCTTATTTTTTTTATTATTAGAATTTAATTTTTAAAAATAGTTGAACAACCCGCCCCTTTTTCCATTACCTTTTCAACCAAGTAATCTAGGATAAAGCGGAAGATTAAGTGGAGGGAAACGGAAAGAGTAAAAAAAAGAATTAATGGCCACAAGTGACAGCATAAAAAAAAGATTTGTCTCAAATATACTTATGTACAGTGATGCCATTACCAAATTTCGGATATCCCTCCGACGTTGCCAGTTTTCCCTTTTTTCCTATGTCAAATTCTGAAAGTCCATAGCAATAATTTTCCTTAAATTACCAGTAATGTATGAAGTAATTATGTTAAAAAATCGAATGGATAATTGGAGACATTAGCAAATACCATTAAAATTGTAGATGTTGAAGAATTAATAAATTCAACCTGTTTAATTAATTTTCACCTTTGAAACCGTAAGTGACTGTAAGCTTATTAAACAACCACCAAAACAAAGTAATGAAAGAGAGGGCCCTGCCGACGTTCAAAGGTCGGGTTTGACCCCGTAAGGAGGCAAAGCCAATTCAGAGGAATCAATTCAGAGGACATTCAGAGAAGGGAAGAATTTGATTGGGCTTGAAACGATGCGTTGATGAATCATCAAATTCTAGCCTCATTTTTGAGAAATAATATATATATAGACATATATAAATATATATATATGTATAAATAATATATAAACAGTGTAATTACCAATCATTAAACAAAACTGCCAACATTATGGTATGTGTTCTACACAAAAATATATAATTTGTTAATAAATCTTTAGAACTATTTAAGGCTAAGCCATTCAAAGAATTGGCACACACTTACAATATCCCCCCCTTAAGACGGTTTGGGATTTGCATGGTATGGAATGGAATGGTATGGAATTGCAGGTATTTACGAAAACTGGGTTAGTAGAGGATGTGTTACAGTCCGGAACATTTGAGAAAACACAGAAAAAAAGAATTTTTGTCGTGGTTCTTGCATTTTTTCACCCGTTTTCGTTTTATGGTGTTAGTGTCCGCTTGCTAGACCGTAAAATCTTGAGTCGGCTTTGAAGAAATTTTTGGGTTTTACTAACTATTGTGGTTCTTCAGCCGTGAACACCTGAGCAGCAGTGACAAGATTGTCATGCTCTGCTAGTTATATTTTTTTTATGCGGTCCGGTTCCTTTTGTTAGGCCAGCGTAAGAAGGATAAATTGTGTTGATACGGTCCGGTGACCATCGCGTGCTCGGCTTTATCAGTTGGAGAGAAAGTGGTAGAGTTGGATAGTTTATCTTTTCTACGGCTATTTGTCTCGTTCACTGGCTATTACTCGGCGCGTACTGGTCATTCACCTTCATGTAGAGTACGATGTGTAAAAAAAATTAGGAATGATCTGGTATCCATCAGGACGAAACTCGTCCGTTGAAAGAATGTGATGAAAGTGAATCCTTAAAAAAGGAAGATGAATGAATGTTAAGAGTTATATTCTCTTAGGGCAGATTAGTTTCTTGTGATCCATCCGTTTCAAGTATTTCAGTTCGTGTGTAGGGTAATGAGAATTGTGTGAGTAAACTCAAATAGTCTTGATTATTATATGAAAAATAATCGTCCGCTTTTCCTTGTTGATTAAAGATGTAAATACTTCAGGTAAATTTTGTGAGTGAATTCTCCTTCGTCATTTTTATGAATATTCTTTTTTCGCAAATGACGCATGATGATGAGTCCAATAAATTTGTTGTGTTCTTTTCATTCATAAACATTGGTTTAAGTTTGCTTAAAGCGAGCTAGAAATTATATTTCTTCCATTACAAATTGTAGATCAGCGGGCGTTCGTAATAAAAGAATTATTTGTTTTGGCGTCACTATTAATTGTTAGCCTGCGTTTCCGGTTGGCTATCATTTACTCCATTTCAACGACTCGTGAAAGGAGAAGACTGCTCTTAACTGTTGGACTTTTCTTCGTGAAAGCCTTTGGTTATTTACCTTCTTCTTAGAAGGTCTTAAAATAGCAGAATTTGTTTTACGCCATGAGAAGAGTTTAATTGCAGATTCTTCTCCAATATTAGGATCCCGTTGTTTGAATGGCGAAAAATAATCGCTCAGTCGACAGTGATGTAGTAGCGTTTTATGAGCTGGTGGTTAACGTCAGGGGCCCTCATTTTTCCACTGCTGCGATAGTAGCGTTCCTAATACACCGTTGAACAGGTAGCAAGCTGAAAATTTTTCGTCCGTCCAAAAAAAATACGCCGCGATCAATTTATCGAACCAGCACAGTTTTTAAACCGTTTGTGGCGATTTTGTTACTTTTAAAGTTTACTTGATAAACGTAAAAAGTTGTATTTGGACTTGGAGACTTTCCTTTCCTTTTGATGAGGATGTGACGATTTGATATAATGCCACGTGCACGATAGGTTAAGCTCCATTGTTGAAGTAATTTAAATAATTTTTGCTTGGAACGGTTGA
Organism: Chydorus sphaericus; assembly: GCA_030141595.1. Classification (NCBI taxonomy): domain Eukaryota; kingdom Metazoa; phylum Arthropoda; class Branchiopoda; order Diplostraca; family Chydoridae; genus Chydorus; species Chydorus sphaericus. The sequence continues at coordinate 9,526,871 of CM057926.1, read as the reverse complement.
TTATAGTCGGAAAAATGGTAATAATTGCCGTAGTTCCCTTGATTTATTAATCGATGGTTTTTTGTAGAATAGTGGACGAACTCGAAGCTCTAGTCGTAGAGTTAATGTAGAATGAATAGACGGACGTAAGTTGACGTGTTTGTATCCCAATTGTAGGCGATAGGTATAGTCCAAGTTGACGTTTGCTACACTCTTGTTGTACACAATTTGTAGAGTTAAAGGGGGTTGTCGATATGTATCCTAAATTCCGCTTTCTTAGTACTCCAGGGGATCTTGAAAAGTATTCGTATGGGTGTCTTTCGCAGATCATGATTAGAAGCCAAGTTTTCATTTTAGTTTCACGAGGGTAGTTTCAATAAAGGAATTATTCGTCCATCTTGAGATTTCCTATACTGCCTCGAACCACGAAGTTGCTTGTAGTGTCAGTTTGAAAATGATCGCCTAATGGCGAATGCAGTCCACGAAGGGCGTCGTTAATTGGTGTGGCTGTCAATTTGCGAAAGATCAACCTACGTTCAGCTCGTAGAGCTGCTTTAGTAGCGATAGGCCAAGTATAAGTTAGCAGAAGATTTTCCCTAATCAGGATATCTTGAACTTCGCGTAAGATTCCATTGAAAAAATTTTCTAATAACAAAATTTCTCGAATCGAAGATTTAGTATGGTTAGTTGAGTCCAGCTTAGGGCCATATACTGATTCATATGTCCTCTCAAGATCATCAACAAACTCTTGAATTGTTTGGTTTGATTTTTGCTTTAACTTAAAGATTTTTGAATTTGAATTTCCAGGATCCATCGATGTAACAAAATGTTTCATAAAATCTACCTCTTTGTTGTTTTGTTCTGGAAGCACCCTTTTAAAAGTCATTTTTCGGCAGAATCTAGCTGTATCGATATCCAACAGGGTTTTCCTTATTCGTAGTGATGCGTAGGATTGCACTCGTCTTCCACTAAATTACTACTTTTTCCTTGGATAAATTTTCTTTTAAATGTCGTCGGATTCTCTAACTTTGCCGTTCCATACCTTCTTACATGAACTTTTAAAATCGTCCATTTTCTCGTATGAACTTGGTGTTTGAAAAGTAGGTAAAAACACGTCGTTGTGCTTCTTTAGGTAGACGAAGACTGAAGGCAGGCCGTACCGATTTTTAGTAATGTATAGAGTAGTTCCGGTGAGTAGGAAAGATACTTGTAGGGCCGCCGGGAGTAAATGCACTGATGCGTAGAATGTGCCTTAGGATGTAGGAAGAAAATTATTGAAGGCCGTGCTTTTTTTTTCTTGGTCGCCAACGTGAAAACTTTTGTGTTCGAATTTCTTGATAATCGTTGCGACGATACTTGTAGTATGTAGTATGTAGAAATATATTTTGAAAAAATCGTGTCGATTTGTGGTCTCTTCTGTTGGCTCTTTTACGTCGAAAACTTGAGGTTTTTTTTCTGTTTTTTAACTTACTCGCCAATCAGTACACTTTTATGCAGGTGATACTGATGAATTTTGTCAATGAATTTGAATCTTATGAAGTATTTCTTGATAACTGTCGATTAAATAGTCGTGTGTGGTGGTATAAGACCTCCATATATTCTCGAAGCTCCGCGCATTTTGAGAAAAAGGTATACAATTTGGATTCCGTACCTTGTAGTAGAAATTAACATCGAAAAACGAAGATCTATAGACTTGCCGATTTGTGGTGATGTCTACCGTCTTGTAGTTGTATATTTTTCTTCAAAAGGAGTGAAGACCCAAAGACTCGCCATTTTGTAGTGATATTATTTTAGGTTAACGTTGAGGGTTTCACTTCCAGGTTCTATGTTTGAGAATAAGGACTACTCGACAATAAGGGGCTTTGAGCCTATTGTATATTTAGGACCGTTTTAACATAATACAGAGTATATAATATATCCGAGGCTCTTGGACTTCTGGACCCTCTAGACTCTCTAGACTTCCTAGACTCTGTCTATAGCGAGTCGGGCGCCGGCTTATATAGCCGGCGTGAAGGCCAAGGTATTCCGCAGTAACCATGTTACTGTGAAGGGCGGAGAGGATGTACGCAGTACCTTTGGAGACCGTGAAGGACGGAGAGGATACACGTAGTAACCTCTGGGACCGTGAAGGATGGAGAGGATATACGCAGTATATCCTTACACTCGCAACCAATTTTTTCGTATAATCTTGCTCAAAGAATTCTTTTAACAACCATTTTATTAACAGCTTTTCACAATTTTATTCCATTTCTTACTCGGCTCCATTTCATAAGTTTCCTTGGGAAGTGCTCTCAGAGGTAAATTTATGTACAGTATGTCTATTGCCATTAACCCAATATATCATTTGCCTTTTAATAGGCATGGCTCTTTGAAACGAAACGCACCCGTAGACGTTGTTGAATGAGCATGTGTGAGTTCTTTGCTCCAAGTGCCTTGGCACCGTGTCAAATTGGCATATAGACACCTGTGGCTGGGTACCTGTGGCTTTTTCAGGGTTCGACCCGTTTTCATAATTTTTTTATAGAATAAACATTGTATGAATTTTTTTACCTTTTCTACCTATTCTCCTCCTACTGCTCATTATTCTGGACACAATTTACCGATTTCTATACTGTAATAGACAGCCATGTAAAATATCAATATTTAGCCACAGATCACTCAGGTGTCCGACATTTTTCAAAGATCAAAGTTCCGTAATCCTATTTGCTCTCTTGAATTGAATGTTTGTAACCAAGTTTATTCCGACACATTTATACACGCATATCTCTATTCCAGAAGATCTCTATGACCTAGCGCTGAGTAGGTAGAAGACCTTAGGAAAGTTTACATCTTGCATCACTCACAATTCGTCACTCGACTTGTTTCTTCTTCTTTGGATTTTTTGCTGCTGTTTTATCTCCATTTCAATCTTGAATTAGATTGATATTTTTTTTATTACGATATTTTTTTGGTTACAGCCTTTTGGTTATATACCTCTGCCTTTACATCCCCGAGTGCCGTAATAAATTGAATTCAATGCATGCAATAAGTTTCCTCAGACATATTTTTAATGTGCCTTACATCAAGTAATGGTTCTACAATTTGTATTTTATGTTTATTACAATAATTTTGTGCTTGTATTTAGTTATATGGATTTACCTAAATTTCTACAAGATACTTGAGTCAGCCTTTTCATCAATATGTAAATTGATAAATCAATTAATGAGTTAAAAGGTGAAAGGTATATACTTATTTTTACTTAAGGTTAACTTCTGTTTAATTTTAAGGTTCTGCATGTTAATGCTAAGACGGAAAATCTTTGTATTAGGGTTCCAAATGTTTTTAAGGTAAAAAACCGCACACAAAATATTGATCTTCCAGAAGAAAGGTGATCTCTCACAAAATCCTCTCTTGGTTGGAAAATCTTAGTATCGAGACTATATCGAGACTTATTTCGAACTTCAATGCCCGGTTTTTGCAAACGTTTTGAGCTAGCTACCAGCCTTATTTGCTCGCTACCTAACCAAGTGTTGGAACGACGTGAAACAATCGTTTCTAAACTATGAACCTTTTGTCCCGAACTAGAAATCGAAGTCAAAACAGAAACTGAACTTTGGAAGCGTCATTAAACCGAAGAAGGCAATTGATCTTCTTCAATAAGAAATTCTCCCCCAGCCCTTCAAGAATCTGATTCTAACAAGTCACCGTCCCTAAAACAGCTATACACGTCCTCAATACCTGTGACGAAAATGTGTTTCCCCACATTTTTACTGTCCTAAAAATCCTTGCTACTCGATCGGTCTCCGGTCGTCCGGTACATATGAAACAGAAAGAATGTTTTAAAAATTAGACCGTAGCTTGACTTCTATTTGAAGTAAAACACGAGAAGAGCGATTGGAGGGCCTAATATTGATGCAAAGATTTCAATCGGAGCCAACAGAGATAGCCGAAGAGATTAACCGGTATACAGCTGTGAAAAATCGTCGCAAAGATTTTGTTTTATAGTATGTTTGCGTTACTTTGTCATTTTCTGAATCAAGACTTGTTGTTTGTGCCATTTTATCCAACATTTGAACCAAGATATCAATACAGGAGTCAGTATCAAGAGAGATATTTTTTATGACCTTAAACAGTTCCTTTTCCCGGTAATTCGGCAAATCGGAAACACTAAGGTGGTCCTAAGCAGCCTCCTAGTATTGCTAGTTCCTAGCATTTTGTACCTGTATACCTTTAACACAGGGAAGCCTTGCAGCTGTCTGTCAATACCACCAGATGGCGGTGGCACCAGATGGTCGTGGGAAAGGTATTTATTGAAAACGTAAATTTTCCCATAAGGAACACTGCAAAAAGTGATTTTTTTTTCAAAATTAAAACTTATTTTTACGGTATTTTAAATGTTTTCCTTTTTTGTATTCTTGCAATAAATAAATTATCTCTGATTTGTATGTATTTTTATTAAAAACCAATTGCTGAAAAACATATGTTTTCCATATGTAAAAAATGTCAACAAATCACCAAATTGATTAGAATGGTGTTAATTCTTTAAGTGAAAAAGTGCTAAACTAATGAGCCAACATGGAAACATTACTCAATAATTTATTACCTGGAAAATTATCCTTCTTATATACATAAATATATTTATATACGTATTACCTAGTTCTAGCTTTAGTTAATTATGTAATAATACGCAGTCGCCTTGAGCAGTTTCTAGCCTTGAGCACTCGAAATAAAATACTTTAGTCATTTAAGATAAATTTATTTGACCCCTCTCTTCCTCAACGTTTAATATATCTAAAACTAGAATAAGCTATGCCATCAATGCAACATATATAGGATGTCGTGATTATGATTACCTAGTAAACCAATTGATATTAAAAATTATTTTACCCCATGAATATTTCAGTGAGTCCAAATGTAATGTATGTTTGTAGGCAAACGATAAAAACTATTAATAAAAAAACAATTATTCCACAGCAACTTTCTTCTTTCCTTGGAAAAGATATGGAGTTTTGGCGGAACAACTTTTGTGACTGTGACTGTGACTGACGTACTTACAAAAATATGATAAATATTGAGTCAATATTGATAACTATCTGACTTTCCTTTCGGAGTACGGTCCTAGATGGATTCTTCCTCGTCCGATTCAGGTTTACCCATGATCTTGGAAACTATTTTCAATTTAGTCCCCACAGCAATAAATAATTTGACCAATATTCCCATTACAATTCTTCATTCATTTTTATTTCATTCCCGATGCAAGTTTGTTTCTTGGATTGTCGATGAAAATGTAAGATCCATTACAGCCTTCGTCACTTGACCATTCTCTCTTCTCCCCACTCAACCCATTCTACTTGTTTTCTTTTCCCAACCTTACTTATCCCATTTTTTCTCTACTCCCTACTCTGACACATTTTTCCTCTTCTCGTGGCTGGCAAAGCTCCTAAAAATGCCGAAGCGGTTGATTGGATTTTTTCCCGCTAGGTAAACGAATTTCAGTATTTATAAATAATAGAAAAGTCGACTCGTAATCAGGGGATCAACGTGTTTCTTAGGAACATCTTTTTAGTAAACTTTTCCGCAGCCTTTTCGTAATGGAATTAAATAAAAACCATATATTTTGCCCGTATGCATTTTTCAACATTATTTTTCAATGTCAAGGAAGATGTGTAATATTGTACAACAATTCTCATTAGTTCCTTATCATTCGATTTTTTCCTTGGATATTATTTCAATTGTCCCTTGGGACTTGCCAGTGTAATATAAAAAAAAACTAATCAAGCAAAACTTCTAGAAGATATTTTTTTATTATAGATTGGGAAAAAACACTTCCCAACGCATTTAAAGCATACATGGACTGAAAAAGGGATTTTTTAAAAATATTTTCAAAGAGAAATTTTCTATTTTTTAATACTTTATTTTCAAAATCCCGAGTTTTCAATTTTAAAAGAAATGACAAAACACAGCAAAATACAATCATATTTAAGAAATTAAAAAATACGTCAACTTCGTTATTCTTTAGTCAAAAAATGGACTAAAAGGGGGAGTATATTCTTAACATGATATAAAATTAACACCAGAGATTGACTTCTTTGACGTAAAACGGATGTCCGTACGAAAATGAAAAAAAAAAAAACAGATAATATTTGTCCGCTGGACAAAGCTGGACATAATGTCTTTAGAAATTCATTTCTGATTTACTTCATAATTGGGACTTTAACGATAAAGTAGTATAACCATTTCGTTAATTTTTACATCACTACACCACATTACTACGTATGCTCTCAGAGTCTTCCCGTGATCGGACGAAGTATGCTGGATGTTATACGACTTTGTACATGATCCCGGATTGATATGTTTGCCCAGCTTATGGGACTTAACGTTGTGGGGATGGCACATTTCAATCCAGGATCCTTTACATGATTTTTGGCGTATCTATGGGGAGCACAATTCGTGGTACAATATTCATTTCCTGGTTTGTTTTGCCCAGGAATATCTTATTCACAGGCGTAAGAACATATTAATCAAGAACAAATAATTAATTGCCAAAATTAGTAATATAAAAATAATAGACGAACAAATATTTGGCAGTTTGTTGTGGTTGTTATTGTATATGAACATACCAACCCAACAAATAAAAAAATTATTTCGGGAAAAGCCGAAGCAAGGGCCAGCTAGTAAATTATAAAACCTACAAAAACATTTTTCCGATTTACTAAAGGCATCTTTTAATCTATTATGATGGGGATTATTGCGATTTAATAGGAATGTTTTTTTATACTTTAAAAGCAAATGGTGTGACTTAGTGTTGAAAATCAGCATTTATAAAATCTAGCTTATTATGTAAACCATTGCATCACGAATTTAAAAAATATGCGTTTTCTATTTTCACTTAAAAAAAGTTTTCTTTGCATATTAAAGAAGTTTTGTTTGCTAGTTTGCCAAACTACCTTATATATTCCATTCAAAACCTTCGTTTCAGGCCAGACATCTATCATATGTGCAGGAGAGGTGGTGTTAAAAAAGAAATGGGAAAAAATCAGAAGACATAAGAAAGACGCAAATGACAATTTCTCATTTCGAGCAAAACTTTAAAAGGCATCAGGAAGAGAGACCGCCGCTACCGTTGCGGTGCCGGCCGCCACCTGCTCCGAAGCCACTTCCACTGGGACCTTCGAAGCCACGACCACGTCCAGGAGGGTTCCATCCGCTCGGACCGGCTCCAATTCCCTCAAAATTTCCTTTGCCTCCATTAATCTTTTTGGCACTGCTCTGCTTCGGATCGGTATGGAGGCTGCGTTTGCGGTCATTAGCGAGATTTTCAATGAAAGTGCTGGTGGATCTCGAGGTAGATTTTTCACCGTTCTCCCTGTCGAGGATCAAGGACTGTAATGCGACCTTTATTTAGACAAAGCAAAAGGTAAAAAAAATCTTATTTCGAGAAAGAGAGAGTGAAAAGAGACGGCAATAAAAAGACGTATCTCTAGTGTTGAGTACGTTATCATACTCGTATAGGGTTAAGACGCCTTGTCCTTTTCAATGAGGTATGCTCATCATACAATCCACCTAAATATATTAGAATTGATTAAGTTTTGTTAACATACGAACGTAGCACAATTTTTTTTACCCGTCCTGTTCATGAATTTACGCTTCACCTTTCCAGCGACTTTTTCCGGCACATTGTAGACGAAAATATGATGACCAGGAATTAAGACTTTCAAGTGGAACGCCGTTGGCGCTCAGGCTTTTTCATCAGAGTCTTCCCCTGGTTGACGTATCCCGCCGATTTTTCAAAGCTGATCGTCATACGGGTTTCCCAGCCCTTTGCCATTCATCACTCCCTTAGTTTCGATCTTTTCTTTTCAGCCAAAAGTGACAAGAGCCCAGTTGTAGATATTCAGCACTGTGGTCTTCCCTACAAAGAGAAGGAAAGCCTCCGCTACTTCCTTGGGAATCCTTGAATCAAAGATTTGGGCGACCAAGGTAGTCACCTGAAATGAAATCGGAAAATAATTGATTTACAATCTAAAAATATCTTTGCTTTAATTAAAAAAATTATGTTCAAGCCCTTGTCGTCATCAAATGACAGAGGGGGTCACTCCACTAAAAAATCATATCTTCTCTCTTGAAAAGAGCAAGATTTGAGATCAACTTCCTGGCCGTCAGGGCATCTTCCGGCTTATCTGGGCTTGTCTTCCAAAGTGAGCATGATAATACCTGTCAATCCAGCTGAATTTTATAAAAAGATTAATTTAAAATAAAATGAAATAAATTAGTTTAAAATGTATGACAGCAGTTAAAAATTTCGAAGATGTTCTCTTTCGAGTATTTTAAAGGGATATTGGTCAAGAAAAGACGGTAATTTCCAGCAGGAAAGTTCATATCAATGCTGCTGCCATTCATCTATGAAATCTATGAAAAGGAGCAAAATTAATTTAAATAAGAATTTGAAATTGTAAAACTGCTTTTATTACCATTTTGAGCTACCCAGCCTCAGCCTCACTTTAGGAAGTCACAGATCCCCGATACATTTCGAGATCAAAGCCCTGAATCTTTTCATAGAGCGAACAGGTTTGAGACAACTTTTTATTGTCAATCGTAGGCTGTTTGTTCCAGATGTACACCTGAAGGAGTAATTTCTGGGGATAATCACTTTAAATTAGTTATGACTTATGATATGAAAGTAAGATTTACTGTGCATCCTGGGTTCTGTCACGGTTTGACTTGGCTCTCATTCAATCCTCCTGCGACAAAAGCTCCTGTCATTTCTGCTCCTTTAAGCAATTCTGAGCAACACTGGATAACTATTATCATCATTATTACATCAATTCTTTCGGCATTACTGAAACGACGGAATTGAAAGCAATTTATGGGTGGTTAAGAGACATACCTGGGAATGGGCTGGACGCACGGTACTCTGCACTTTGTGACGGAAGACCAAATTTCCTCACCTAAGCATGTGACCCTTACGCCTTGAGTAACAAGAGTTAAGCAGCGTACACATCTAGACATTTTTATTTCTTATTGATGCTTATTTCATTATTTCTACTGTTATATTCGATTTTTGAAAACCTGATGTGAATGCTCTCACACACCTTAATGACATAATATCAATTTTTCGGTGAATAAGAGCTCTAATAATTACGAAATCACTCTCCTACCGATAATTTCTTAAAAAGAGTTCGAGACCTTTTTAAGACATTAGAAATAATCAACTGTAGTAACTCATAGTAACCGAATAGTGACCAATGAGACAGTCGGTTTTTTTCAGGTAGGCTAGTAATTTCCACCCTCCCCCCTCAATTAATCTGGGACGAGAAAAAAATTGTCCCCCTTTCCCCATGCATAGTTGAAAGGAGACTACCTGAATCAGTCCTTGGTGGTTTTTTGTTCTTCATAAACTGGGGGAAGTGTGTGCTGCAATTTTTTTAATTCTTCTATAGGGGGTTCACATTTGTAAAATTATTTTTTTAACCACAATAGTAAGTCGGTATAGCATTTTTATTTCATTTTTTCTTATTGACTGCTATTCCGAGCTATAACGCGATAACGTTATAAGAGTTCTCAGATGTGAACCTAGCTTTAAGAACGCACCAATAAATAAGAAATAAAAAAAAACTGTAGCAAATGGGGGCAACAACTAAACGATACAACGGAGAAAAAATCCTTATCGATTTCATTTATATAGATTTCATTTTCAGACGTTGAAGAACACTATTTATAAAAAAAATGTCTCCTATATGATACTTGAACACCAAGAATATATTTCATTATAATTGGAGCATCAGAAGAAAATTGTAGAGCAACAAGCTTCCTTCATCTGCAACTGGAATCGAGAAAGATTTATTTACATGAAAATTTAAAACTGCAAGTTTTTTTTCAAGAATCTACTTTAACCTGATGTGAAATCCCTTTGGTGGTGAATTGTGTGACCATCATTAAAAAAAAAACAGGGAAACCTAAGGTGCGTTGAAATTTGGTCAGCAAGAGTTGTAATTTTAAAATTAGAATATTAATTTCCACCTCATCTGGTAACACTTTGCAGTTCAATACATTGGTGACTACGAGATAAGGACGTAGCAGGGTGGTTTACGTATATAAGGCAAACCTATAAGCACAGATAAAAACCGGTTAAATTCAGGAAAACAACTAAAATTAGCATGTAATCTAAGTTTAACGTAAATTTGAAAGAAAATCAACTTGGGAGTGTCTATTCTGTCACTTCAAAGACTTGCGAAAAAATGCCTTGCATATTTTGTTTCCAATGTCAATTAAAACTATATTATTTTCAATATTAATTTGTTAAATTGGCAAAAAAAAAATTACATACCTTGACGAAGAGGACATAATTGTGTCACTAAATAATATATTCTTATTCACATATATCAAAAACTCAGTTTGTAATATTTCCTCCCCTTCATTGGATGTCCTTTGAATTTCAGAGATGACCGATTGCTGGTCGATACTCTTGTGAAGGATATCAGTTTTCCCAATCTAAATTTTGTAAAATGAAATAACAGAAACATTAAAAATGAATAAGTGCTGGTCTGTAAAACGCTCTGTTGAAATAGAATTAGCCTCAAAAGATTAAAACAACTCCAACGCATTTGATTTTGTTAATCGAAAACAATTGAAGAAGGTATTTTCTTTTCGCTTGTTAAACAAGGCTAAAAAAATTACAAGGCTTGGTTTTTATTATTCACCTTGTCTTATATTTGCAATCCTTCATTGTAAAAAAGGAAAGCTTTTTAGTATTTCTGTTTTAATAATTCCATACATTTAGCTAGAAGAAAGAGTAAAGAAGCGGGATCTTGTGTAGGAAAGGGGTACCCCTCAGTACGGGAGGTTGAAGTATCTTCCCTCCTCGAATTTTCTACCTGCCTACTAGCGAACCTGCGGGTAACCTTGAAACTTTTAGTTTTGCAGGCGCAGAAAAACGACCGCAGGCCAAAAAAAACTCGCGCAGGCGCAGAAAAATTGCGCGCGTCGCGCAAAAAGAAGAGCTTCTCAAGGTTGTCAACAGGTTCGCTAGTTTGCAGGTAGAAATTTGAGAGGGTGGTACCTTCAACCTTCCGGGATGGTTAGAAAGTAAGATCCGGCTCCTTCACTCTTTCTTCTAGCATTTAGTTAACGAGTATTTTCTTTGTAAAATAACGGTGCACTATCTTCTTGGGTTTCTTGGGTGGTGGGACACAAATATATTACAATGCGTATTTTAGGTAAAAACTGAATTGGTAAAGCCGGGTTAGCTCAGTCGGTAGAGCGCGGGACTTTTAATCCTGAGGTCAAGGGTTCAAGTCCCTTATTCGGCATCGTATAATTTTGCCTATTTAAAATAATCTTCCTTCAATCATGCAAAATTACCTGTCAGAAGTGGGATTTGAACCCACGCCCAGAGAACTGGACTGCGACCTGAACGCAGCGCCTTAGACCACTCGGCCATCCTGACTGTCGAAAATTTTTACGACTCAAAATTAATAATGCAACGATAGTTTACTATATTCACGTTGACAGTTTCCTATATACATGGCAGAAATAAATATTGTTAATGAAATGAAAACTAATAATGTGTATTACGCAATGTCAATTGGAAATTATTTCTTTGGATCTCAACAACCTACTATTATTACTTAATGGTGCGTAGGAAATATTTCATTCATTAAAACATATATGCTACTCATCTGTCGGGGTAGTGTGGCCGAGCGGTCTAAGGCGTTGGTTTAAGGCACCAATCTCTTCGGAGGCAAGAGTTCGAATCTCTTCACTATCAGTTGTTTTACTTATTTTTCGAAATACTTCCGATGCAAAACAATAGAGTAAATTAGTAACTCTGTAACTATAGGTTAACCACCTGAAGAAATCACGCCAGCCGTGATTACACGTTTACTACGGTGGCTAGATCTGAAAATCGGAGAAGCGGTCCAACAAAAAGTGTTCGTGCTGAATGTGGAAAGAAATTTTGGGGAGAAACACAATGAACTACCAATACGCTGACCTACATCCCATGTAAGCTTTAAATAGAAACACATTGCCAGAAATCTGCCATGTAATTATTTTAAAAGGGGACCTTTCCTTGATGTTGTAAAACCAACAACTCTTTAGAATTCACGCAGTTTGTATTACTTTTTATAATGAAATCTGGTAGGTCTTACAGTTTTTTGGTAAATGAAGACATTCTACTTAAACTACATCTTTTAAACTGAATGTAATTCTAAAGTATAAAGGCTTTATTTTTTTTTAAATGCTAGTTAAGTTTTTGGTTATGCTTCAGTAAGGGCCTGTGGCGCAATGGATAACGCGTCTGCCTACGGTCATTGTTTGATAGGAAGCAGAAGATTCCAGGTTCGATCCCTGGTAGGCTCGATTTTTTTTTGCTCATTACATCATGAAAAAACGTTAAAAACAATAATCTGCGATGGCCGGGAATCGAACCCGGGTCGACTGCTTGGAAGGCAACCATGCTAACCTCTATACCACCATCGCTTGCAACACATTCAAAAAAGCTTGACTTAAAAACTGTTTTCCGATTTTAAGATCCCATACGTTTTATTCACCACTGCTATGGGCTTTAAAACATTTGTTTTCAATAATGTTAATTTTTCTTTCATTTTTTACTTTTTTTTTATCAAGTCATGCTTTTCCTGGGAATAGTCAATTTGTAATTACGCCAGGATATGTGTCAGAATGGCCGAGCGGTCTAAGGCGCCAGACTCAAGGTGATTAACCTTTCCACTGTCAAGCATGGAACATTGGTATTCTGGTCTTCTTATGAAGGCGTGGGTTCAAATCCCACTTCTGACAATTACTTTTTTAGTGTAAACTCCTTTTTACATAAAGAAGACGAGAACAAAAATATTATATGTGCCCCGAGTGAGGTTCGAACTCACGACCTCGAGATTATGAGACTCGCGCGCTGCCTACTGCGCTATCGAGGCACGGGAAAATAATTACAATTACATTTTATACCCTTATCAAAGTGGATTACGAAATTCCGTCCAGGATTTTCGGTCCTGTGAGGAAAAATTATTTTGCAATAATTTAAATTCAATATAAAAACATTGCCCAATAATAATGCACCAGCAACTCACATGCAAATCATCAATCTTCGCAGATGGTAGGATTCGAACCTACGCTCCCGTAGGGAAATTGATTTCGAGTCAATCGCCTTAACCACTCGGCCACATCTGCTCTTTAAATTGCAAAGATTTGAAAAAATGGCCTGTCGATCGTAGGATCGAACTCATGACCTCCGCGCAATTAGCACGGCGCTCTAACCAACTGAGCTAACAGACCGCAATTAAATTGAATAACTATAATATAAATTACTAATAACTATAATAATAAATACTGTGATTGTATAAGATTTTTGGTACATGATTTTTCAAATGTAGTTACTTATCACAAATGGATTAGGCACACCATTATAACAATCACAGCAAGCAACCATTCTCAATTTTTAAAAGAGAAGCTTTTATTTTCAGCACAACATCCCATATTGTCTAGTGGTTAGGATACCTGGCTCTCACCCAGGAGGCCCGGGTTCAATTCCCGGTATGGGAATTTCGTTTTGAAGGCGCTGCGTACGGGAACATTCGATAAATATCTTTTAGAGTATGCATTCACATTCCTTATTGGTAAGAGTAATATTTAAAACAAACCATCTATAAGATGGGTGTAACAGCCTGGCTAGCTCAGTCGGTAGAGCATGAGACTCTTAATCTCAGGGTCGTGGGTTCGAGCCCCACGTTGGGCGGTTCCTTTTTTTCGCTCCGTGCTCACCAATGTAATACAAATGCCGTATAGTTGGTGTATTGAGCCATATAATGGTCTCATTCGGTTTTTATTGCAAGTATATTGAGGTAACTTGTATTAGGTTTTTTAGATTCAATTTTACCTACAGGGAAAATTTGACCACAGTATCTTTTTCCCTCGAAATGTTATGGGAATCCCCTCTATTCAACATTTAGTATCCTGTTGTCAAGTCAGATATGTGTATTTAGCCAAGGGTTAGTGAAATTTTCACAATATAGGCATAGAATTTACTTCGGTTGTAATACGGCCGTGATAGTCTAGTGGTTAGGACCTTGCGTTGTGGCCGCAATAACCCCGGTTCGAATCCGGGTCACGGCAGCACTGAAGGATTATTGGTTATTAAAGTTTTGATGTGCTCTTATTTGTGTGCTCGACCTTTCCCCCTAAATTTGATTACGCAATAAATCATAGAATGACATCAGCAAAAAGCTTGCATCACTTTAGCGAACGAAATGTAAAACCATTTAATCAAATAGTCCGACGAGTTGCAATATTTATCTGAATTACGAAAGAACCTGCCTTGAATTCTTAATATGATTATAAGTTATGCAACAATAATTTATTAAATTTTAAGTACTCCTGGCGAGACTCGAACTCGCAATCCCCGGCTTTATCACTAAATCTAGGAGGCCGGTACCTTATCCATTAGGCCACAGGAGCGTTGAAAACCACTAAACAAAAGTATACTTTATTGCTGAAATTGAAAACTGTGACATAACCACCTAATCGTTTAATATTTGTTTGTATAACTAGCAATTGCCTGGTGGTTCATATAATAATATTATTATAACTCATTTAAGTCGGCAATAGCAGCCGCATATGCTCTTTTTCCAATAAATATATTGTTGAAAATGTTTTCAAGTTGACTCTTCAAAAAAAAAAATCTAATATCTATTTGGATTGATTTGAGGGTTTTGCATCGGGGATGTAACTCAGTGGTAGAGTGTTCGCTTTGCATGCGAAAAGTCCGGAGTTCAATCCTCCGCATCTCCAATTAATTTTATTTCAAGAATAAATAAAGAAAGTCTAAAAATTTTTAAACAGTCCTCGTTTTTATCTTATGACTGATAAAAAAAAATGTATATAAATATAACAGCCCTGGTTGCCAAAGTTTTGGAATGTAATGCGTTACAAGGAGCTGGACTCTGGTTTTCTTGAATAACGTTTAGTTTTTAAGGGACATTGCAAAACAAGTCCGCCGAGCCGGAGTTGAACCAGCGACCTATGGATACCTAGATTCCTCTACAGTCCACCGCTCTACCAACTGAGCTATCGACGGTCCACGATGAAATTGCGTGTGTGGGAACGATAATCATCGCGTGAAAATCCTAAAACCCATATTTGGTAGAAAAAAAGTAATTATACAATAATATGAAAATGTCTTAAAATTCGATTCGATTGCAGCGTGTCGAAAGTAAGGGTCGCATGGCTTAGTTGGTTAAAGCGCCTGCCTAGTAAGCAGGAGATCGCGAGTTCGAATCTCGTTGTGACCTCGAACGGCGGTTGAAATAGTATTTTGGAATGTAAAATGTAGAAATGAGATAGTCTACTTTTCAGAATGGTCGCGGTAGCTTCAAAGGCTAATTGTTCGTCGCTCGCTCCGCTCGCTAGAACAATTTTCCATGTAATCAACTTTGTATATTTTGAACATTGATTCGATTAACTTTTGGTAGAATTATTGGTACAATTAGATTAAAAAGAAAGTGCTTGTACTTGATACTGAAAATGCGATGCCCTCTGGCAGAATTGAACTGTCGACCCCTAGTTTACAAGACTAGTGCTCTACCACTGAGCTAAGAAGGCCGTTAAACAATTTGTTGCAACTACCATTCAAAAACTTGGAAAACAAAAAATCTAGCAGAGCGTAGTTTCGATCTACGGACCTCTGGGTTATGGGCCCAGCACGCTTCCGCTGCGCCACTCTGCTCTCAAGACTTTCAATATTTTATTGGGTAATGTGGGAAATATTCGTGTGTCAGTGCTCTTTGTTTCCTGGACCAAAATTTCCAATCGTGTGGAGTCTTGCCAGTTTGGGATTTTTAAAAAATTGGACGCCCCTGGGTGGGCTCGAACCACCAGCCTTCCGGTTTCTTTCTTACAAACGGCGTCCCATTTGGGTAACAGCTGAAGAAATAAAAATATAGAAAAAGTAGAACCCACAATAGTATTCCCATCGCAGTCGGTAGGATTCGAACCTACGCTCCAAGATGGAATCTGATTTCTAGTCAGACGCCTTAACCGCTCGGCCACGACTGCTGAGATTTGCGAATAAAACACATTTTCAAAACATAATTAAATACAAAATCAAGGTAAGTCATTACAAAAACGATAACATAGGATTATAATATGACAGTAAATTCGGAAACAGTAAGGTTTATTTTTTTCCATTTCGTACCTTCGCTACTTTAAACAATGATGACCAATGTGGCCTATTTACTCAATTATGATAGTAACGCTTGGGTAAACAGGAGCGTGACATGATAAATTAGCAGTTTAAGCATGTTTTAGGTTATTACTCTTTGAAATTGACAATTTACAGAGCTTCTGTGGTGTAGTGGTATCACATGTGCCTCACACGCACAGGGTCCTCAGTTCGAACCTGGGCAGAAGCAATACACTACTGTTTTTTTTTAAATAAAACGTATAATATGCATACTGGCTCTTCTTAAACCCCGCAGTCTCAATGGGCCATACATAATAGAGTTTGACGAATCTTTTTCATCATTCTGAACTCTTTCAAACCAATCTTGAAAAAATATATGTTGTTATAGGTATAAGTAAAATTAGAAAGACCGACGAGGATGAGATTCGAACTCACGCGTGCAGAGCACAACAGATTAGCAGTCTGTCGCCTTAACCACTCGGCCACCTCGTCTTGTCGATTAATTTAATACAATTATTACGGTACAGTTTGTATGAACTAAAATAAGGAATTATTCAGAAATATAGAAAAGAACTTTGCAAGAAGGGTGTCCTTTCCTAGAAATAAAGCCATAGGGGTTAAAGTAAATCGCATTTATTGGTGAATATTTTACATGACTTCATGTTAACAGCCAAAAGTGTAATATAGCCTAAGGGTTGATAAAAATGAATGAAATAGAAAACCGGAAAACGAATCTAAATAAGCCCAAATATCCTTAAATGCTATGTTAGAGGTTTGGTGTTATAAAGATTGCTTGGAAACACGTACACAAATATATTACAATGCGTATTTTAGGTAAAAACTGAATTGGTAAAGCCGGGTTAGCTCAGTCGGTAGAGCGCGGGACTTTTAATCCTGAGGTCAAGGGTTCAAGTCCCTTATTCGGCGTCGTATAATTTTGCCTATTTAAAATAATCTTCCTTCAATCATGCAAAATTACCTGTCAGAAGTGGGATTTGAACCCACGCCCAGAGAACTGGACTGCGACCTGAACGCAGCGCCTTAGACCACTCGGCCATCCTGACTGTCGAAAATTTTTACGACTCAAAATTAATAATGCAACGATAGTTTACTATATTCACGTTGACAGTTTCCTATATACATGGCAGAAATAAATATTGTTAAGGAAATGAAAACTAATAATGTGTATTACGCAATGTCAATTGGAAATTATTTCTTTGGATCTCAACAACCTACTATTATTACTTAATGGTGCGTAGGAAATATTTCATTCATTAAAACATATATGCTACTCATCTGTCGGGGTAGTGTGGCCGAGCGGTAGAAGGCGTTGGTTTAAGGCACCAATCTCTTCGGAGGCAAGAGTTCGAATCTCTTCACTATCAGTTGTTTTACTTATTTTTCGAAATACTTCCGATGCAAAACAATAGAGTAAATTAGTAACTCTGTAACTATAGGTTAACCACCTGAAGAAATCACGCCAGCCGTGATTACACGTTTACTACGGTGGCTAGATCTGAAAATCGGAGAAGCGGTCCAACAAAAAGTGTTCGTGCTGAATGTGGAAAGAAATTTTGGGGAGAAACACAATGAACTACCAATACGCTGACCTACATCCCATGTAAGCTTTAAATAGAAACACATTGCCAGAAATCTGCCATGTAATTATTTTAAAAGGGGACCTTTCCTTGATGTTGTAAAACCAACAACTCTTTAGAATTCACGCAGTTTGTATTACTTTTTATAATGAAATCTGGTAGGTCTTACAGTTTTTTGGTAAATGAAGACATTCTACTTAAACTACATCTTTTAAACTGAATGTAATTCTAAAGTATAAAGGCTTTATTTTTTTTTTAAATGCTAGTTAAGTTTTTGGTTATGCTTCAGTAAGGGCCTGTGGCGCAATGGATAACGCGTCTGCCTACGGTCATTGTTTGATAGGAAGCAGAAGATTCCAGGTTCGATCCCTGGTAGGCTCGATTTTTTTTTGCTCATTACATCATGAAAAAACGTTAAAAACAATAATCTGCGATGGCCGGGAATCGAACCCGGGTCGACTGCTTGGAAGGCAACCATGCTAACCTCTATACCACCATCGCTTGCAACACATTCAAAAAAGCTTGAGTTAAAAACTGTTTTCCGATTTTAAGATCCCATACGTTTTATTCACCACTGCTATGGGCTTTAAAACATTTGTTTTCAATAATGTTAATTTTTCTTTCATTTTTTACTTTTTTTTTATCAAGTCATGCTTTTCCTGGGAATAGTCAATTTGTAATTACGCCAGGATATGTGTCAGAATGGCCGAGCGGTCTAAGGCGCCAGACTCAAGGTGATTAACCTTTCCACTGTCAAGCATGGAACATTGGTATTCTGGTCTTCTTATGAAGGCGTGGGTTCAAATCCCACTTCTGACAATTACTTTTTTAGTGTAAACTCCTTTTTACATAAAGAAGACGAGAACAAAAATATTATATGTGCCCCGAGTGAGGTTCGAACTCACGACCTCGAGATTATGAGACTCGCGCGCTGCCTACTGCGCTATCGAGGCACGGGAAAATAATTACAATTACATTTTATACCCTTATCAAAGTGGATTACGAAATTCCGTCCAGGATTTTCGGTCCTGTGAGGAAAAATTATTTTGCAATAATTTAAATTCAATATAAAAACATTGCCCAATAATAATGCACCAGCAACTCACATGCAAATCATCAATCTTCGCAGATGGTAGGATTCGAACCTACGCTCCCGTAGGGAAATTGATTTCGAGTCAATCGCCTTAACCACTCGGCCACATCTGCTCTTTAAATTGCAAAGATTTGAAAAAATGGCCTGTCGATCGTAGGATCGAACTCATGACCTCCGCGCAATTAGCACGGCGCTCTAACCAACTGAGCTAACAGACCGCAATTAAATTGAATAACTATAATATAAATTACTAATAACTATAATAATAAATACTGTGATTGTATAAGATTTTTGGTACATGATTTTTCAAATGTAGTTACTTATCACAAATGGATTAGGCACACCATTATAACAATCACAGCAAGCAACCATTCTCAATTTTTAAAAGAGAAGCTTTTATTTTCAGCACAACATCCCATATTGTCTAGTGGTTAGGATACCTGGCTCTCACCCAGGAGGCCCGGGTTCAATTCCCGGTATGGGAATTTCGTTTTGAAGGCGCTGCGTACGGGAACATTCGATAAATATCTTTTAGAGTATGCATTCACATTCCTTATTGGTAAGAGTAATATTTAAAACAAACCATCTATAAGATGGGTGTAACAGCCTGGCTAGCTCAGTCGGTAGAGCATGAGACTCTTAATCTCAGGGTCGTGGGTTCGAGCCCCACGTTGGGCGGTTCCTTTTTTTCGCTCCGTGCTCACCAATGTAATACAAATGCCGTATAGTTGGTGTATTGAGCCATATAATGGTCTCATTCGGTTTTTATTGCAAGTATATTGAGGTAACTTGTATTAGGTTTTTTAGATTCAATTTTACCTACAGGGAAAATTTGACCACAGTATCTTTTTCCCTCGAAATGTTATGGGAATCCCCTCTATTCAACATTTAGTATCCTGTTGTCAAGTCAGATATGTGTATTTAGCCAAGGGTTAGTGAAATTTTCACAATATAGGCATAGAATTTACTTCGGTTGTAATACGGCCGTGATAGTCTAGTGGTTAGGACCTTGCGTTGTGGCCGCAATAACCCCGGTTCGAATCCGGGTCACGGCAGCACTGAAGGATTATTGGTTATTAAAGTTTTGATGTGCTCTTATTTGTGTGCTCGACCTTTCCCCCTAAATTTGATTACGCAATAAATCATAGAATGACATCAGCAAAAAGCTTGCATCACTTTAGCGAACGAAATGTAAAACCATTTAATCAAATAGTCCGACGAGTTGCAATATTTATCTGAATTACGAAAGAACCTGCCTTGAATTCTTAATATGATTATAAGTTATGCAACAAAAATTTATTAAATTTTAAGTACTCCTGGCGAGACTCGAACTCGCAATCCCCGGCTTTATCACTAAATCTAGGAGGCCGGTACCTTATCCATTAGGCCACAGGAGCGTTGAAAACCACTAAACAAAAGTATACTTTATTGCTGAAATTGAAAACTGTGACATAACCACCTAATCGTTTAATATTTGTTTGTATAACTAGCAATTGCCTGGTGGTTCATATAATAATATTATTATAACTCATTTAAGTCGGCAATAGCAGCCGCATATGCTCTTTTTCCAATAAATATATTGTTGAAAATGTTTTCAAGTTGACTCTTCAAAAAAAAAAAATCTAATATCTATTTGGATTGATTTGAGGGTTTTGCATCGGGGATGTAACTCAGTGGTAGAGTGTTCGCTTTGCATGCGAAAAGTCCGGAGTTCAATCCTCCGCATCTCCAATTAATTTTATTTCAAGAATAAATAAAGAAAGTCTAAAAATTTTTAAACAGTCCTCGTTTTTATCTTATGACTGATAAAAAAAAATGTATATAAATATAACAGCCCTGGTTGCCAAAGTTTTGGAATGTAATGCGTTACAAGGAGCTGGACTCTGGTTTTCTTGAATAACGTTTAGTTTTTAAGGGACATTGCAAAACAAGTCCGCCGAGCCGGAGTTGAACCAGCGACCTATGGATACCTAGATTCCTCTACAGTCCACCGCTCTACCAACTGAGCTATCGACGGTCCACGATGAAATTGCGTGTGTGGGAACGATAATCATCGCGTGAAAATCCTAAAACCCATATTTGGTAGAAAAAAAGTAATTATACAATAATATGAAAATGTCTTAAAAATTCGATTCGATTGCAGCGTGTCGAAAGTAAGGGTCGCATGGCTTAGTTGGTTAAAGCGCCTGCCTAGTAAGCAGGAGATCGCGAGTTCGAATCTCGTTGTGACCTCGAACGGCGGTTGAAATAGTATTTTGGAATGTAAAATGTAGAAATGAGATAGTCTACTTTTCAGAATGGTCGCGGTAGCTTCAAAGGCTAATTGTTCGTCGCTCGCTCCGCTCGCTAGAACAATTTTCCATGTAATCAACTTTGTATATTTTGAACATTGATTCGATTAACTTTTGGTAGAATTATTGGTACAATTAGATTAAAAAGAAAGTGCTTGTACTTGATACTGAAAATGCGATGCCCTCTGGCAGAATTGAACTGTCGACCCCTAGTTTACAAGACTAGTGCTCTACCACTGAGCTAAGAAGGCCGTTAAACAATTTGTTGCAACTACCATTCAAAAACTTGGAAAACAAAAAATCTAGCAGAGCGTAGTTTCGATCTACGGACCTCTGGGTTATGGGCCCAGCACGCTTCCGCTGCGCCACTCTGCTCTCAAGACTTTCAATATTTTATTGGGTAATGTGGGAAATATTCGTGTGTCAGTGCTCTTTGTTTCCTGGACCAAAATTTCCAATCGTGTGGAGTCTTGCCAGTTTGGGATTTTTAAAAAATTGGACGCCCCTGGGTGGGCTCGAACCACCAGCCTTCCGGTTTCTTTCTTACAAACGGCGTCCCATTTGGGTAACAGCTGAAGAAATAAAAATATAGAAAAAGTAGAACCCACAATAGTATTCCCATCGCAGTCGGTAGGATTCGAACCTACGCTCCAAGATGGAATCTGATTTCTAGTCAGACGCCTTAACCGCTCGGCCACGACTGCTGAGATTTGCGAATAAAACACATTTTCAAAACATAATTAAATACAAAATCAAGGTAAGTCATTACAAAAACGATAACATAGGATTATAATATGACAGTAAATTCGGAAACAGTAAGGTTTATTTTTTTCCATTTCGTACCTTCGCTACTTTAAACAATGATGACCAATGTGGCCTATTTACTCAATTATGATAGTAACGCTTGGGTAAACAGGAGCGTGACATGATAAATTAGCAGTTTAAGCATGTTTTAGGTTATTACTCTTTGAAATTGACAATTTACAGAGCTTCTGTGGTGTAGTGGTATCACATGTGCCTCACACGCACAGGGTCCTCAGTTCGAACCTGGGCAGAAGCAATACACTACTGTTTTTTTTTAAATAAAACGTATAATATGCATACTGGCTCTTCTTAAACCCCGCAGTCTCAATGGGCCATACATAATAGAGTTTGACGAATCTT
The DNA here is from genome assembly GCA_030141595.1 of Chydorus sphaericus. Lineage (NCBI taxonomy): Eukaryota > Metazoa > Arthropoda > Branchiopoda > Diplostraca > Chydoridae > Chydorus > Chydorus sphaericus. The sequence goes on along the minus strand of CM057926.1, from coordinate 9,504,575 downwards.
TTTCATCATTCTGAACTCTTTCAAACCAATCTTGAAAAAATATATGTTGTTATAGGTATAAGTAAAATTAGAAAGACCGACGAGGATGAGATTCGAACTCACGCGTGCAGAGCACAACAGATTAGCAGTCTGTCGCCTTAACCACTCGGCCACCTCGTCTTTTCGATTAATTTAATACAATTATTACGGTACAGTTTGTATGAACTAAAATAAGGAATTATTCAGAAATATAGAAAAGAACTTTGCAAGAAGGGTGTCCTTTCCTAGAAATAAAGCCATAGGGGTTAAAGTAAATCGCATTTATTGGTGAATATTTTACATGACTTCATGTTAACAGCCAAAAGTGTAATATAGCCTAAGGGTTGATAAAAATGAATGAAATAGAAAACCGGAAAACGAATCTAAATAAGCCCAAATATCCTTAAATGCTATGTTAGAGGTTTGGTGTTATAAAGATTGCTTGGAAACACGTACACAAATATATTACAATGCGTATTTTAGGTAAAAACTGAATTGGTAAAGCCGGGTTAGCTCAGTCGGTAGAGCGCGGGACTTTTAATCCTGAGGTCAAGGGTTCAAGTCCCTTATTCGGCGTCGTATAATTTTGCCTATTTAAAATAATCTTCCTTCAATCATGCAAAATTACCTGTCAGAAGTGGGATTTGAACCCACGCCCAGAGAACTGGACTGCGACCTGAACGCAGCGCCTTAGACCACTCGGCCATCCTGACTGTCGAAAATTTTTACGACTCAAAATTAATAATGCAACGATAGTTTACTATATTCACGTTGACAGTTTCCTATATACATGGCAGAAATAAATATTGTTAAGGAAATGAAAACTAATAATGTGTATTACGCAATGTCAATTGGAAATTATTTCTTTGGATCTCAACAACCTACTATTATTACTTAATGGTGCGTAGGAAATATTTCATTCATTAAAACATATATGCTACTCATCTGTCGGGGTAGTGTGGCCGAGCGGTCTAAGGCGTTGGTTTAAGGCACCAATCTCTTCGGAGGCAAGAGTTCGAATCTCTTCACTATCAGTTGTTTTACTTATTTTTCGAAATACTTCCGATGCAAAACAATAGAGTAAATTAGTAACTCTGTAACTATAGGTTAACCACCTGAAGAAATCACGCCAGCCGTGATTACACGTTTACTACGGTGGCTAGATCTGAAAATCGGAGAAGCGGTCCAACAAAAAGTGTTCGTGCTGAATGTGGAAAGAAATTTTGGGGAGAAACACAATGAACTACCAATACGCTGACCTACATCCCATGTAAGCTTTAAATAGAAACACATTGCCAGAAATCTGCCATGTAATTATTTTAAAAGGGGACCTTTCCTTGATGTTGTAAAACCAACAACTCTTTAGAATTCACGCAGTTTGTATTACTTTTTATAATGAAATCTGGTAGGTCTTACAGTTTTTTGGTAAATGAAGACATTCTACTTAAACTACATCTTTTAAACTGAATGTAATTCTAAAGTATAAAGGCTTTATTTTTTTTTAAATGCTAGTTAAGTTTTTGGTTATGCTTCAGTAAGGGCCTGTGGCGCAATGGATAACGCGTCTGCCTACGGTCATTGTTTGATAGGAAGCAGAAGATTCCAGGTTCGATCCCTGGTAGGCTCGATTTTTTTTTGCTCATTACATCATGAAAAAACGTTAAAAACAATAATCTGCGATGGCCGGGAATCGAACCCGGGTCGACTGCTTGGAAGGCAACCATGCTAACCTCTATACCACCATCGCTTGCAACACATTCAAAAAAGCTTGACTTAAAAACTGTTTTCCGATTTTAAGATCCCATACGTTTTATTCACCACTGCTATGGGCTTTAAAACATTTGTTTTCAATAATGTTAATTTTTCTTTCATTTTTTACTTTTTTTTTATCAAGTCATGCTTTTCCTGGGAATAGTCAATTTGTAATTACGCCAGGATATGTGTCAGAATGGCCGAGCGGTCTAAGGCGCCAGACTCAAGGTGATTAACCTTTCCACTGTCAAGCATGGAACATTGGTATTCTGGTCTTCTTATGAAGGCGTGGGTTCAAATCCCACTTCTGACAATTACTTTTTTAGTGTAAACTCCTTTTTACATAAAGAAGACGAGAACAAAAATATTATATGTGCCCCGAGTGAGGTTCGAACTCACGACCTCGAGATTATGAGACTCGCGCGCTGCCTACTGCGCTATCGAGGCACGGGAAAATAATTACAATTACATTTTATACCCTTATCAAAGTGGATTACGAAATTCCGTCCAGGATTTTCGGTCCTGTGAGGAAAAATTATTTTGCAATAATTTAAATTCAATATAAAAACATTGCCCAATAATAATGCACCAGCAACTCACATGCAAATCATCAATCTTCGCAGATGGTAGGATTCGAACCTACGCTCCCGTAGGGAAATTGATTTCGAGTCAATCGCCTTAACCACTCGGCCACATCTGCTCTTTAAATTGCAAAGATTTGAAAAAATGGCCTGTCGATCGTAGGATCGAACTCATGACCTCCGCGTAATTAGCACGGCGCTCTAACCAACTGAGCTAACAGACCGCAATTAAATTGAATAACTATAATATAAATTACTAATAACTATAATAATAAATACTGTGATTGTATAAGATTTTTGGTACATGATTTTTCAAATGTAGTTACTTATCACAAATGGATTAGGCACACCATTATAACAATCACAGCAAGCAACCATTCTCAATTTTTAAAAGAGAAGCTTTTATTTTCAGCACAACATCCCATATTGTCTAGTGGTTAGGATACCTGGCTCTCACCCAGGAGGCCCGGGTTCAATTCCCGGTATGGGAATTTCGTTTTGAAGGCGCTGCGTACGGGAACATTCGATAAATATCTTTTAGAGTATGCATTCACATTCCTTATTGGTAAGAGTAATATTTAAAACAAACCATCTATAAGATGGGTGTAACAGCCTGGCTAGCTCAGTCGGTAGAGCATGAGACTCTTAATCTCAGGGTCGTGGGTTCGAGCCCCACGTTGGGCGGTTCCTTTTTTTCGCTCCGTGCTCACCAATGTAATACAAATGCCGTATAGTTGGTGTATTGAGCCATATAATGGTCTCATTCGGTTTTTATTGCAAGTATATTGAGGTAACTTGTATTAGGTTTTTTAGATTCAATTTTACCTACAGGGAAAATTTGACCACAGTATCTTTTTCCCTCGAAATGTTATGGGAATCCCCTCTATTCAACATTTAGTATCCTGTTGTCAAGTCAGATATGTGTATTTAGCCAAGGGTTAGTGAAATTTTCACAATATAGGCATAGAATTTACTTCGGTTGTAATACGGCCGTGATAGTCTAGTGGTTAGGACCTTGCGTTGTGGCCGCAATAACCCCGGTTCGAATCCGGGTCACGGCAGCACTGAAGGATTATTGGTTATTAAAGTTTTGATGTGCTCTTATTTGTGTGCTCGACCTTTCCCCCTAAATTTGATTACGCAATAAATCATAGAATGACATCAGCAAAAAGCTTGCATCACTTTAGCGAACGAAATGTAAAACCATTTAATCAAATAGTCCGACGAGTTGCAATATTTATCTGAATTACGAAAGAACCTGCCTTGAATTCTTAATATGATTATAAGTTATGCAACAAAAATTTATTAAATTTTAAGTACTCCTGGCGAGACTCGAACTCGCAATCCCCGGCTTTATCACTAAATCTAGGAGGCCGGTACCTTATCCATTAGGCCACAGGAGCGTTGAAAACCACTAAACAAAAGTATACTTTATTGCTGAAATTGAAAACTGTGACATAACCACCTAATCGTTTAATATTTGTTTGTATAACTAGCAATTGCCTGGTGGTTCATATAATAATATTATTATAACTCATTTAAGTCGGCAATAGCAGCCGCATATGCTCTTTTTCCAATAAATATATTGTTGAAAATGTTTTCAAGTTGACTCTTCAAAAAAAAAAAAATCTAATATCTATTTGGATTGATTTGAGGGTTTTGCATCGGGGATGTAACTCAGTGGTAGAGTGTTCGCTTTGCATGCGAAAAGTCCGGAGTTCAATCCTCCGCATCTCCAATTAATTTTATTTCAAGAATAAATAAAGAAAGTCTAAAAATTTTTAAACAGTCCTCGTTTTTATCTTATGACTGATAAAAAAAAAATGTATATAAATATAACAGCCCTGGTTGCCAAAGTTTTGGAATGTAATGCGTTACAAGGAGCTGGACTCTGGTTTTCTTGAATAACGTTTAGTTTTTAAGGGACATTGCAAAACAAGTCCGCCGAGCCGGAGTTGAACCAGCGACCTATGGATACCTAGATTCCTCTACAGTCCACCGCTCTACCAACTGAGCTATCGACGGTCCACGATGAAATTGCGTGTGTGGGAACGATAATCATCGCGTGAAAATCCTAAAACCCATATTTGGTAGAAAAAAAGTAATTATACAATAATATGAAAATGTCTTAAAAATTCGATTCGATTGCAGCGTGTCGAAAGTAAGGGTCGCATGGCTTAGTTGGTTAAAGCGCCTGCCTAGTAAGCAGGAGATCGCGAGTTCGAATCTCGTTGTGACCTCGAACGGCGGTTGAAATAGTATTTTGGAATGTAAAATGTAGAAATGAGATAGTCTACTTTTCAGAATGGTCGCGGTAGCTTCAAAGGCTAATTGTTCGTCGCTCGCTCCGCTCGCTAGAACAATTTTCCATGTAATCAACTTTGTATATTTTGAACATTGATTCGATTAACTTTTGGTAGAATTATTGGTACAATTAGATTAAAAAGAAAGTGCTTGTACTTGATACTGAAAATGCGATGCCCTCTGGCAGAATTGAACTGTCGACCCCTAGTTTACAAGACTAGTGCTCTACCACTGAGCTAAGAAGGCCGTTAAACAATTTGTTGCAACTACCATTCAAAAACTTGGAAAACAAAAAATCTAGCAGAGCGTAGTTTCGATCTACGGACCTCTGGGTTATGGGCCCAGCACGCTTCCGCTGCGCCACTCTGCTCTCAAGACTTTCAATATTTTATTGGGTAATGTGGGAAATATTCGTGTGTCAGTGCTCTTTGTTTCCTGGACCAAAATTTCCAATCGTGTGGAGTCTTGCCAGTTTGGGATTTTTAAAAAATTGGACGCCCCTGGGTGGGCTCGAACCACCAGCCTTCCGGTTTCTTTCTTACAAACGGCGTCCCATTTGGGTAACAGCTGAAGAAATAAAAATATAGAAAAAGTAGAACCCACAATAGTATTCCCATCGCAGTCGGTAGGATTCGAACCTACGCTCCAAGATGGAATCTGATTTCTAGTCAGACGCCTTAACCGCTCGGCCACGACTGCTGAGATTTGCGAATAAAACACATTTTCAAAACATAATTAAATACAAAATCAAGGTAAGTCATTACAAAAACGATAACATAGGATTATAATATGACAGTAAATTCGGAAACAGTAAGGTTTATTTTTTTCCATTTCGTACCTTCGCTACTTTAAACAATGATGACCAATGTGGCCTATTTACTCAATTATGATAGTAACGCTTGGGTAAACAGGAGCGTGACATGATAAATTAGCAGTTTAAGCATGTTTTAGGTTATTACTCTTTGAAATTGACAATTTACAGAGCTTCTGTGGTGTAGTGGTATCACATGTGCCTCACACGCACAGGGTCCTCAGTTCGAACCTGGGCAGAAGCAATACACTACTGTTTTTTTTTAAATAAAACGTATAATATGCATACTGGCTCTTCTTAAACCCCGCAGTCTCAATGGGCCATACATAATAGAGTTTGACGAATCTTTTTCATCATTCTGAACTCTTTCAAACCAATCTTGAAAAAATATATGTTGTTATAGGTATAAGTAAAATTAGAAAGACCGACGAGGATGAGATTCGAACTCACGCGTGCAGAGCACAACAGATTAGCAGTCTGTCGCCTTAACCACTCGGCCACCTCGTCTTTTCGATTAATTTAATACAATTATTACGGTACAGTTTGTATGAACTAAAATAAGGAATTATTCAGAAATATAGAAAAGAACTTTGCAAGAAGGGTGTCCTTTCCTAGAAATAAAGCCATAGGGGTTAAAGTAAATCGCATTTATTGGTGAATATTTTACATGACTTCATGTTAACAGCCAAAAGTGTAATATAGCCTAAGGGTTGATAAAAATGAATGAAATAGAAAACCGGAAAACGAATCTAAATAAGCCCAAATATCCTTAAATGCTATGTTAGAGGTTTGGTGTTATAAAGATTGCTTGGAAACACGTACACAAATATATTACAATGCGTATTTTAGGTAAAAACTGAATTGGTAAAGCCGGGTTAGCTCAGTCGGTAGAGCGCGGGACTTTTAATCCTGAGGTCAAGGGTTCAAGTCCCTTATTCGGCGTCGTATAATTTTGCCTATTTAAAATAATCTTCCTTCAATCATGCAAAATTACCTGTCAGAAGTGGGATTTGAACCCACGCCCAGAGAACTGGACTGCGACCTGAACGCAGCGCCTTAGACCACTCGGCCATCCTGACTGTCGAAAATTTTTACGACTCAAAATTAATAATGCAACGATAGTTTACTATATTCACGTTGACAGTTTCCTATATACATGGCAGAAATAAATATTGTTAAGGAAATGAAAACTAATAATGTGTATTACGCAATGTCAATTGGAAATTATTTCTTTGGATCTCAACAACCTACTATTATTACTTAATGGTGCGTAGGAAATATTTCATTCATTAAAACATATATGCTACTCATCTGTCGGGGTAGTGTGGCCGAGCGGTCTAAGGCGTTGGTTTAAGGCACCAATCTCTTCGGAGGCAAGAGTTCGAATCTCTTCACTATCAGTTGTTTTACTTATTTTTCGAAATACTTCCGATGCAAAACAATAGAGTAAATTAGTAACTCTGTAACTATAGGTTAACCACCTGAAGAAATCACGCCAGCCGTGATTACACGTTTACTACGGTGGCTAGATCTGAAAATCGGAGAAGCGGTCCAACAAAAAGTGTTCGTGCTGAATGTGGAAAGAAATTTTGGGGAGAAACACAATGAACTACCAATACGCTGACCTACATCCCATGTAAGCTTTAAATAGAAACACATTGCCAGAAATCTGCCATGTAATTATTTTAAAAGGGGACCTTTCCTTGATGTTGTAAAACCAACAACTCTTTAGAATTCACGCAGTTTGTATTACTTTTTATAATGAAATCTGGTAGGTCTTACAGTTTTTTGGTAAATGAAGACATTCTACTTAAACTACATCTTTTAAACTGAATGTAATTCTAAAGTATAAAGGCTTTATTTTTTTTTAAATGCTAGTTAAGTTTTTGGTTATGCTTCAGTAAGGGCCTGTGGCGCAATGGATAACGCGTCTGCCTACGGTCATTGTTTGATAGGAAGCAGAAGATTCCAGGTTCGATCCCTGGTAGGCTCGATTTTTTTTTGCTCATTACATCATGAAAAAACGTTAAAAACAATAATCTGCGATGGCCGGGAATCGAACCCGGGTCGACTGCTTGGAAGGCAACCATGCTAACCTCTATACCACCATCGCTTGCAACACATTCAAAAAAGCTTGACTTAAAAACTGTTTTCCGATTTTAAGATCCCATACGTTTTATTCACCACTGCTATGGGCTTTAAAACATTTGTTTTCAATAATGTTAATTTTTCTTTCATTTTTTACTTTTTTTTTATCAAGTCATGCTTTTCCTGGGAATAGTCAATTTGTAATTACGCCAGGATATGTGTCAGAATGGCCGAGCGGTCTAAGGCGCCAGACTCAAGGTGATTAACCTTTCCACTGTCAAGCATGGAACATTGGTATTCTGGTCTTCTTATGAAGGCGTGGGTTCAAATCCCACTTCTGACAATTACTTTTTTAGTGTAAACTCCTTTTTACATAAAGAAGACGAGAACAAAAATATTATATGTGCCCCGAGTGAGGTTCGAACTCACGACCTCGAGATTATGAGACTCGCGCGCTGCCTACTGCGCTATCGAGGCACGGGAAAATAATTACAATTACATTTTATACCCTTATCAAAGTGGATTACGAAATTCCGTCCAGGATTTTCGGTCCTGTGAGGAAAAATTATTTTGCAATAATTTAAATTCAATATAAAAACATTGCCCAATAATAATGCACCAGCAACTCACATGCAAATCATCAATCTTCGCAGATGGTAGGATTCGAACCTACGCTCCCGTAGGGAAATTGATTTCGAGTCAATCGCCTTAACCACTCGGCCACATCTGCTCTTTAAATTGCAAAGATTTGAAAAAATGGCCTGTCGATCGTAGGATCGAACTCATGACCTCCGCGTAATTAGCACGGCGCTCTAACCAACTGAGCTAACAGACCGCAATTAAATTGAATAACTATAATATAAATTACTAATAACTATAATAATAAATACTGTGATTGTATAAGATTTTTGGTACATGATTTTTCAAATGTAGTTACTTATCACAAATGGATTAGGCACACCATTATAACAATCACAGCAAGCAACCATTCTCAATTTTTAAAAGAGAAGCTTTTATTTTCAGCACAACATCCCATATTGTCTAGTGGTTAGGATACCTGGCTCTCACCCAGGAGGCCCGGGTTCAATTCCCGGTATGGGAATTTCGTTTTGAAGGCGCTGCGTACGGGAACATTCGATAAATATCTTTTAGAGTATGCATTCACATTCCTTATTGGTAAGAGTAATATTTAAAACAAACCATCTATAAGATGGGTGTAACAGCCTGGCTAGCTCAGTCGGTAGAGCATGAGACTCTTAATCTCAGGGTCGTGGGTTCGAGCCCCACGTTGGGCGGTTCCTTTTTTTCGCTCCGTGCTCACCAATGTAATACAAATGCCGTATAGTTGGTGTATTGAGCCATATAATGGTCTCATTCGGTTTTTATTGCAAGTATATTGAGGTAACTTGTATTAGGTTTTTTAGATTCAATTTTACCTACAGGGAAAATTTGACCACAGTATCTTTTTCCCTCGAAATGTTATGGGAATCCCCTCTATTCAACATTTAGTATCCTGTTGTCAAGTCAGATATGTGTATTTAGCCAAGGGTTAGTGAAATTTTCACAATATAGGCATAGAATTTACTTCGGTTGTAATACGGCCGTGATAGTCTAGTGGTTAGGACCTTGCGTTGTGGCCGCAATAACCCCGGTTCGAATCCGGGTCACGGCAGCACTGAAGGATTATTGGTTATTAAAGTTTTGATGTGCTCTTATTTGTGTGCTCGACCTTTCCCCCTAAATTTGATTACGCAATAAATCATAGAATGACATCAGCAAAAAGCTTGCATCACTTTAGCGAACGAAATGTAAAACCATTTAATCAAATAGTCCGACGAGTTGCAATATTTATCTGAATTACGAAAGAACCTGCCTTGAATTCTTAATATGATTATAAGTTATGCAACAAAAATTTATTAAATTTTAAGTACTCCTGGCGAGACTCGAACTCGCAATCCCCGGCTTTATCACTAAATCTAGGAGGCCGGTACCTTATCCATTAGGCCACAGGAGCGTTGAAAACCACTAAACAAAAGTATACTTTATTGCTGAAATTGAAAACTGTGACATAACCACCTAATCGTTTAATATTTGTTTGTATAACTAGCAATTGCCTGGTGGTTCATATAATAATATTATTATAACTCATTTAAGTCGGCAATAGCAGCCGCATATGCTCTTTTTCCAATAAATATATTGTTGAAAATGTTTTCAAGTTGACTCTTCAAAAAAAAAAATCTAATATCTATTTGGATTGATTTGAGGGTTTTGCATCGGGGATGTAACTCAGTGGTAGAGTGTTCGCTTTGCATGCGAAAAGTCCGGAGTTCAATCCTCCGCATCTCCAATTAATTTTATTTCAAGAATAAATAAAGAAAGTCTAAAAATTTTTAAACAGTCCTCGTTTTTATCTTATGACTGATAAAAAAAAATGTATATAAATATAACAGCCCTGGTTGCCAAAGTTTTGGAATGTAATGCGTTACAAGGAGCTGGACTCTGGTTTTCTTGAATAACGTTTAGTTTTTAAGGGACATTGCAAAACAAGTCCGCCGAGCCGGAGTTGAACCAGCGACCTATGGATACCTAGATTCCTCTACAGTCCACCGCTCTACCAACTGAGCTATCGACGGTCCACGATGAAATTGCGTGTGTGGGAACGATAATCATCGCGTGAAAATCCTAAAACCCATATTTGGTAGAAAAAAAGTAATTATACAATAATATGAAAATGTCTTAAAAATTCGATTCGATTGCAGCGTGTCGAAAGTAAGGGTCGCATGGCTTAGTTGGTTAAAGCGCCTGCCTAGTAAGCAGGAGATCGCGAGTTCGAATCTCGTTGTGACCTCGAACGGCGGTTGAAATAGTATTTTGGAATGTAAAATGTAGAAATGAGATAGTCTACTTTTCAGAATGGTCGCGGTAGCTTCAAAGGCTAATTGTTCGTCGCTCGCTCCGCTCGCTAGAACAATTTTCCATGTAATCAACTTTGTATATTTTGAACATTGATTCGATTAACTTTTGGTAGAATTATTGGTACAATTAGATTAAAAAGAAAGTGCTTGTACTTGATACTGAAAATGCGATGCCCTCTGGCAGAATTGAACTGTCGACCCCTAGTTTACAAGACTAGTGCTCTACCACTGAGCTAAGAAGGCCGTTAAACAATTTGTTGCAACTACCATTCAAAAACTTGGAAAACAAAAAATCTAGCAGAGCGTAGTTTCGATCTACGGACCTCTGGGTTATGGGCCCAGCACGCTTCCGCTGCGCCACTCTGCTCTCAAGACTTTCAATATTTTATTGGGTAATGTGGGAAATATTCGTGTGTCAGTGCTCTTTGTTTCCTGGACCAAAATTTCCAATCGTGTGGAGTCTTGCCAGTTTGGGATTTTTAAAAAATTGGACGCCCCTGGGTGGGCTCGAACCACCAGCCTTCCGGTTTCTTTCTTACAAACGGCGTCCCATTTGGGTAACAGCTGAAGAAATAAAAATATAGAAAAAGTAGAACCCACAATAGTATTCCCATCGCAGTCGGTAGGATTCGAACCTACGCTCCAAGATAAAATCTGATTTCTAGTCAGACGCCTTAACCGCTCGGCCACGACTGCTGAGATTTGCGAATAAAACACATTTTCAAAACATAATTAAATACAAAATCAAGGTAAGTCATTACAAAAACGATAACATAGGATTATAATATGACAGTAAATTCGGAAACAGTAAGGTTTATTTTTTTCCATTTCGTACCTTCGCTACTTTAAACAATGATGACCAATGTGGCCTATTTACTCAATTATGATAGTAACGCTTGGGTAAACAGGAGCGTGACATGATAAATTAGCAGTTTAAGCATGCTTTAGGTTATTACTCTTTGAAATTGACAATTTACAGAGCTTCTGTGGTGTAGTGGTATCACATGTGCCTCACACGCACAGGGTCCTCAGTTCGAACCTGGGCAGAAGCAATACACTACTGTTTTTTTTTAAATAAAACGTATAATATGCATACTGGCTCTTCTTAAACCCCGCAGTCTCAATGGGCCATACATAATAGAGTTTGACGAATCTTTTTCATCATTCTGAACTCTTTCAAACCAATCTTGAAAAAATATATGTTGTTATAGGTATAAGTAAAATTAGAAAGACCGACGAGGATGAGATTCGAACTCACGCGTGCAGAGCACAACAGATTAGCAGTCTGTCGCCTTAACCACTCGGCCACCTCGTCTTTTCGATTAATTTAATACAATTATTACGGTACAGTTTGTATGAACTAAAATAAGGAATTATTCAGAAATATAGAAAAGAACTTTGCAAGAAGGGTGTCCTTTCCTAGAAATAAAGCCATAGGGGTTAAAGTAAATCGCATTTATTGGTGAATATTTTACATGACTTCATGTTAACAGCCAAAAGTGTAATATAGCCTAAGGGTTGATAAAAATGAATGAAATAGAAAACCGGAAAACGAATCTAAATAAGCCCAAATATCCTTAAATGCTATGTTAGAGGTTTGGTGTTATAAAGATTGCTTGGAAACACGTACACAAATATATTACAATGCGTATTTTAGGTAAAAACTGAATTGGTAAAGCCGGGTTAGCTCAGTCGGTAGAGCGCGGGACTTTTAATCCTGAGGTCAAGGGTTCAAGTCCCTTATTCGGCGTCTATTAGATTAATAATTCAAATACAAATGACCAGTTTAAACAACTACATTACATATTCCCAGTTTGCCCATGTTGATCGTAGTGTTTTTACCGTAATAACAACTATTTTACTTTTTTATTCTTACAATTTGCATCCTCTGAATTTATATCCTCAAGCTATTCAGCAGGTGCTTTTCATCCAAGCTACCATTCTCGTTCACTTAGGCATCATCTTCATCAAATTCCTCTACACCTGGCTGCGATGGTTCAACTGCGTCTTCTGTATAAAAAAAAACCCTGAGGTAGATGGTCATGAAAAGTCCAACATCGTTACAAATATCCTTTCGTAACATTCGTTTATCAAATATTGGTTCGTTGGCCTCGTGGGTTGGGTAGATAATTATCGGTCTGGAAATGTTCACATCGAAGGCGACAGTTTTTAAACTATCTTAAAAGAAACAAAAGTTTTATTTTTAGTAGAGCCGCCGATTTTAAAATTTAAAAAAACTTAAGCTCCTCGCTATCATTGAAAGAAAACTTGTTTTGCGACCAAAATACGCCAAGCAATAATGGGCCAGCAGCTTGATTAATTTGTAGGACGTATTGTTGAAAAACTTGCAATGCATGTTAATGCACCACTTAATGTGGGTTTGTATGTGCCTCATGTGTAATTTGTTTATTTTTAAAGACATCAAATTATGACCGGCTTCTTTCCATCATCATTTTGAAACCCGTATGTAACTAGAGATCGTCTGAGGGGAGCTATCAGAAAAGCCCCTAAAACGAAGAGTATATTCCGTGAAAGGCCGAGAGAAGTCTTTCAACATGGCACACGTAAAGCACGTGAAATGTATCTTTATTGTTTTTTTATTTGCTCTAAACATTATTTTTTAACATTTTTGTGCAAAGATGGAGGTCCGTAATACATGCTGGAAATGATTGGTATTCCTGTATGTTTTGTGGGCCTATAAACTGTTAATAAAGCCATTACTGTAAAAGACTAGTTTTTTGAGGGAGTGCTGACGATCAACTTCCTTTCGGTCTGGGTTCGGATAAACCAAATTTCATTCAGGGAAAAAAATTAATTCATAACAATAACGATAACGAGGGTTATCAATCCCTAACTAATACATCCATCTATAACCAGCGCATTGAATGATTATGGTGAGATGTGGCTTCTATTTGCCTCAAACCCCTCTTCACAGATTTAATGTGTCTTGTCAGTGTCTGTCATGTATCAACCTGAAATATATATAATTTTTTAACGAAGCTTAAAATAACTGGTTCCATCATGTAAAAATCTTGAACAACAAGTGAAAATTGATCTCGATTCTCGCCATTTAAAAAAAATATCAACAATAAAATTTTGATTTAAAAATAATAATTTATAGACCCTCGATGTGGTTTTTTGTAACATCATTCACTGCCTTCTCTCACATTTCTTCAAATATTCAGGGGCCAAGAGAGTTTTACGAGCCTTTTTATGTTTCTATCTCGATGACTGTCACTCAAATTTCTCAGTCTCAGATTGTATAGAACACCCTTATTTACAATACATTCCAAATTTCACCTTCAGATTCTTTATCAGTCTTGAAATGAGAGACTAAAGGCTACTAGTAAATAGTTCAAAAACTGGAGGAAGTGAAATTGTACCATACAAAGTGCCCGTCTTTTTAGAGAGGCTGGGGATGTAAATATTTCCAGCTTTTAGAAGCAAATAATGACATGGCGAACCACTTTAGGACGATAATACAGTATAAGCAACATCTTTTAAATGCATGAAATTGTTTTTTTTTTTATCGTGCATTGCTCTGTCGCACCTATTCGGCCATTGATGAACTGAGAAGAACAGTAAGATAGTAAAGGAATTAAATGGTAGACAGTGTAACCATCAAATTTTGCGTAAACGCCAGCAGTATTAACATAAATTTTACTCTATTGCTGATATAAAAAAAATAGTTACCAAACATCTCTTTATTCTTATGTCAAATGAAAAGGAGTCATGTACCGAATTAACTGCACTAATTAAAAAGCGGAGTTGGACCAAGTAGTCTTCAAGAAGCGTTGGAATACTATATTTTTCGGGGGTCCGGGCATGGATGAAAGAGACTTCCCGTTTACTTATAGACAAATTTTCAGGGCACGACATGAACTATATTGATCCTACTGGCCAGGTATAATATTATTTTTTATTTTTTTTTGCAAATGTATTATTAAAACATGCAAGAGGATTTTATAATTTTCTGTGTCACAGTGACATCAATTCATCTTCCAATTTACCAAGGAATAACTTTAAGCCTACCTTAAGCAGGTTAAAGAACCATATTCTCGAAACTGATCGCTACTGTTGGTCTCCCAGAACAGGAAACTCATTAAGCATCAATGCAAGAGGATTTTATATTTTTCTGCGTCACAGTGACACCAATTCATCTTCCGATTTACCAATGAATAACTTTAAGCCTACCTTAAGCAGGTTAAAGAACCTCATTCTCGAAACTGATCGCTACTGTTGGTCTCCTAGAACGGGAAACTCATTAAGCATCGGCCGAAAACTAGGATGTATTAGCCTTAGGATGGGCTGCACAGAAACATTCCTGGACATGGAAAATATTTTTAAGAAATACAAATAATGTGTTTCGTTTTTGAAGTTGGAAAGCTCGCATTGAACATTTAATATATAAATTTTTGAAACGATTTTAGGGCATGGGATGAATGGGCACCTGAATCAATAGCATTATTCTCATAGAGGCATTCCAAGGGCCTTTCAAATGAAGAAGAAGCTTTTGATGGTCCAGATAATCAATGCATATCAGAAAAGGAAGAAGCGGTGCATATATTAGACTCATTTTTTCTCAATCTATCCGTAACGCTGATAAAAATGGAAACCACCCTGTATGGTTCAAGACATAAGTAAAAAAAATTAAGTTTCCTACTCCGAACGATTTGACAAAAAATCTATGTAGTAGCTGTTGCCATTGATACAATGCTTGCCTCTAATCATTCTCTAATCATTTTAAAAATTTGAAAAAATTCAAAGAAGAGACAAAGAACCCATTGATAACATTGCTACTTTTTGCTGCATGTAGAGTATGTGAAAAAGCTGTAATGCTTGCTTCACGTCGAAACAGAAAAATGTACAGTATTGGCCAAATAAACTTATGGGGCACAAAGCACTAAACAGCTAGGAACCTCTAAAGTTTACTTGAACCAGTCTGTATATGATCGAGTACAGCAGAGAAGAAATTTGATTTTTGGGTTTAATTGGCATTTGAACTAGTGGAATGCAACGAAAAATTAAAAAAAGAGCTTACTTATAGTTATTTTCATTATCATGATTGTTTTATTATTAGGAGATAAAACGATAAATTGATGAACTACATTCTTAATACGATCTCAAAACTCTCGTCAGTTATCTGCTTATTAGTGCGCCTAAAACTACTAAAAAATTCCGTAAAGAACGTATGAATGTCAAATGTATAACACAAGGCTGCGTACGGGAAGCAAGGCTTGTTGTCTACAATTGAGAACTTGACAGATCGCAGCAATTCGTCTGTTTTTTTTTAATTAAAGGGATACAAAACCAGGTGGCGCTGAAATTCCCGTTAACGATCGATTATTAATGCTTTGTGTGTGCTACAAGCACTTTCGCACTCAAAAATTGATCTAGACACATAACGGATATTTAATCGATTTGCGCTTGAAACACATTGCGCATGAAGCTAAATGAAACAAGTCGAAAAGGAGATTCAAAAGTAGGATTCTTTAGTTTAGACACCTAAATATTATAATTTATTGAATTGTGAGTAAATGCAGTCTTGGAAATAAAAATGTCTCACATACCAACACACTTTCAGATTGTTCAACGACTTTCCCTGAAAAGATTCTGCCCTATCCTGCTGCGAATCAACCTGAAAGTTAAATTGAGTCAATTTATTAGGTTGTTGTTAACAGTTGTTGAGAAAGATCTTTGGTTCTCTCATTGAAGAAACCGAACGAAAAGAAACAATTTTCAGAACAATACCTTGAGACATCTAAAAAACAGCGGTCAAAGATGGACTGAGCTCCACATCTGATGCTGAGACTCACCGGAAGATCCTATCGAATCAGGAACGGCTACGGCCGACTCGAGCATCTGGTGAAAGAAGAAATAAAACAGGGAGCTAAATGCGGAAAAAATTAAGCCTCTTACCATCAACTGCACCATGAGAGGATGATGACATTTCCTTCAGCTGCAAATGCTCAATCGAGGGAATTTGAATGGTGTCCTCAGCTTTGCAAAACTTCTGCTGAAAAAAATTTAAGATAAAAAACAGTACACAAGAATGCCGCTAGAGACTACGGAAGCAGATGCGAAAACCAGGAAAACTTGCCAGCATCGGCGGAAGGCACGACTTGTTGATACAACCGAATTCACCGACGGATGGGGATGTAGCAGCCCGTGCATCTCAGTAACTGGAATACCTAGAAAAAACAATAGAAGACGGAATCAGCAACACACACATAAACAAAAGCGGATGAAACTGACCAACTAGACACGCGGCATTCAGGAAAATTTCATGATTGCCAAACTCCAACGAATAGGAAGACGACCCGGATGAATGCTTCAAATAAACACAAGAAGAAAAATGAAAACTTTCGTCAAGAAGAAAATGCGAAACAATTTTTTACGACAAACGGAGCCTCCTTCGCCATTTACTGGACTTAAAAAGGGAAAAGCGGGGGTAAAAACTAACAACACTGTGACGTCGACAATGAACCACAGGAAGATGAAATGCAGCACTCACACAGCAATAAAGAGAGAAAATTAACAACGGAAAAAGACAAAGAAGAATCTAAAAAAACTCAGCAGCAGCCAACACTCTTTTTCCAAAAGAAAGAGAGAAGGGAATTACAACAACTAGATAATTCTCCATCGTGAATACATTCAAATGCTCCGAATTTTTCTAAATGGTGACAGTTACGGCATCCGGAATAACAAGAGGTTTAAACTCGTCTTGGTTATCCACATTCTGGTTGCCAGGGTAAATTGGACTCGATGAAAGCTTTTGTTTCTTCTAAAGCAACGAAACGAAAGCATTTCATGTCACATATACCTTTAAATGCTCGATTTTTTCAAAATGGTTACATTCATGGCGTTTGGGCGCACGTCTAGACATGGCAGTACCTCTTCTTTAATAGGGATAATTATCAAGATTGGGAGATTCGATGGCCTTTGTTTCTTCAAACGACACACAACAAAGGAAAACTTCAAGGGATTTCTAAAAAAACGTTGAAGAGGGGGCTGGGGCTGCTGTGGTTGTCATGTGATTGGCAGAATTCAATTTTTTCACTCTTATTCTTTCAATCAACGTTGTGATCGATCGTACGGACGAACAGGAGCTGACTCCAGGAATTGAGAGTTTTTGTTGAATTCCTGTCTTGATGAAAGGGACTCATCAATCGTCTTAACCTGGAACTCACAGCCCCAGTGAGTCAAAATATTTTCTTACGACAATATTTCATTAAGGATTTATCATTAAATTTAAAAAATATTTTGTGTAATTCTGGATAAAAAAACAACAGATATTTAATGTTTTTCAAAATAGATTGTTGTTAAAGATTGATTTATTTTCGATTGCGGGACCGCAATTTTCTCGCTCTAGGTAGTGCTACTGCAGAGAAAATAGATCTCTCCAATCTAATTTTAAATGAGTTGTTAAGTTGACTTCCAAGGAATTCAACAGCTCTTATGTTGCCGCTTCCGGTTATCGGAAACAGTAAAAAAGATGTTTTCCTCATCACATTGAGTTCATATTAAAAATTACGTTTGATTATTTTAGATAATCGAGTTTCTAATTGTAATTTAAGTGGTTGATAAATGTTGAATAAACATTAACACACCCGCGCAAAATTTGTTCTATGTATTTAAACAGACATGATGGTATTTCAATGACTTTGCAGTGAATTTGCAACGCAAAACGAGACATGCACATAAATTCGCAGGTAGTTAAATATCGAATATATACATAAAAAATTTTAACATACACATCTTTATTGTAACATACACATCTATATTTGATCTATTTTTTGCTCAGGATGTTAAAATAAAATCTACAAAGAATCATACACATCGAAAGATATGGAAGGGAATTTATCAGGATGGAACGTTTTATGTTATTACCGATTTCGCTTACCTTTTATCAGCGCATTTCTTAACTTTATATCGCTTCTTTTGGTAACTTACTGCTTCTTGTAGACCGAGAGTCACGATTTAAAACTTTTTTTGTTGTCCAAAATAGGTTTCTTGTGTTGTCCTCTTTAACCTGTGTATCATCGGCAATGACTTCGAAGAATTCTTTAATTTTCCTAAACAGGAATGTAGTGGCATTCCGTGACATGGTTTTGGTTTTGACAAGACAAAAGAAAAAATAATTAGGTCGACAAGAATTACGCGCTCTCGGAGAGCAAAACAGGAAGCAGTTTCTAATATGTTGGTAATTTTGCAAAGCAATCTTTCTTACACGCAAAAAATGTGTAAATGTGTGGTACAGTATGGTTCAAATAAAATTGAGGGGTTCTTACCTGTTTTGTGCCCCTCAAGTTAATTTTGACCGTACTGTTCATTAAACTGAATAATTGAACTAATGTGGTCGTTGCATAGAACAATTTTCGTTGTAATGAAATGGATTGAAAAGACAAAATATATTATAACAGTTTAAATTTTTTCCTTTGTTGAGTGCTGGGATTGTGATACAGTAGAGCTAAGGAAAATTTGTTAACAACTAATTGGAAGGTTATTTGCTGCCCGAAAAAAAAACATTAAAAAGGGCCACCAGACGAATACAGAATATCGCAATGGGTTTGTTGACCGTCATTTTCTCATGAGGATTAAGTTCATTGAGGGACTCACTTTTTGAGACAAAGACTCCGAAAACTAGGTTCAGCTATATAGGTCTTTCTGGCAATATTTCAAATGCCAAGCACAAATGCAACTTCAAATGTTTCTTTCCAACCGCCCTCTTCCATGTTGCGGACCCTGATTTCGAATCCAACAAAAAGCTGAAATACGAGAAGTAAAACTTGATGAGGAGTATGTTGAATACTCAATCATATTATGGTTAATGCATGTGTGTGGAGAACAAAACTTAACCTCTTTAATCCTAAGAATAAATACATAAGCCAGCGATCTTACGTGACGTGATAGTGGAGTCGTGTATTGTGGTTACCTCGTTGGCAAGCTGACAGGAGAAGTGTGTGGTGAGAAGGTTTTTTATGCGGCGGAAATTGTCTACGTCCATCCTGTTGTGGAGTTGCCCTCCCGACCGAATGATGACTTTTTCGCTGTTCTGGAGTTGAAATCCTTGTATGAGTTGCAGCGTTTTGGTTCCTCAGTGTGATTTCACTCATGTATCAGTGTATCACGACAATAATTTTGTCCTTATGTGAATGTTTTCATGAATTCTCTTTATTTGATTGTTTGAACATTACTGAACATTACTGTTTGACAAAAAACATGTAGGTCACCAAATGGAGTAACTGGTAAGGTCAGTTTATCAAACTGAGCAACAAGATTGGAAATACATTAAAAAATATGGAACAATATAATATTCTTAATGAGGAAAACGGTAAAGGCAACAACATTTTATCATATAATTTTTGTTTTCCACCTGCTATTAAGAAGCACAAAAGACTTGAAAGTCTGCTATTTCAATCAATGCTTAGTTTAAATTTCTAAATACGTTAAATTTATGATGAAAAAGTCGCGGAAATAATGGCAATTAGCTTAGATTTACTCTTCAGCTTGCAATTATGCGACAGTATTTAATGAAAAGTAACTAGAAATGATACAGAAAACAAAAATACGTGTATATAGTTTTTCAATTACATTAAGGTACAATAATTTCAGATTTTATACCCCTGAACGTGTACCGTACGTACGTGAGGTTGTAATAATCTTTCCAGCATTCTGAAAAAAATGATGGATCTTAAGTTTATCCATTTTTAGTAGCTGCTGCTGCTGCTAGTAATGTTTCTTCGGTTCTATCTCGTAAATGAATCAGTAAAACATTTCCCACTTACCATTTCAACACATCACAAAACCCATAGTCCATTTAATAATTTCCTTCTTTTTCATCAAGACTTTATTAATTTAATTCAGTAAATAAATTTATAATAGTGAATATAGATAAGAAACTTCTTCTGAAAATTTTTTCGTCTATAGTGACCACCATAGTTTGTCCTCCAATCGTTTCTGAATCAGTCATAAGATGATCAATATTTTTTTTTCCTCCAGAAAGTTCACCAGTTAACTAGAATGTGTGATGCGAAGCAAGTCCTTATTCTACAAAGGTTAAGGAGACACCATGCAACCAATAATATGTAAAATATAATACTTTACCCTTCGATAACTGGATATGGGCTTAGAAACCTTAGAAGTAATATACAAGTAAAAAAAGTAGTAAAAAAGTGAATTTGTAAGTGCCCCTCTTGCTTAGGTTCTTAGAGTGGGAAAAATAGGGCAGATAAAATTATGGGATAAGAGATTATATGTTATCAATTTCCTACAAATACGGATCTTAATATATCAATTCAAATCCTATCGTTAGTATGGTAAAAGTATTGTTATACACTTATGTATTTGTCGGAAGATCGAAGGCGAAGTCCGAAGGTAGAAGGCCTGGATGTAACGAAAACTGTAACCTCGAAACTCGATTGTTGAAAAAATCGCGAGGAAAAAGCATTCCACGAACCTGTCTTCAAAATCAAGCCTGACGGAAGCAGGATATAAAATTTTAAACTTTTATTAAGTAATTAAGGTCTGTGTTGAGGTTCCATACTTGGGGGAGCAATCGTCAATGACGTAAAGGTAAAGCCATGCAAGTTTTAAACACTAAAGGTGTTATGAATATACAAAAGTAACAAAGCAGACGCTCAATAAATCCCAACCTACTAATAATCTAATAGTGCTCATATGTACACTGCTGTGAGTATACTAGTCCAGTTGGCCCCTTTATATCAGTCAAAAGAAAATGTTTTAGAAATTAAGAAAAACAAAGAAACCAAAGAAACCCAAATTTACTTCGTTTCCAACTACTTGAACCGTGCGATAGAACTTTAATATTTCACTATGTAAAACAATTCAGAAAAAACTCGCCTTCGTTTTATCATTCAAATTAATCGGGTTCAAATCACAATCAGGCGAATTTTTTCGCCTTTGTAAAGAATTACAGATTCGCCGTAATTAAATTTTTGCCATCATGAGAACCGTGCGAGAGAACTTTGAAGTGTCACTTTGAAAAAAAAACGGAAATCATTTGCCTCCATTTATTATTATTCACCTTAATCAGGTTTGGCTACTAGTAAAAGTTACTGGGTCTCCCGCGAGAGCATTTCGAAATTTTCTTGGGCCAGGGTGCCCGGTACCGGTTTTAGGCGGAGAGCAAATAGGTACTGAACTTATATAATAGCTAACAAGTAGTAATTACAAGTAAAAATTACTTTTTGAATAGTTTCGTAAGAATTTTTTTCTCTTATATTGTTTACCTGAATATATATTATTTTTCATATAACAAGATTTAAAACAGTGAATATGGGAACATTGCAAAACACAAGGGGAACATGAGACAAGAAATGCTTCAATCGGAAAGAGAAAAACAAAATATAAAGCAATGGGCCTTTTACCAAAAGAAAAAAATAAAGCAGCGAGAGAATTGGTATCTTAAGGTGGCTGCTATTTGCTGTGATGAGATATTTTTTGCTATTAGTCAACATTCCGACGACCAACGAGAAGCATTTTGAACGCGTGCAGTCTGAAAGAGTATTAGCACGTCCAGATGGATAGCGGTCCAAAGCACGGTTGATTGACGCGACCATCATTGAAACGGCGTAGCATGATACTGCAGCATCTTGGGCAATACCCTTCGTCGGTAGTGACCATCAATGAGCTATTTCATTTCGTACTACAGGATGCGTGGGACGTGGAAGGTTTCGTCCAAATCCTTGATGATTTCACTGTAGCCCATATGTAAACCATAATAAGATACAGAAATTAGAAGACACAACAAATTAGTTGTCAGTTCTTACCCTTGTCTTCTAGACTGAGATGTTGAGGAAGATAGTACTTGCCCATCGTCTTTCTCTTCTCCTTTCCCATCAGTCGTGAGAGTCGGAGTTCTTTTTGTCCTCCCTCTCGTCGTTGGTTGGGAGGTGTTCCTCATTCACAAACTCGATCATAAACTCGCCAACTTAGACATGAATGCCACCATTTGTGCCACAGCTGCAGGTGACCGTGAACTGTGAAATTAATATATAAAATGTATTATAATTTCAGTTCGTTTTTAATGAAAGGATGTTTGTGAAATAATACATATTTTTAAATTTAAGTTAATTATAAATATAGTAGTATCAGAATATACTTTTTGGTATTAAAGGTAAAAAATTATACGGTAGCTTAAACTTATTCACATACCTTTTTCCAGATTTATAAAAATACGTTTGCTTTAAATTATAATATTTAAAAAAAACGAAGAATTGAAATTATGTTTATGACAAAATATTTGGAAAAAATCTTAAGTAATATTTGAAAACAAATGTTAAGCCCATAGCAGTACCGAATAAAACGTATGGGATCTTTAAATTGAAAAACAGTTTTTAAGTCAAACTTTTTTTAATAAGTTGCAAGCGATGGTGGTATAGATGTTAGCATGGTTACCTTCCAAGCAGTCGACCCGGGTTCGATTCCCGGCCATCGCAGATTATTGTTTTTAACGTTTTTTCGTGATGGAATGAGCCAAAAAAGCGAGCCCACCAGGGATCGAACATGGAATCTTCTGCTTCCTATCAAACAATGACCGTAGGCAGACGCGTTATCCATTGCCCAACAGGCCCTTACTCAAAAACAACCAAAAACTTACCTAGCCTTAGCCTTTATACTTTAGAAATACATTCAGTCTAAAAGATGTAGTTTATTTGTTAGCAGAATGTCTTCATTTACCAAAAAGCTGTAAAACCTATGAGATTTCATTATAAAAAGCAATACAAACTGCGTGAATTCTAAAGGGTTGTTGGTTTTACAACATCAAGGAAAGGTCCCCTTTCAAAATAATTACATAAAACATTTCTGGAAATGTGTTTCTATTTAAAACTTACATGAGATGTAGGTCAGCGTATTGATAGTTCATTGTGTTCTCCCCGAAATTTCTCCCCACGTTCAGTACGAACAATTCTTGTTAGACCGCTTCTCCGATTTTCAGATGTAGCCACCTTAGTAAACGTGTAATTACTGCTGGCGTAATTTCTTCAGGTGGTTAACCTATAGTTACAGAGCTACTAATTCACTCTATTTGTTTTGCTTCGGAAGTATTTCGAAAAATAGATAAAACAACTGATAGTGAAGAGATTCGAACTCTTGCCTCCGAAGAGATTGGTGCCTTAAACCAACGCCTTAGACCGCTCGGCCACACTACCTCGACAGAAGAGCACCAGATATGTTTTAATAAATGATTTCTTGCACACCTTAATTTGTGTTAACTAAGAAGGAACAGAGAAAAAAATATATGCTTTTTTGGTATTAAAAAATCATCAAGAAAAGGAGTTTATGATAGCCCTTCATTAATTAAAACTAGTAATAATTAAATTAGAAGTATGTTAAAATCGTAAAACAGTAAGTAAAATGCGTTTATTCCTTTTTTCCCTCTAATAATATGGTCGGGCCATGTAAATGTATTAAATGGTAAGCTTGTCTCAATGCATTTTTTGTTCTTGTACAATTTAAATTGATGAAACGATAAGATGAATAATTATTTAAAAAAATATTATATATATTTGAAATAAGTTTTCTAATTTGACCGCTAGATGATGTTGTTCATTCAAACGCTAGGAACGCGCTGAATTTGAAACACTATCAGAATGAATAAAAAAGAGCTCATCTGGGGCCCTCATAAAAGTTAATAAAACGGGGTCTTAAATTGTTTCAACCAAATTTAAATTTTAGGGACTCAGAGCAGACTTCCCAGCCTTTGTTATTATATAATTTAAATAAATTTTAATAAATTTTAAAGATGGTTCTGGTGGCAGCAAACTTTCACCATATCCTAATTTAGATTTCATGCATCCGAACTTAAAATCGCCTTTATCTCGAAAACAACAAAAGATAACGAGCTGAAATTTGTTACACAACTGGATCGTTCCCTACTTATTTAAAAAATGGGATCTGCTTCACGATTTTGCGTGTCATCCTTGCGCTCCCCGGCGGACGTACTTCTCTGCCCCAAATGCAACAAATGCAACGAGTGGAAATGCAACAAATGCAACAGAAATGCAACAAAAATGCAACATCCACTGTAGTACTGCGGCGCGCCGCTTCTGGGAACTAAATTTGCGGGGTGAGTCACAGGGGAAGCGGGTTTATTCTCCTTTTGACAGCTAGCTTTGTTTACATTGTGATTTTTTTTCATTTTCTACAAATTAAATCCAATTAATAAGTAAACTGAACCTTATTTTCCTCTTTAATTGTTACATAACTCTTTCATCTAACTTTGCAGTGCCCAGAAATGACCTTATAGCATCTTAAAGTTTTGGAAATACTGACAGCTGTGTTGGATAGACTTGATGCATTACTTTTTATCGATACCGGGTTCTCTAAAGGCATCAAAAGGTGATAAAAGTATTCTCATTTAACAAAATTTTACATTCTATATCTTCACCAATAATTTAGGTATGATACAAAGACTGGATTTTCCATCTTACCTAATCCTATGGTTTGTCAATATCAAAAGGTACTTCTGCACTTTTTTTTCTACATATCAAGTTGAACTTAAATTTTTTTTAGGTATCGGGAAAGGATTATTCTATTATCCCTCTGTCTATAGGCAGATTTATCAATAATCAGCAGAGCCATTTTACCAACTAGGAAGTGCTTCGATCCAGCTCCACTCATGAAAATCCCCATTTTGAATGTGTCTCTCATTCAAAACCAACTAAATCTGAAATGGTGGTTTGAAAAGCTATAGCCATGCTTTATAATTTTCTAATTTAATATTTATTTCTTTTTAACGCGTGATAATAATCGAATCACATTTTCAAACAGAAGTAAAATAATCGAATGATTTATTTTTTTTTCAAAAAAAATGAATTAATTTTTATTAATTAATAAAATTCAAAGCTTCTTGTCTAGAATAAAATTAAATTTTTCGAAAGCTTTGAATTCTATTTTTTAATAAAAATTATTTCCTTTTTTTAGAAAAAAAATAGAATAAAATCATTCAGTTATTTTATTTCTGTTTGAAAATTTAATTAGATAATAGTCATGTATTAAAATATATAAATAATAAATTGGAGTTGTAAAAAAATATGCCATGTTTATTTCCTTAAGTGGAGCCATGAGAGGAGTGGAATACAATATATTTTCAACGATCGATCCATTTAAACTGCAATTCGGCATTTCCGAATTTGATTTATTAAAAAATGAAAATGTTAATTATTTTTAAATAATTATTAATTTGAACTGATGAGCTATAGTACGAAAGAGCTTCATGTCTCGGGTCTCCAGGTAAATCAGATATAAACTAATAAAATGGAGAAAACGCTCTGTTAAAATATAGAAGTTTTGCTCACTAGTTTATAAAAGAACATCTCCGACGTACGATCTTCTCTAAATAATTGTGAAAAAATAAGAATGAACCCAATTAAAACAGTTAGAACGGAATTGGAACCCAATTTAAATCATAGGAACTAATTTCAAAAAGTTGGAATCCAATTTGAATCCAATTTGAACCTAATTAAAACATTGAAATTCAAATTGAAACAATTAAAGTTAAGTTAGAATAAATAGAACCTTTTTTCAAATTGAATTCAAGTCGGCTTTTGTTAAAAAAACTTACTATTTTAAATAATAAGTTAAAAAATAAATGAAAGGTTTTTGTATTTATAATATGTCTTTATAAGGATAATTAAACTGATTTAATATCCGTAGACATATCAGACTCATTTATTATCTTATAAAATGAGAGAAAACGTTTATATCGGATTGCGGAAAAAAAGCTCACTTGTTCAACCCATCTCCCGCGCTCAAATATTTGTGGGAAACTATTCGGCGCCGACGACTCCATGACTCATACGGCGATTGTATTCCCCATTTCCCCCTTAATCATCGCACTCTTCCAACGCTGTCACTGCTCCTTTCGCCCTCTTTTCCCCCCTCGTTTTTCGTCCTTTTATCCCCCTCTTCTGGAAGAATATAATATTTAACACTTTATCGGCATTTAAATTGAAATGTGAAGCTATAGGCATATAGTAAAATGAATAATTGATATTAATTGGTATAAAATAATCAATTATCACGCTTCTTTCCTTTTCTCCCCTCTTTCCCCCTTCTTTCCCCTCTTTTCCCCTTCTTTCCCCCCGTGACAGAGAAGTTTATCCCCCAGCTTTTGCGCTCCCCGGCGGACGTACTTCTCTGCCCCAAATGCAACAAATGCAACGAGTGGAAATGCAACAAATGCAACAGAAATGCAACAAAAATGCAACATCCACTGTAGTACTGCGGCGCGCCGCTTCTGGGAACTAAATTTGCGGGGTGAGTCACAGGGGAAGCGGGTTTATTCTCCTTTTGACAGCTAGCTTTGTTTACATTGTGATTTTTTTTCATTTTCTACAAATTAAATCCAATTAATAAGTAAACTGAACCTTATTTTCCTCTTTAATTGTTACATAACTCTTTCATCTAACTTTGCAGTGCCCAGAAATGACCTTATAGCATCTTAAAGTTTTGGAAATACTGACAGCTGTGTTGGATAGACTTGATGCATTACTTTTTATCGATACCGGGTTCTCTAAAGGCATCAAAAGGTGATAAAAGTATTCTCATTTAACAAAATTTTACATTCTATATCTTCACCAATAATTTAGGTATGATACAAAGACTGGATTTTCCATCTTACCTAATCCTATGGTTTGTCAATATCAAAAGGTACTTCTGCACTTTTTTTTCTACATATCAAGTTGAACTTAAATTTTTTTTAGGTATCGGGAAAGGATTATTCTATTATCCCTCTGTCTATAGGCAGATTTATCAATAATCAGCAGAGCCATTTTACCAACTAGGAAGTGCTTCGATCCAGCTCCACTCATGAAAATCCCCATTTTGAATGTGTCTCTCATTCAAAACCAACTAAATCTGAAATGGTGGTTTGAAAAGCTATAGCCATGCTTTATAATTTTCTAATTTAATATTTATTTCTTTTTAACGCGTGATAATAATCGAATCACATTTTCAAACAGAAGTAAAATAATCGAATGATTTATTTTTTTTTCAAAAAAAATGAATTAATTTTTATTAATTAATAAAATTCAAAGCTTCTTGTCTAGAATAAAATTAAATTTTTCGAAAGCTTTGAATTCTATTTTTTAATAAAAATTATTTCCTTTTTTTAGAAAAAAAATAGAATAAAATCATTCAGTTATTTTATTTCTGTTTGAAAATTTAATTAGATAATAGTCATGTATTAAAATATATAAATAATAAATTGGAGTTGTAAAAAAATATGCCATGTTTATTTCCTTAAGTGGAGCCATGAGAGGAGTGGAATACAATATATTTTCAACGATCGATCCATTTAAACTGCAATTCGGCATTTCCGAATTTGATTTATTAAAAAATGAAAATGTTAATTATTTTTAAATAATTATTAATTTGAACTGATGAGCTATAGTACGAAAGAGCTTCATGTCTCGGGTCTCCAGGTAAATCAGATATAAACTAATAAAATGGAGAAAACGCTCTGTTAAAATATAGAAGTTTTGCTCACTAGTTTATAAAAGAACATCTCCGACGTACGATCTTCTCTAAATAATTGTGAAAAAATAAGAATGAACCCAATTAAAACAGTTAGAACGGAATTGGAACCCAATTTAAATCATAGGAACTAATTTCAAAAAGTTGGAATCCAATTTGAATCCAATTTGAACCTAATTAAAACATTGAAATTCAAATTGAAACAATTAAAGTTAAGTTAGAATAAATAGAACCTTTTTTCAAATTGAATTCAAGTCGGCTTTTGTTAAAAAAACTTACTATTTTAAATAATAAGTTAAAAAATAAATGAAAGGTTTTTGTATTTATAATATGTCTTTATAAGGATAATTAAACTGATTTAATATCCGTAGACATATCAGACTCATTTATTATCTTATAAAATGAGAGAAAACGTTTATATCGGATTGCGGAAAAAAAGCTCACTTGTTCAACCCATCTCCCGCGCTCAAATATTTGTGGGAAACTATTCGGCGCCGACGACTCCATGACTCATACGGCGATTGTATTCCCCATTTCCCCCTTAATCATCGCACTCTTCCAACGCTGTCACTGCTCCTTTCGCCCTCTTTTCCCCCCTCGTTTTTCGTCCTTTTATCCCCCTCTTCTGGAAGAATATAATATTTAACACTTTATCGGCATTTAAATTGAAATGTGAAGCTATAGGCATATAGTAAAATGAATAATTGATATTAATTGGTATAAAATAATCAATTATCACGCTTCTTTCCTTTTCTCCCCTCTTTCCCCCTTCTTTCCCCTCTTTTCCCCTTCTTTCCCCCCGTGACAGAGAAGTTTATCCCCCAGCTTTTGCGCTCCCCGGCGGACGTACTTCTCTGCCCCAAATGCAACAAATGCAACGAGTGGAAATGCAACAAATGCAACAGAAATGCAACAAAAATGCAACATCCACTGTAGTACTGCGGCGCGCCGCTTCTGGGAACTAAATTTGCGGGGTGAGTCACAGGGGAAGCGGGTTTATTCTCCTTTTGACAGCTAGCTTTGTTTACATTGTGATTTTTTTTCATTTTCTACAAATTAAATCCAATTAATAAGTAAACTGAACCTTATTTTCCTCTTTAATTGTTACATAACTCTTTCATCTAACTTTGCAGTGCCCAGAAATGACCTTATAGCATCTTAAAGTTTTGGAAATACTGACAGCTGTGTTGGATAGACTTGATGCATTACTTTTTATCGATACCGGGTTCTCTAAAGGCATCAAAAGGTGATAAAAGTATTCTCATTTAACAAAATTTTACATTCTATATCTTCACCAATAATTTAGGTATGATACAAAGACTGGATTTTCCATCTTACCTAATCCTATGGTTTGTCAATATCAAAAGGTACTTCTGCACTTTTTTTTCTACATATCAAGTTGAACTTAAATTTTTTTTAGGTATCGGGAAAGGATTATTCTATTATCCCTCTGTCTATAGGCAGATTTATCAATAATCAGCAGAGCCATTTTACCAACTAGGAAGTGCTTCGATCCAGCTCCACTCATGAAAATCCCCATTTTGAATGTGTCTCTCATTCAAAACCAACTAAATCTGAAATGGTGGTTTGAAAAGCTATAGCCATGCTTTATAATTTTCTAATTTAATATTTATTTCTTTTTAACGCGTGATAATAATCGAATCACATTTTCAAACAGAAGTAAAATAATCGAATGATTTATTTTTTTTTCAAAAAAAATGAATTAATTTTTATTAATTAATAAAATTCAAAGCTTCTTGTCTAGAATAAAATTAAATTTTTCGAAAGCTTTGAATTCTATTTTTTAATAAAAATTATTTCCTTTTTTTAGAAAAAAAATAGAATAAAATCATTCAGTTATTTTATTTCTGTTTGAAAATTTAATTAGATAATAGTCATGTATTAAAATATATAAATAATAAATTGGAGTTGTAAAAAAATATGCCATGTTTATTTCCTTAAGTGGAGCCATGAGAGGAGTGGAATACAATATATTTTCAACGATCGATCCATTTAAACTGCAATTCGGCATTTCCGAATTTGATTTATTAAAAAATGAAAATGTTAATTATTTTTAAATAATTATTAATTTGAACTGATGAGCTATAGTACGAAAGAGCTTCATGTCTCGGGTCTCCAGGTAAATCAGATATAAACTAATAAAATGGAGAAAACGCTCTGTTAAAATATAGAAGTTTTGCTCACTAGTTTATAAAAGAACATCTCCGACGTACGATCTTCTCTAAATAATTGTGAAAAAATAAGAATGAACCCAATTAAAACAGTTAGAACGGAATTGGAACCCAATTTAAATCATAGGAACTAATTTCAAAAAGTTGGAATCCAATTTGAATCCAATTTGAACCTAATTAAAACATTGAAATTCAAATTGAAACAATTAAAGTTAAGTTAGAATAAATAGAACCTTTTTTCAAATTGAATTCAAGTCGGCTTTTGTTAAAAAAACTTACTATTTTAAATAATAAGTTAAAAAATAAATGAAAGGTTTTTGTATTTATAATATGTCTTTATAAGGATAATTAAACTGATTTAATATCCGTAGACATATCAGACTCATTTATTATCTTATAAAATGAGAGAAAACGTTTATATCGGATTGCGGAAAAAAAGCTCACTTGTTCAACCCATCTCCCGCGCTCAAATATTTGTGGGAAACTATTCGGCGCCGACGACTCCATGACTCATACGGCGATTGTATTCCCCATTTCCCCCTTAATCATCGCACTCTTCCAACGCTGTCACTGCTCCTTTCGCCCTCTTTTCCCCCCTCGTTTTTCGTCCTTTTATCCCCCTCTTCTGGAAGAATATAATATTTAACACTTTATCGGCATTTAAATTGAAATGTGAAGCTATAGGCATATAGTAAAATGAATAATTGATATTAATTGGTATAAAATAATCAATTATCACGCTTCTTTCCTTTTCTCCCCTCTTTCCCCCTTCTTTCCCCTCTTTTCCCCTTCTTTCCCCCCGTGACAGAGAAGTTTATCCCCCAGCTTTTCCTTAGGGGCCATGCTAATCTTCTCTGTATCGATCCAATTTTAGTATGTGTAGTCCGTATGGATTACACCTGAAAAGAAGATCATACCTCACATTAAATACCCACACTCTCCTGCAGCTACCACACGTGGTAGAAATTTTCTAGAGTGATCCACTGAATTTATTTCGATTTTTGTTTGATTTCACTCATAAAATCCGCTATCGAGTCAACGAACATTATAAATCTTGAAATTCTAAACATAAAAAATGTGAACACTACTTCATAATACCAACTATCGAATGCAGTATTAGTTTTTAAAAAGATGGAGTATGAAATATGCTAACGAATTTGAGATAAATTTATTTAGGATCGCCTCAGGTAAGCAGATATTACAAGCTCACCTGAAAAAGGGGTAGTTGAAGCCTTTTTTATAATCCTATAACTTTCGAAAAACTTACCATGCATTAAGTTTTTCAGTAGCATCAATGAGTAATCTAAATTATTACAACTTCTGCTAATTTTAAAAGTTTCTTAAGTGGTTATTTAAAAAATTAAACGATAAATCTTTAATTTTAAAAATTAAACTTTTTCATGAAATAACGTAATAATATATAATCGAAGAGAAAAAGAGTAAATTGGTAACATTGAGTAACACAATAATCAAATTGGCATTTTTATCATATGAATATTGTATTGTAAACCAATGATATGATAACATTGAGCATAACGATGTGTAACTCGATACATAACTAAAATGTTAGAGTTAGACAAATACAGAATTCAATAATTATTTCAAGAAAGCCATATGGACTAATGACACAAGAAAGACAAGAACACGACATTATAAGAAAGATAAAACCGAAAAGACACCGGCCAATCAGATGCGAGGAAAATTATGGATGAAATAAAGGCAGGTATAAAGAATTTCCGACCTGTTCCTGAAAGGGGGAATAAAGACGTTACGGAAGCGTAGGTGTATCGAAATAAATTCGGTTCCATCATGAATGAGAGGTATACATTAAGGTCAATTGATATTTTTATTTTACCACTTTATTGTATTTTATCTCTTGTCCTTCTCCCAAAGAATTTTTTAACAAATATATTCGTACATAATAATTTCTAAATATTTTTAAAAATAGAAAACGACGAAACAAGAACGCGAGCTTTACTCTACTCATCTTACTAAATGGTTTGAGATACAAAGTTTTTAATATCCATTGATAATCAATGAATTTTCAAATTAAAACTGATAAGCATTATTTCACTTTAAGCCCGTTTTGCCAGCTTGCTTAAATAGGAGTTGAAAAAAAGTTAGAAGACGGTCACAGTAGTTGGTATACACTTACCAAATATTGAAAATGATGAGTTGCCTTGATGACTGTGATTACATGGCACCCGGATGAGGACCGCAACTCCGATTCCGGGATACTCTGAAACACCCACTTCACACAACATCGCCATTACGTTAAAATCAATCAATGACACTTAATTATCCCGACTTATTCTAACTGTAAATTAATATGAAAAATGTATTTAAAAAACTCTTTTATATGATTTTTATAGTCAATTTTAATTGTAGTTACCCGCTCTTCTAAAAACATTTAGATTCTAAATAATACAATTATAATGGAATATTTTACAATTATTTGGTAATCGGTTATGTTTCGTAATTGTTCGTATTCGGGTGTAACTCAGAGGTAGAGTGCTTGCTTCGCATGTAAGAAGTCCGGAGTTCAATCCTCCGCATCTCCAAGCTTTTTTAAAATTGAGATGAAAATCTATTCTTAGAAAGGATTCAGATGGTACAAACGATATTGCTTTCTTGTTAAGTTGTTTAGGTGAATGCAGTTTCCAAAGGTTCCGAGGGCAAGGACGATACATATGCAAAGGAAAGAAGGAACTTATTAATTGAACTAACTTATTAATTGACTTTATTTATTTATTGAACACAAAATATGGGGCAAAACCAAATCTCATATTTATTAAACCGTCTTGGTTTTTTAAAACCAAATGAATGCATTTGAAAATCTGCTTTTTTGCGGATTCCTATATATGTAAGACCCATTCCTCTACCAAAATGCGGGACTTTAACAGGTCCTGCAAAACCAAACACTCTATAACAATGACATTAAATTAGTTATTTTAACAAAATATGGGGCATACGTACCAAATCCCGTATTTCAGAAACTTTTTGAAAAACCAAAAAAAAAAAAAAAATTAATACCGAATCAATGCCAAATCCAGTTAAGAAACCGAATAGTTTATATAGTTTCAAAAAGGCAAAATTTCAGAAAGAAAAAAAAACTTTTTTTCAAAATAAGTACCGGTATAAATTCAAGGATTTATTGTGCAAAGAACCAATTGTGAAAAGTTTGCAAGTCAACATTTTCTACCAAAAGTTTTTATGTGTAAGCGTAATACAGTTGAAAAAAGGACCTGACTAGAACTATGACGAACTATAATAATTCCCGATTTTATTAGAGCAAATTAGTAGAATGCTACGATAGAAATTCAGGTTTCTATTACGTAGTTGAGGCTAACTGCGAAAGGACGCACTTGCTCTTTTCGACTCCAAATTTGCCACAATAAATTGGGTTCTATTTCCGAGTTTTTGGAAATACAAAATTTTATTATTGCATTATTTCAAATCCAGTTAAGTTCCAAATGGGTTATATAGTTTTAAATAGGGCAAAATCGAGAAAAAAACATTTTTGAAAACATTATATTTTGAAGGGTTTATTGTGCATTTAAATTATTTTTCATTTGTGAATAAATGCATTTGAAAATCTGTTTTTTTGCGGATTCCTGTGTATGAAAGACTAATTCCTGTGCCCAAATGTGGGACTGTAACAGGTTCTGCAAAACCAAACACACTATACCAATTTAATTTGTTTATATACCGAACACAAAATATGGGGGAAAACCAAATCCTATATTAATTAACCGTCCAAATATTTTTAGAACCATGAAATACATTTGAAAATCTGCTCTTTTGTGGATTCCTATGTAAGAAAGACCCATTCCTGTGCCAAAGGCAACCACAAAATGTGGGTTTGTTACAGTGTTACAGGTTCTGCAAAATCAAACCAATGAAAATTATTTACTTATTGAAAACCAAGTATGGGGCATAACCGAATCACACCATTAAGACGGTTCTCGTCTTCTTGTCAGTATATGTAAAAAAAAAGAAAGTGCAAAATGGATGGTATACTCCAGCGTATGTGAAAAATGAAAACGTGATGCTGCAATGAAAGTGCAATATCGGCTGCAATGCTGCAAATGCTGCAAATATCGGTTAATAATTAAGCCGTGTAGTCTAGCTCTATGGACCGTGAACCCATCGAGTTTAAATTTGCATACCATATAGAACAGCATGCGAACTTTCTTTGAAAAATCAGAAAAAAGTCCAGCTCAACGTTTTGATAATATTTTTTTATTAAACCAAAATCGGTTAATAATTTTGCTCACTGTTGTATGGAAATGAAATTTCTTTTAGTACGTGTGCCCTAAAACTAGATATTATAAAATTTGTATTTTATTTTTTAAATATAGATTTGAATTTTACAAATGTTATTTACTTTCCCATTTTTCATTCAGTTACTTTCGGCTTTCAATGATTACAATTGGAAAACAAAACTAGAATACAGTGCTGTATAAAACACAATATTTGAATATTTTTGTCTCACAAAAGTCAGAGTTTGCGAACTAAATGTCAGATCCGGACTGATATTTCATCCAAAACCAGGGATCCTTTTAAAATAAATGGTTAAAAATAACTTGACTAGAATCATCATTATTAAAGGAAATTTTTACCTAGCATAAGATTGAAATCATAAGTTCTCCGATCCTTCCTTTCCATTGCATCTATAGCAGATTGGTTCAAAACAAACTAGCAGTCAATTCCTCTCAGTAGATCTAGAAGATGCCAGGGATCCAGAAGAGGCAATAGATTAGTGAGCCTCAAATCGTTGTAGGCACTTTTGATACTGAATAACAGACATTCTAAAATGTATTCAGCACCATATCTTCTACCATGAGCTGATTAGACTTCTGCTGCTTGAAATATTATTTTGAACGTCAGCTGGGTCTAATCGAAAAAGAATCGTATACAATAAGTTCCATAATATCAGTTGAAATGTTGCTTACTTTTGGATCCAATTTCTCAGAATATAAAAGAGCTTCCTCTTCAACGTTTCTAGAGAGATCTTTCATATCACTTTTAAACTTGGCTACTCTATTTTCAAGTACCTAGACCAAAATGAGATTGCAGTGCTAAAAAAATTGAAAAATTACTCACAATTTCGATGTGTCACTTGTCTGTGTTTTGGGGTCTTAATGTCTTATTCAATACCTTTTTGCTAAATCAAATGAATTTCCATACCTTTTATTCCGCTAATTCTAACTATTTCTTATTGTAACGACGATTATCTTGGAAAAGCACACGACGGAAGGATTCACGCTGTGAGCAGTGCTGACCAAATCTATCCATACCTCTACATCTATTGGAAAAAGTGATAAAAACAATAATATTCCCATAAGATATACTAAAGCAGTGGAGCTAGTCCAGTGTTAGCTTCCCTAAAATCTTATTTATATTCTAAAATCCCCTGTGAGCGAGCCAAAACCCATCTTCAACGAAACAATATGTTGATTCTTTTGAATAATTACCTTTGTCATCGCAGGGGAAACCTTTGCACAAAAAAGCGCGGTGACTTTGATTGAAAATTTCTTGTAGCTCTGAAAAGGAAGCAAAGGATTGAACAGATGTGAAAGATGTCACTGGAATTAGTAGATCAGTCGAGATAAATAATAAAATGTTAAAAATCTTGCATTTTCGCTAGGATTAGTTTTAAAAAGATCAGTGTCTAATCCAGCGCTTCGTGTAGAGGAAAATTAATTTTAAAAATAAACAAGAAATTGGACCGAAGACAAGCACCAAAGACCAAACTAAGAACAAACGGAAAAAACATAAATATAATTTAAAACAAATTAATTGGGTCTGGACTCGTGAGTAATAGACGAAAAGTTATATTTTCACTAAATATCTTCAATAATGGGCAGATTTTCGTGGTCCATCCCTTCCATTCCTTTTGCTCAAGCGGACTACAGAAGGGTCCAGCGTTCCTCTCTTTAATCTCATCTTTGCGCTCTAACCGCAGCAACTTTAACGGATATTGTTAGATTCTAATCGCGTGTATATTACGCAGCCCAATCTCCGTAAGATAGTGGACTGGTGCGAGAGCCGATCAGTTTCTGTACAGGCTTTATACCTGCCCGGATACATAAACAACGTAGTTTATAGAGAGTCTATAACTCTTTTCTCCTTTCTCTTCTTTTTTTTTGTTTGCTCTAAATGGGCATGTTTTGTAGACTTATTCGCGTCCGATTGGTACGATCAGATTCCCATCTTCTACGCATGGGACCCTCAACAGTGGCGGCTTGCACCGACGCCTTTTCCGTAAATTGGATAGGTTTAAACGCTTATCTTTTCCCCCCATTTGGCTCATTCCGCGATGCCTTTCCAAAGTGAGGGCGTGACAATATCATTCTAGTCACTTGGCGACTTTGCGGACTGAGTGTGGTGTCAGGGGATTTTTGGCGCAGATGGCTGAACTTCTCGTCGACGGGTTCCGTCGGATCACACGCGCTGCTTACCAGTCAGCCTGGATTTCTTGGAAAAGCTGGTGCTATCGATGGGATCTCAATCCCATGTTGCCTTCGTTAGGTGATATTCTGGAGTATCTTTCGGATCTCGTTGTTAAGGAAATGTCCTCTAGCCTGATAAACATGCACCGATCTATGCTTTCTTCTACTGTCCAGCCCATAGATGGAGGTTCTGTTGGCCAGCTTCCTTCCGTTTAGCAGCTACCTCGGGCTTGTTTAATAGAAACACACCATCTTATTATTCGGATACGTGGGGCATAAACATAGTTCTTGGTTATCTGTCCTCTCTGGGCCAAAGTGAGGATCTCTCCCACGACTTGGTGTCTTGTAAACTGGTTTTTTTATGGGGCTTTTTACCCTTTTAAGAATCTTGGAGATCAGTACAATATTGTTCACATCCATTGTAATCTCGGGTCCGGTACTTCCTTCTCTTTAGGTAGGCCTAGAAAGGCTCAACATTCGGAAGCCCTTCATTACCATTACAAAACTAGAAGATCGCATTCTTTCTCTTTTAATGGGCTTTAGCATCCCTTTAGACCAGTCTCGAGTAGCACGGTCGGACACTGGATAAAGTGGATTTTAGAGAGAGCGTGCGTTGTCCCTTCTTTTAGTAAACACTTAACCAGGAGCGCCGCGGCGTTCTGTGCCTCTCTCAAAAGTGTTTATGTTGATTCTATTTTGCGTCTGGGCAATTGGTCCTCTGAGTCTATCTTTTTGTGCTTTTATAGCCGCATTCCGGTGGCTTCCACGGACTTGGGTAGTTCCGTTCTTCCCCGCCTCTGATAGACTTGCTTGCGATAAAATAATGTTGCTAAAAATTCGCTGTTAAAATCCGATGTTATTTGTACCAGTACAATTGAACGAATGCTCGAGGGTCGCGAAGCGAGCAGCCTGATGAGCAATCATTATTGTATGAACAAAAGGATTTTAACAGTAAAATGGAACGATATTGACGATATGGAAAAGAGGTTAGCATGGATGGTTTCACCATTTTAAATCTATCCAAAATTTGGTTGGGATTTAAAAAGGTATAAGAACGCAACTAGCAGATTTCCTTATTTTATTTTTCTAATCGGTTATCTTTTTTTTTGTTTAATAAGATGTTTAATAAGATAAAATCATTTGAGTGCAACTAAATATGTTTAACAATTTCTTTTTGTTGACGACTGAGATAAAGGCTTTCCTGCAGTTAGCGTTTTTAATTTTTTAGAAGAAAAACATATATACTATTTTGCCTTTTTCAAAATAAGGAAATACAATCCACATAAAATATTTTTAATAAAAAATTTGCAAGAAACGATAAAAATTGTCTTTGAGCCAAAATGCTTGGCTCATTCAAAAATTGAAAAAATATTATGTACTCTTTAACCCATTAAACACGAACAGCAAGGACCCTGAAATTACTACAGTCATGGAAACAACTGCTGAGCGGGTAGCAGCTCAATGGGTAAAGCCGAGGACAGGATTCATCAATGACCGAAGCCATTGCCGAAAGAAGAAGAAAAGAGGGGCTCCCTTAGATGAAGGTGCCACCTTCTCCAAATATCCCCTCATGGAGTCCATGATGCTTCTGAACAAAATTATTCCGACAAGAGAGTAAGCCATAAAGTTCCAGCTTCATCATTTTCCTATTGTACCACCAATATTTATATTTTCACACGAGACACTGATTTAGACAAGGATATAGGGAACAAGAAGATCACTCATTCTAGTGTGCTCTTCCTTTATGGAACTGTAAGTCAGCCAAGAAGCTTCAAACACATCAGCAATACAAGTTTGTTCCAGTGTTGACTGTCAGTGTGTGTCAACAAATGGAACTTTAGACACTCCAGGAAAATGAAGAGGTGGTGTTAACGAACTCAATGCCTCCCAATTTGTAGTTCAGCCAATCTCAAATCGTCTAGAAGTGGAGAATAACATGAAGTCTCAGATGAGACGATTGAAAAAAGTGGATGTCCTTCTCGATAATCTGGGTCAACTGGCAGCATCAGGAGGTGGGGCACATCAATTAACCAATTTTTTTATTTAATCATCCATCGGATGAGTGAATGAAACCGTGCAGTTGGAACTGGGTTTCTCTTCGGATACGCCAAAAAGCGTCATCGCATTCTTGTTGGAGATTCTACCGTCTAAGACAGTATTTATCACTATTGCAGCGTTGTTGTATAACAGTACAATCGCCTTTGAGACTATTTCGTGTAGAAGAGCACAACTTGGGGTATGTAGAGTAGCAAAGCAGGCAATGGGTTCCAACCAATTACTTTGATACGGATGGAACATGAGCACAAGACAACACAAGACAGTGCGTGACTATTCCGTTCTGGGCAGGGGTCTGAATATCAGGACCAACGTCAACAATACCGTGCCACTCCAACAGTTTCAAGTGCCATTTGACATGTTTTCAAAGAGAGATATCATCCCAAATGAGGGATCTCCAGCGTTTTTGAGGATTTTCCTTTCAATTTTATATCTCTTTATTTCACGCTAAATACTTTCAAGTTCAAGCTCATTAAAGCCAAATTTTCACTTTGAAGAGCTTGCATCCGCCTTATTGTAGCAGGGGATGGGATAGGAAGAAACTTATTTTTAAAAAGATGCCGGTACGTGGACCTGATTTTCAACTTGAGAAGTAATAAGGACCGAATGATAATTCGTTTTTCTTATTGGTAACCGTATGCCCGCCCGCTTGAAGCTTTTAGCTCTGTTTTACCTTTATTTAACCTTTTTTCCATTTACCTGTCAACAAAAAAATTATGCAATCAATAATGGGCAAGTGACGGTTTAGATACTAGACTATGTGATTGTTACAACAATATAATTTGTTTTCAAGAATTACTCTCCCATACGATAGAATGATTTCATAAATGCAATATAATTCTATTTTTTCGCATGTATATTTTTTATTAGAAGAAATGCCGATAAACAGAATGTATTTGTTTTTATACACTAAAATTGCCTTCAAAGGATCAACAAGTATGTTGATAACCAAATGATTATTTAAATTACATGCTTCAAATTCGTCAAGTGTTGATAACCATATTTGTATATAGTAAAAATTGCTGTTGCAAGAATACTAAACAATTATTTCAAACATTGATATGTTAATTTAAAATCACCTAATAAAAGAAGAACTTTATAAATCCAGTTTAAAGGGAGTAACTCATAGAATAAAATCATTTAAAAATTTGAATCCGCAAATAAAGAAAAACATCGAAAATTCCATCTCAATAGCATCTAAAATTTGGGTGTGTTCGGGGTATTGGTTTACCCGTTTGATAAGATGTGCAATTCTATGCTTTATCTGGTTGGCCGTCAACTCCTTGATTGTCTCATCCATTTCAGTGAGCGTCAAGGCTACATCCTGTACACACGTTATGGCCAATAATGCGTCCTATTTTACAAATCCAAATTAAATTATTGCCAGAGCATAGACCTTCAGTCTACCTAATCTCTTGCTAGACGTATACTGCTTCTTCTTGTCCTCCCGCCTTTTCCGCTTCAGAACAACTTCACTTTCGGTTCTCATCCTCAAATTTCTTTCGAAGGGTATTTCTTTCTTTTGCTGAGTACCTAACACTTCTTGCTGCCTAAGAACTTTTACTCGCTGATTTTGTATTTGTGTATTTGATTCAAACGGGTCTGAAACGGTTGATTGGTCAATTTTAATATCTAATTATCGATCATTCCTATAAAAAAAGGTAGCTGATCCCACATGTAAGAGAGCTCCAGCAACTCAAGGATTGTGTCGTTACATGCCCATGAGTAACTGGTAAATAAGCCACTGTGGAATGATTCGGTCATATTGGCTTCCGAAAATGGCCACTGGACATCCCCTTATGGATCCCAAAAGTTAAAATCCATTAATAATCTACTCATCGCATATAAAAATATTAACCAAAAACCATACTTGTAAGATCATTGGCTCATTTTTTAGTGATGGTGAGGTGGACTGGGTGGCCCTATAGGTCGATGACACTCTTCCTTCATAAATTCGCCAACTAGCTTCGATCCACGGGCTTCAGCTTGATCTATTGCTTCAATTCTATGAACCTGGTCCGTTGGTAAAAAAACTCATCCGAATGGTCGGTATCTTTTGTTGAACCATCTTTTCTTGGAAAGCTCTTGTTTGTGCCTTAGAAACTTTCTGATCCGTTTGTTTGTGTCGTTCAACGTTTTTAAGTCCAAGAATGGCTTCATTTACATAAAAAAAATTTCTTGACATGGGGCAGCTTGACAGATTTTCATGACATGGGCGAGAACCTCCTATAAAAGAAACAGTAACTGTTGCGATCTAGAACTCAGCAGGTTCTGAAGCTTCTCCAAAAGCACCGAAACTGGGCCACAAAGAAGGCCCAGATCTTCTGGTCGGTAAAAATATTGTCAACTTGTCATCTGATGAAGAGGACGCAGTCAAAAAGAAAGTTCTAAATCATTTAGCAAACGACTTCATGCCTCCTCCTAAATCATGAAGAATTCAATTCCTCCTAAGAAGAAAAGGCCACTTCTCGTCTATGACGAACAAAAAACAACTACAAAGAAGGTGGCATAGAAGCTCCAAGAGAATTCTCAGGTTGTGCTTGCTGGATCACCAACGCAGGAAATGAAACCGGAGCATCCCCTCTCTTTTTACCGATTCTTAAAGCAACGTCAATCTGGAACGAGTCGAAACCAGATTAATTTATCGATACGAGTCAGTGCAGCACCCTCCTCTCGCTAGATGTTTTGTAAATTTATTGAGACTGCTCTCGGCTGTCCCTCAACATACCAGCGCCTTTTACATAAATGGAGCACCCTCAAAGTACGACTGGACTCCAGACACTTCATCCGTAGGCTTTCTAAAGCATGCATCAACGAGTCGCATCCTATGTACAGCGCGTTTAGGGTCCGGGTGTCCAAATGCCATATTTGAGGTGGACCCAGTGGACTTCGAGCTGCTCATACGAGAGAAAAAATCTACGGACTTACCAATGCGGCAGGGGTACCACCGGCTTGGAGTCCTTTCATCTTCATCTTAACACATTCATACCTGGTAAGGGCACGTTTATATTTTGCTTATTTTTTACGAGTGAAATTTGCATTACGATGAAGAGCCCACTAAAGAAAATAAAAAAGTCAACCAAATAATGTTTTTAAAGAACCGAAAATAATTTTATGTGTTGTGAACGTGAGTAATAAACTGAGAGTATGTCATTTGTACACATTTTTGCGAATAAACTTTTATTTTATTTTATACAATTGTATGACCAATAAAAGATTTTATTATCATCCTTCTGCTCAACCTTTTTCAATTGATGTATTAAAATTTTGAAATGCACGGAATCAGCCATCGTATTTGGATGCTTTAGGTCCCAATCATAATTGACGTTATAATTGACTAGAGCCATCATCATCATCAAACGGAAATTATTTTAAGCTATAAAGTTTTATTGCTAAACCACGATATGTTGAATCTACAGCAATTAATACCGAAGTTGATTTTTTAACAAAGTAGAAATTGACATGGGACATTTTTCTTTATGGACATACTTATTATCTCCGTAATCTAAAATAATAACATTAATAATAAAAACACTAATATGTTTCGAAAGTTCAGTAAAATGCTTATGTGTTATGTTTTTCTTGGATTTTGTAGAAGTTTCTGGAAACTCTCATAGATGGAATGTAGCCATGCGCGTTCACGCTGTTCATCTCATACAGTACCATGCTTTCTGAACTAGGGATTGGCAGGGAGAAGCCGTTTTAGCAGAGATATACAAGTTTTATTAGTTCCAGATGGAATGTATCACGATAAAATTGATTAAATGTTATGTTTTACTTAGTCATGGGGACATTTTCTCAAATTGGCTAGAATGCTGAAATGTTGCAATTTATTGGTGCCACTGTGATGAGCTCTCGTCAAGCTACAGGCACGGTTTCACGAAAACTAGAGAATGACCATAACATGCAGCAGATGAATAAGACCCACCAGGTTTTTTGGAAATAGGTCTCCTTGAACATAATTTTTTTTTAAATCACAAATGTCTAAATTCTGTTGATTGTACTGATTGTACTGAAAGCATATGTGTGCCTCACTCATCTTTTGTCAATCTATAACGGATAACAGTACCGAACTGTTTTGTAAACCAAGTTGGATTTTTTTTGACATTGATAGGAACACTGAT
The DNA here is from genome assembly GCA_030141595.1 of Chydorus sphaericus. NCBI lineage: Eukaryota > Metazoa > Arthropoda > Branchiopoda > Diplostraca > Chydoridae > Chydorus > Chydorus sphaericus. Next base: position 9,461,778 of record CM057926.1, on the reverse strand, counting down.
TCAGTTGATTGTAACACTAAAAGTTAAAATACTTGATGAAATCGCCATATGGTTGATTCAACAGTTTTAAATATAAAATTTTTATTTCTGATTCGACTTTTAGCCTCAAAATTCCTGTTGGCTTTGTGAATTTTATTTTTTAAACTAGAATTCAGACTTTCAGAATATCTATTTCCTTTATAATTTTACGAGTTCTCCTCATTAGCGGTAGAATTTACTTTTTTGAATCTCAAAACTATACGAATTGGCCATTACTTCGTTTTTAAGACATTTGAAGGTTATTTGAGTTATTCTCGACTAAGACGCAACTAGATAACGAGAAAAACTTTAAAATTGAACATTTAAGAGTGAAATGGTAAATTTTCATTCGCTAAATTTTAAAGAAAATCCTTAAGAAATGATCGATTATGACTTTAGAAAAATAGTTTTTAGCAACAATAATTTTTTTATGTTTCAAAATTTTTTTTTATTAAAATCATGTATCAAAACAACGGATGATACTTTCTTTTCCTGGCTGGAGCGATATTGTTCTTTTTAATTATTCAGAATCAAATCGAATAGATTATCAATCGATTCTCGTGTCACTAATGAATATCACCCCAACTTTATGTAATGGTGACTACAGAGCTTATTAATTTTTATTCAAAATTATCTGTAGGAAAAAGATCTTTGGTAATAACAGTTTTATACTTTATTATTTATTATTTATCACTAGAAAGGTAACATCTATGTCATTTCAAATTTACATAATCCATTGTAGGTGGGGAAAAGAAAAAGGAAAATATTATATAAACATTCCTAGAATCCGTGTCTTCTGTGTGTTTTTTATAACTGGAAAAGAGCATCATAAAATGGGCTACAGCAACGAAATTGTCCTCAAAGAGGAAAAAAATGAACGAAAAAAGCTCGGCTTCAAAGGTCTTTGTCTAATCAAAGGTTTTGAACCAAATTATAATTTAAGTAAAATATGGAAATAATACCTTAAAGCGGAAATTACTAATAACTAGCTGTTAAAAGTTGTGTAGCACAAAACTATAAAAATTAGGTCATACTAGCCCAAAAATGTTTTTAAAACAGATGGTATTAATAAGTTATGCTTCAAACGAAAAATGGGGAACAACCAGAGTCTAGTTTAAGAAGGATAAGCTCTAAATTTTGAAATAAACGAGCTTTTCTATTCATGCTCCTACTTTCCCACGACCTCACATGGTGCTTGTGCAACCGCGTCTGAAAAAAGTGTGTGCATAAGCATACCGATTACAGTCGAACATAAAAACTACAAGGAATAAAACAAAAAAATCGTATCATGAAGAAGGAAAATGATAAAAACGAACACATAAGAATGACCATGAATGACCATCATATCTTTTTAAAATTTGATAATCAAATTGAAAGGTACTAAAATAAAAAAAATTGAATAGAACTATCATTATTCATGGCAAACTCAATAATCAAATCGTCCAACTTCGTATTTAAATATATTTTTCAAATAGTCAAAACGTAGTATTTCGAAAATTAATATTAACCTTTTATGCAACATTGTTTGATCAAATCCTAACTAAACATCAAGCAAATTCTTTCCCACAAACAAATTGACAAACCACCCAAATCACCCAAAAAAGACCACAAAAAACCCAATGACCAAGTGTGAGAAGCAATATAAGCAAGATGTGAGAAACGGGACCAAAACTCTGCAGCCAATTGACAACTAGACATTTGGAAAATGAAAGTATTTCGGAACAAGTTAAAAAAGAAAAATTGGACTCCAAAAGGTTTTTAAATAATTAAAGTGAAATTCATCAATTATTTTATTATTTAAAAAATCTTTGGGATTTAAAAAAGATAGTTTACAATAATTTAAAAAAGTTGGGATCTGTTAAGGTCATAAGAGATGCCCTTGTTAAAAAAATAATTTAAAATCTTTTGCTTAACTATATGGGATTTCATATTTGATATCGCAACAAGTGGACTTCTTCTAACGGTAAGTTTTCTTTATCATGTTCGATAATGCATTCAACAACGGTACTTAGGTTAGTTTACTATCAATTTGTTTTTATCCTAATTGTATCTGGGTTCTGCTAATCTAGCTTATTCGAGCAAGAAGCTCACCAGACTATTTTCCTTAATCGTAAAAAATGGTGACACATTCATAACTGTGTTCTATAAGATTCCATTTATTCAAGTATCATGCAGAATGGATGAGTTGATCCTGTACCTCCCAGTCCTCTACATTTTCTATATCAAGTCAAGGGACTTCCTGCTCTTCCTTCAGTCCGAGTTCATTGGTGATGTCGACAAAATTGCAAGAAATTTTAAAAACCACAAACCTTCACAAGTCTTTTTTAATCAGTTTTCGCTTTTTTAATTTGTATTTTGACTATTTAAAGAATTTATTTTTTCAAACAACTGGATCTATTTTTAAATTTATTGAAATATAATGAATTAGTGCAACTGTTGTTTTTATAGAGCGCCCATTTATTTCTGTAACATTAATTATTTAATAATAATAAATGAGAAACTATAATTTAGGGCGTCTAGAATATAACAGTCAGCCCCCACGCCTATCCAACTTGAATTTGACTAGAACTAGAGACATCTAGAATAGAAAAAAACTATGCTTAAAACATCCAGAAATTGAAGAGCTCAAAATCCAAAAGAATTCTGTTGGACCGTCTTTAGAAGTAGATCTTCTTTTGAAGGTGATTATTGATATTGCTGTCCATGGTTCTGCCACTGATGAAAGACGCCGTTCAGAAGTTCGCCATGTAATCATTTTTATAAGATTAATCTTATTTTCTTTAAAAAGTTCATTATATCCATCTATTTCTGTTCATATTATTTAGAGCACTGAAACCCTTGACCAGTTTACCTCCGAGATGAACAAAATGTTCATAAAAATAATTCATTTGTTACATTTCATGGGAACCATTAAAGATTCATAGTAAAGGAGCGCAATACGTACGCAATACTGCACATTTTTTTGAAAGCCTTTAATATTATTTGCTGGTGATTAGATCTAATTTTTCTGTAGTCTAATAAACAAATTTCTTTTTAAGGGAAATTATAGTTTTGTTATACAGTGGTCCATGACACCCATACTTAATTGGATTTACATGTATGGGGTGTGTCAATAAAATGTTGTTGGTTAAAATACGTTTACCTTGCTTTGCAGTTTATTATTATTGTTTGAAATGATTAAATACGGTAATGGTTTTATTCTATAATTTATAAATAACTTTCTTTTGTGCTAATGAACATTTATTTTTATTTATTATTTTATCGTCTGTGAAAGTAAGGGTTCTCTTGATTGTATGTATATAATAGCTGAAAGAAAATTATGGAGTCCAATGTAGAGAATCGACACCAGTACGATCCCGGCTCCTCTAAACTTGCGCGCGAACTTGTTCTGTCAGTGACAAGATTAATTCTATTAAAGTAGAAAAGATCTAAGCACGAAAAATGGTGGAAAAAGACGAAAAAATGGAAAAAAACATCTATTCCATTTTAAGACTTAACACAATTATATTCTCCATTCCGTTATCCGGTACTACATTGATCTTCCTTTACACATATTTTTCATCTTTAATATTCTTTTGGACCTCTATGTACGCCACTTAGCTACTTCTCATTTTCAAATGCGACGTTTTGGCTAGCAGAAAAAATTCTCTCCGCCAATTGTAGTCTCACTCTTCACGATATACGTGGCCGCTTCAGCTGCTTTCTATTGCTTAAATGGAGCGTTTTGGTCAGCAGCTATGTTGTGAACTCTTTCCTTGCCACTAAAAAATAAAAAGTTGCGAAAACAATTTTAGCAGCAATACGATACAACAAACACCATCGAAAGGAGGAAAATACCTTCTTTCTTTTAAAAACGATTACGATTTGAAACGCGAGCGTAGAAGTACAGCACTTCCGTTACCTTTTTGCTAATATGGGGGAAACCGGCGTTATCCCACTGTTTTTTGCGCTTCTCCTAAGTCAAGTAAAGAGTTGTTACTAATATGAAGCAAATTTCAAGCTATATAATTGTGATTTAAAATTTAGCTTCTCTGCTAATCTTTATTCTTTTAATTTACTTTCTCTATCTTTTTTTCTTCCGTCGCCTTTTTCTCTCGTGCCAATTGCGACTTTTTTTGTAGGTTCTTTTTTCGGACTTAAGCAGCAAAAGAGCTTCATGCTTCAATTTATTTTTTCTACTCCTGATAGTAAGCACTGGATGACTGTTTTAACAGGGTCGACAGGTATCCCGCAAACAGTTCATGACCATTGATAAGATATCCTCATGACAGAGAGCACCGTCTCTTCTAACGGCCTGGTGTACAGGATTTACAAGAGGTGGATTCCCCTCCCGTTTAGCCTCCAAGCAAGGTTCTAAATGTTCACGGTTCACACGCCTATTTTGTGATTTCTTGGCTCTTTTTGCAACGTTTCGCAGCTTCCTCCTTCTCTTCAGCATTAGCGATCAGATTCCATTCCGATCCGGATTTAGGCATGCTGACACAATGGGTTCACTCTTATCATTTACTAAAGCAGTTCCATTCTCATCTGTTGGCTCGGTTAAGATTTGTGTCCCTAATTTGCTAGCAAGTTCATATCTTTCGTTTGAAAAATGAAGTACCCCATTAAAAATATTACAATGTGGTTATTTCGACATGTTGACAATTAATAAGCAATGAATCTACCTTTTGTTCTTTTATTTGATCCACTTTACCAGCAGAAAGACTTGGAGATTACGTTATCCGTATTTTCCCAAAAGGGTTCTCATTATTTCAATGAATATAAAGGAGAAATAATGAAAACAAAAGTTATGCGAGTAAAGCGTAACGAGTCTACGATCAATTCGAGCTCCTTTGTGAATAAAATTGTTATTGCAGAAACTGAATTGATTTTTATACCTTTAATTTTTTCCGAGGAAAAAAGGGAGAAAAATCACGTTTAGACCAGGGGGACTCATTTCATAATTATGTTTCATCCAAGATCTTGAAAGATATTAAATCAGTTTTAAACCTTATATATAATCATGGGGAGATTTTTGCAGCCCAATAGTACTCGCTTAATACGAATTTGAAGAAAAGTTGCCAGATCGTCAAATCTTATTAAAAGAAGCAAAATTTTGGTGAAAAATTCAGAACAAAACGCCCAAAATATTTTGAATACATTTATTTGATCATGAGTTGGACTGTTTTTTTCTCAACGTTTTACGTTTGGAGCTTTTTTACCCTGAAAACGTTCGGCTTGAATAAAGTTCATAGTCTTACATATCTGTTTTAATATTAGGGGCCAATTTGTTTATCATCAAATCTTTTTAGCAAGTCAAGTACGTTTAACAATGGACAATGTGGACATATTGATCCACTATTATTTCCCGTCGAATCCTTAATCTTTAAGAAATTGACTAGATGATTTGCAACTAAAGAGACCTTGCCGAAAGTAGCAGCAACGAATGTCGAACCTAGGCCGTTGTACAATGAGTGATAGCCATTAAAGCGTTGGCGCTGGGTAAAGCGTTGCAATCTGACACCGGGGTACTAACGGGGAGAGAAAAGTAAAACAACCCTTCTACAGCTTGGGTGAAACAATAAGGACGCAATTTAGTTGGAGCAGAACGATGTCGTTCACAACCGGCTAGTAGTAATGACAGCGAGCTTCAGGATGAGTACGACCACGTCCAAGTTTTCCTCCAGGAGCCACTGTACTCCCTAAAATAACAATCATTCTCGACGTACACCTCCGAAAAGCTCACCACGATGAACTAGTTTGACAGTTCTAGAAAGAAATATCATAGATTGTATTATTTTCCTATCTTGACATTGTTTGCCGAAACATTTGAGTAAGAACAATCAAATCATTTTACTTGGGAATTAGAAAATGACGGAGAAAGAAAGAAAGAAAGGGTGTTTATTTGTCGCGTGAAAAGTTTCTCCACTTATTTCAGAAAAACATTGAAGAGACCTTGATAAATGTACATCAATCGACCAGAAGTAAGTAAAAAAAGTTAATAATTGCTAAAATTTAAACTTCACTTACAATTATCCATATTATCCGCGTTCTTTTTACAATTAATTGTAACTAGATTTTCAAACTGTCCTTTCACATTTTTCATACAGTTTTATACACATTGCTATCAATACGCGGAGCATTGTGCAGGTTTGAGACGGGTAAGCGGAATGGGATATACCTACTTCTCATAAATTTGTGTTACAATAAAGAATTTACATCAAATTTGTAAATTATTACATAGTTTTTATTAAATGTGTTAATATAAAATATTTTTCGGTAATTTATTAATCTGCTTTGTCATCCTTTAGCAATTTGTTAGTAGTAAACTTAATGTAAAGTTGGCTGATTTTGATAGAATTGTGTACACGATTTGTTTTTCTTAGCGAAAAAGTCTTCCACACTCTCATTAACGATGGCTTTCGGTAGTAGGATGTAGATGCAGTGCAGCAGATAGATAAGTGCAGCAGTTAGTTGTAAAGCATATTTGAAGTGTTTAATTGAAATCATTTCTTGTGATAAAAGTGGTTTTTTTTTTAAATATACGTACTCAATAAAGTAATTTTTGAATTTTTGAATACGTCAAAATAAAGTACTCAATCCCGATGAAAAGATATTCAGTACAAGTTGATGGTAGGCAGTAGTTCAAGTCGAATTTCTCTCTGTGGATTTCTTTTTACACTTCTCACGAATGCGTGAGAAGGAGACAGCCAAGAGTGTTACTGGATTTCAATCTCTGTTCATCAGAATCAACGAAGATGAATCGCCTATTAGATTTTGAATCCAGACCCATTCCTAAAAGAGCTAAGACAGCTCAATAACAATCAGGTCTTCCAGACAAAAATTGGCTTGTCCAGACAACAATCATCAAGTAGTCCTCCAGATAACATTAAACTCTCACAACAAACCCAATTGCATATTTCAAGCAAATTGGTTATAATAGTTTTTATGTCCTATTTGTTATCTATTATTCAGGGATTATGTTCTACTTTCAAAGCACCATCACACTCACTTGGTGTATCTTCAGCATTTCTTTAATCGTCCCTCGAAGGATTCCTCACAAAATGAGTTGGAGTGTTGCTAATGGTGGATACTTGCATACAACATCCAATGTAGGCGGTATACACGAATTAAACGTAGTGGAGTATCCTGTATCCCGACTAAAGAGGAAGAAAAGTTTGTTTTCATGCTCAATTACTTTAGTGTGTGAAGCAACTTCGTTAGAAAACGGTATTGCGTCAAAACTTTGCATAATAATCTTTTTTTATAATTGCATTGTACTCTTAATCCATGAAAATTCTATCTCTAACAAGCCATCTGCTTGTATAGTCAAAATTATATTTTGACTAGTCAAAAACTTGATCAAAGAGCCTAGATGGTGTTCCAGCTAGTCAAGCTGAGAAGAGCCACGATGTCTCTATTGCTAGACCAGAAGCTACCATATGCAGTCAAGATGGTGATACAGTGAGCAATAAGGTACTCCTGTAAGACCAGTAGCTGATATAGTTAGCCCACATACTGCTCCGGAATGCCGACATGCTACTCCAGATAGTCATAATCCTGCGTTGGAAGGCTGACGCAACATTTCCTATTGTCTCCGACCCCTTTCAACAGCTTTTATAAATCCACCCATCTGCTAGGAAAGATTATCAAATAAAATGAATTCCACTCCTATTTGCTCTCATGACTTCCAAAATGTGAAACTGTTTTTCTGGGAGTTACTCAGCTGTTGGAAACCTATGGATTTTGAAGCAGCGCTTTGGGGTGCGACTTGTTATGTTTTTTTATCAGTAAAAGTACAAGGGAGTGAATTCGATTATTAGGTAATTTTTAGAAAAATCAAGAGCTCGGCCACAGTAACCTTCACGGTACAAACATAAATATATAAAACACTTGCAGGAAACTGATTACTCTAAATCTTCTTCAACACAAACTCATCCCTAAAGTTTTTTTTGCAATAAATAAGAACAGCAATAGTCTTACCCGTCCATAATTTAAGCATTTTGAAAAGCACTGGCTGAAAAGAAAAGTTTGGGAACCAAATTCGTGGTATGTACAGTATAGTTCAAATAAACTTGAGGGGCCCTTAGCTGTTTAGTGCTTTGTGCCCCTCAAGTTTATTTGGACCATACTGTATACTTTTTGCCCTTATGAACCAACAATTCCGTAGAGAGCGATCATTCTAAACTGAATTGGATACCTAAAAAATCAAAACTAAATCTGTGTTTCCTGATTGAGCTTCTATGGAATGAATCCAACAGAGTACCCATGAAATGTTTCCTTATAGCAACAGATAAATTGTGTGATATCAAAGACGACAGCATTCACGGTCTACTTATACTCTGATGCTTAAATGGCCTCAGTTTAAAAATGGCTACAACTCAATACAACTCAACAAATAGGGGAAAAATTGCGGTGTACTTATAGGTGACCTAATCAATAACTGGGTGGGGAATGACGATAAAAATTTGAAATAATTCTAAATGATAAACAAACATCAGAAATAAATCAGAAAAAAAATCCATCACTAAAACTCAGCTACTTTTTGCAAAAAAACCGGGGACACCTTAACCCGTGCTCTTATGAGGAAATGAGAGGTGTACTTATAGCCCGGTGGGTACTGTAAGCCTATTATCGATGCAATGCGCTATATTACAAAATTTAGCATCGAGCCGATAAGGTAATAAAAATCTAGGCCAAGAGAGTAAAATCCCACTATATAAAGAAGGAGTGGGACAGAACGAAACGACATAAAGGATGAGAACCAAAACGTCTTACACCCAATACCAAATGATCAACGTTTAATACTAAATACAATTTAATTTCAAAGAACTTTTGGGAAAGAACTTGGCTTCTAATCTGCTGAAAATTTTCAGGAAAATTCAAGTTCATATCAAAATTTCATGATATGTCCAAGAAACTGTAATATACTAGAATTGGGCTTATTGCCTCACTTAAGTTATCATGAAAGTCTGTCTAAACAAGCTCCCACTGATTAAAAATAGAAACATCATGTACATTAACACATAATAAATTTCTAAAGATTCGATGTGAAAATTTGAGGTTAGAATAATAAATTTGTTTTCTTTTCACACACAAGTTCATGAAATTAATACCCCACAGTCTCCATACTTATGAAGTCTAACCGAGTATGTGGGAAATCATGCCGTCACTGTAAGAAATTTACGAGCCAATTCAAGAAAAATAAAAAAACCTCACGACTGCACTTTTATAAAAAGAAAAAAAATGTAAGAAAACCCACTTAAATCTACTGACTCAACTCATAAAAGAAACTAGAAATATTTTACTAGATACATGAAGTATCCTAGATCCATGAACAAGGTTATTCGAAATCTTGAACAGGTTTTCAGAAGCAAATATAATATTATAACAGAAGCTAGCGTTGAGTTTTGATGCCAAATACTCTTTTTGGAAATTGCATTTACAAACGAGTATAACAATTTAATCTGGCAATTTAAAGTCTTCTGAATCCACAAAGGTCTTACTGGTATGCTCAAGCAACTTTGGAGTTGGAAATCGCCATCTAACATTAAGTTGGCTTATATCACTATTTTTAGTGTAGCAAACTTTTTCCACTTTTTTTTTATCCTTCAAACAGTCTTATTTGGTCAAAAATCAGTCTTTTCCATTCACTTTCTCTACAACATAAAAATCACCTATATTTATCATAATTGGATTTTATTTGCTAGCTTAAAACTTCCAGGAGCTTCAAAAAGCTACAAATATCTTAATGATGGATGACGGAAAAATTGCCAAGTACGCCATTCATAAAGAACTTTATTTTTACGTTTACATCGCCGCTGTGTAAATTTCGTCGTTCAAAATTATCAATCAAGCTCTGAAACCTGGACAAGAAATTATTTTTTAGTAGTTAAATCTAGCAAGTTTGGATACTTCTTCATCAGAAAACTTGTCAATAGTACATATTCCTTATCGATAACATATGTAAACTGTGTTGGGGTATGGTACAGTATTATTAATTGATGAAAGATGACAGCTTGTGAATGTTCAATAAACCATGTCAATAATCTCTTGAAACTAGACTTTGTATTACAGACAAGGTAAAATAGAGTCGTTAAGCCGTATGTTACAATATACAGCATGTGTTATCCACAGCAATACACGAAAAAGATGCTAGAAAAAGAGAGTAGAAGCGATATTATTAATTTGAAAAACACCTTGGAACACAACGTCACCACCATCATCGGGTTCAGCAAGGTACCATTGCATCATACTTTAATATTTGACATAAAGTAGTTAGATCAATCATTACGATTACAAAGATTTTGAACTTTTAAAAAAGAAATATCCACAAAAAAAATTAAAACGGTAGTTGTGATTTAAATAATATTGAGCTGTTTTAGTTAATAAAACCAAAGAACTTTTAAATATTAATTAACAATCAAAGTTGAATTAATTCCATTTTTAATAACTTTAAAATCAAGTTAAGCCGATCAAAGATCTCAGCTACTAGCCTAAACAAATATTCTTGGCTTATTGGTTAAATAATTTTCCAGAAAAATAATTTTTTTTCTGGTTTGCTGTTGACCTCTCGATTGAAAACTCTATAAATAACCAGTTATAAATATTTTGTATTTTATTTTATAAGATAAATAAAGATTAATAATTATTTTGAGCGCTTAATTGTGAGCAGGATAAAGATTACTTTTCAAATTGTTTGGTTTTCTCTTTGTTAATATGTGCGGTTATGCTGTGCAAAAAACTGTTGTCATTTACAGTAATTGATATAATCGGTAGGACCTCATAAAAGTAATAAATGTAATCCGATTTTTTTCACTAAAAATTTTTGAATAAGTATGTAATTATAAAATAAAAATACGAAAAATAGTTTCTACGGATAACGAATAAACAAAGGTAGATTACGATATTGGAAATAAGACTTTATAATAGTGATCAGTAGTTTTGTCCAACCGTTCATCGATGAGACCTTCCTTCAGTCTATTTTAAAAAGAGTTTCATTTTTGTTATGATAATTTGAAACTGATATTTTTAAAATTGAAACAATAGTCTTTTACGAAAAATTAAAATTAAAATTGACGCAACAGATTTCGAAGGTAGGTTGAAAGGATCAGAGATGAGGTGAATGAGGACTGTATCAATAAATGGAGAAAATTCGTCCAAAATTACGTTGATAAGATCCTTTGATCATTCCGTTTAGTACGATTTTAAATACTTAAAATGATTTAAAAAAGCCTTAAACTGGTTTATTGAAAAATAAAGTATGCTTTAAATGGAAAAGATTTATTAACTTTTCCTCATAATGAGATCGCTTCGTTAGTACTTGAGACTTACTTCTTGATTGGTTCCTATTAAAAAGAAGATATGGGCTACCAATAGGCAGGCTAACTACATAAATAGTGACAGGCTTCCGTATAAATCTTACGTTCTTGTCTTTTGGCTTGAATGAGAACACCCCTTTCCTATCCAGGATCGCCTTTGACACCTGAAATGGAAAATTGGTATTTTTTTAGAAAATGATTCCCATTTCATAATTTATGCAATACACCTCATGTGGTGAATAATTACTAATAGATATAAGGGTTCACAAAGATTGTTGTTGGAGTCTCTAACTCCGATATATTCCAAGGGGTTTACTGCAATGGGAAACGTTTATTGCCAAATAGACAATAAACGTCTATTTTCTGTTATTCTCTGAATGCTAAGTTATCTTTTCTGATAAAAAGAGATATCCCCATGTTCACTTTGTGCTGTTTTGAGAAAAAAAATTGTCACTATTTTAAAACTTAATGACAAATTAAAATCGAAGAAGCAATGATTTTTTTTTAAATTACGGTTTGCACTGAATAGTTTAAGAAAATGTGTCTAAAAAAACTAAACTACTGCTACGGGAAATATAAATCTACCTAACAAGATTTTTTAATGGGGCTTTAAGTAATAAATTGTGATTTGATTTTATAAATCTTTTAAAGAAAATACTAATGTTGTTTATCTTACATTAAGCCTTTAAATAAGTAATCAAACTAATTATAGAAAACTCTGAAGCAGAGGATAAATGCGGTATTTGCTGGGTGACTGCTACAATTGCTCATGTACTGTACGATTGACAGGAAAGGTAGAACTGAGATAACTCACCTGAGAGTCGTGAGCTTTCTGCAAAGGGTAAATTTTGATTCCAACAAGGCAGCCATGTACTCATTGGAATAGGGCTAATGCAACGGAAACTTTTTTCTATAAAGGGTTCATTTTAACCTTCATTTTAAAAAATAAATCCCTTTTCTAGAGCTTTTTGCAACGAGCAAGCTTTTTTTAACAGCGCGATGGTTAAAGTTATTGCAAATTGAACCGAAAAGCTTATGCCATGAGCTATGAGCTTTACATCATCATGATTTTTTTTGTAAATTCTACAATTTTTGCAATGGGAATGCTTCAACCACCCTCGATCTAACTATCGCATGTAAGAACGAGGAAGTTCAAGCAATTTTCAAATTGGAACAGTGCTTTCTGCAACTGTTAATGTGTCCAGAGAATCAGATTTTTTAAAGCTGAATTTAGTTATTGTGTTATACTAAAGGCTATAGTTAAGGCTCTATGATCTTTTAGCTATAAAGTGGGGTAGCTAGTGTTAATGAAGTGTAGTATAAATTAAACTTGTACCATGACTTGTTGAAACAAAAAAAGGAAAATGTTATGATTAATAACGCAAAGTCGTTAAAAAAAAGAAAATGGAGGAAATAAAAGATGAAGAGCAATCAGAAATCAGGAATGCGGGACTATTGCTGCTCGATTTATGCTATTCGCTCGGGCGATAATTTGAATGTCGTTTGGCAGCATATGGTCAAAGGGTCACCTGATCGCATCTTCGTGAGGGTATTCTGAGTCAGCTAACAGATTCTTTATCGTTTTCTTCTTCTTCAGAGGAATCTGGTGAATGCAAAGTTATATGATAGACAACATATACAACGCTTCCCCAATTAGCACAGGAAAGTGATCGAGCTTGGGCGCCTTGAACCACGACATTCATCTGACTATTATCCTTCACCTAAAGAAAAGTTGAAAATAATCATAAATCACACTAAAATGATTGTTTGAAATGAAAGAACCGGACTACTTACCAATTGTATCTCAAGTTACAACTTACTTTTGCTTTTAGCTCCAGCATTTCAACGTGTTACAAGGCGTCGTTCCTTTTTTGAAGGAAGTTTTCATGAGCTTGAAGTTAATGCATCTTATTTGGAAGATGATGTCATCTCATTGGGCTTACGATTCTCTTTCCACCTATTCTGGGCCTAGGAAACAAATATAGAATAATTAGTTTCGTTACGGGGCGTTTCAGTAGGAAATACGGCCAATAGAAATCTGCCTATTAAGCTTCAATACATGGCGTAGCAGTTGGAAACATAGACAAATGATTGGAAATAATCACAATTACGAATCTTATCACAGTCAAGAATCACGAGCCATTTATGAAATAGATCCCCGTTCCCACATACTCTGTGATTAAGATAGCGCTAAGGAATTGCCCCATTGGTCTAATCTTCTCAAAAATCTTTTTCAATCTTCTAACGGTTACATTCATTTCCATAATTTTGATCCATTCATATAAAAAGGATGAGATAGGTCCTTTTCTCTATTACTACAGCACTTGAGCTCAACTAGTAAAAATTTTTCCCATGGATAACATGTCAAAAATAAAATGAAACCTTCTCTTTGTAACTTACTTGCGCTCTTCAACTCTGAATTCCTACTCAATAATTCAACTCAAATTCAACTCTGAATTGCAAAGAAATTACAGATAAATAAAAAAATTCTTTGTAGGATTCCATGTCAATTCCTCGTAAAGTACAGGAATTTTGGACGGCGGTTACATCCTCACAATAAGATTAAGTACCCATTCAATCAAACATAAAAAAGAAGTAGAAACCATTTAGCATTACTAAATAAATATAACTTCGTTTTTCTTTAGGAAAAGAATAGGTATTTAATAGGTTACACTGCTAAACTTGCTTGGAGCAATTTTTTGCCCATTTCAGGGTCATCACATACTCAACATCGATTGATATGGTCAAGCAACTCGAGACATTTTTTAAAAACATGAATAACAGGAATGTTGGTTGGCAAACTAAAACACTTCTCCTAAAACAAGCTAGTCACTGTTCTCGTAGTGAAAGCAAGTGACACGGCAATACAGAGGGGATAGTTCAACAACTAATGGATCATACATAATAATGAATCATATAACATAGGCGATGAACAACCTCTAGTAAGTAGTTAGAGTAAAAGGAATGATTTAAAGGAGGGACAGGAGTCTTAAGCATTAATTTTTTTTGAAACTTGGAGATAATGATTTAAGGGATGATTTGGCTATCGCAACCAAGATTGCTTAATTGGACCACAATTTGAGTAATTTCCGCTATGAAATTAGATACATTTCCACCAGATTCCAACTTCCATCTGTGCAGTTGGTCTGATGAAAATCGTCACTGACAGATGGACTATGAGCATGTTTTGTAATAATGTGGTTTTAACTTCAGCTTCAAATGCTTCAACTACCGACTTTTGAGACTAAACGATAGTATAGTGAGGTACCTTTCGCTGATCATCCATAGCTCCAGGATAAATACAGCCTAGCAATCTTCTTCTTCTCTAGTAAGCCTTCTACAATTTTCTGGATTCTTTTAACTAACGATTACAGCGCTTCGTCCTTTTACAACACCATGGTCGTTCTAAATCAGTCGGCTGAATGAGTTGGTTTCTTCTAGCAAAGCCTCTCTTTGAGTTTCTATAAGCGCAACCTCTCTGTGGGGTTCTATTTTCAGAATTTCTCATTGGATTGCTATCAGTAAACTATCTCTGCGGGCTTCTTCAGCGTAATCTTGTTGTGGGCTTCGATCAGACGAGAGATCTTTTGGCTTCGTTCATTGAAAAAAGAATATGAAAGATCAAGACAGGTTTAGAATCCTACATTAGGGTCATGACATTTTAATCAGCCGATTCAAACAACATCAACAAAAAGGATGCCCCCTTCAACTCGATAATGTAGATTGTTCCAACGCAGAAAACTAGGATACCTCTTGATCTTCTCCAGCCCCACTTTTAAGTTGCAAGTACTCATAGGCTCAATTAAATAAAACCCAACAAGAACAAGATGATTGATTCCAGTATTTTTTTCAGTGACGGTATCTTTAAGATGGTCGATGAGTCAGTGAGTTTCGTCTTCCTCTTGATCATCTTTCTGTCTCCAGGACATCGGGCGGTCAATACAGTGGTTATCTAAGTAGGACCTTTGGACTTCTTGGACTGCAACTGGAGTATTATAACTAACCTGATTCTTTTTATGTGCACCGCACGCCAACCACTATACCATAACACCGTTTAATTTGGGTTTTGTCCTTTATGTCTTAACTAGTGGATTGGTTGAACATACGTATGCGGGAATATTATTATTTCGTCAGTATGAATCGAGGAATGAGATAAAGCGAATGAACAAGGGAAGAAGTATTCAGCCTAGCCGAATCAATGTACAGTATGGGCCAAATAAACTTGAGGGCACAAAGCACTAAACAGGTAAGGGCCCCTCAAGTTTATTTGGACCATACTGTACTTGTGTAACAAAGGTTATTACTTCAATAATTTCACATTGCAAATAAGATTCATCATTACGATGACAAGGCTATTAGACGCTATCCGAATATTTTACTTTAAATAATTCAAAAACTATTTACGCTATTGATAATTATTGTAACATTTTTTAATTTTAACGTGTCAACCCTCAAGTTTATTTGAACCATACTGTACAAATGTGAAAACCTATTACCATCTCTATCTGTCAGTCAATTTTCTATATGGTACTGCAATCAGGGACTTCCACCTTCAGATCCTATATGGGGTTGTTTCAGCGTGATAAGTCTTGGGCCGTTGGTTCACATCAATGAAACTTTAAAAAATATAGGACCTTCTTAGAGATTTCTTCATCCCTTGAAGAAGAGTTTCCGGGAAATGATCCACTAATTTTCGTCCATCACCAATCTCGAATCCATCAAGCCAACGAAGTCCCCCTTTTTCGTTAAAATCAACGATCGTCAAATGCGGCGATCAAAAGTTGCGTATCTCAACCCCATCGAAAACATTTTGACGATGATGATTACGGACTTGGTACGGATATTTATCGTGGTAATTTTTTCTACCTTGAACAGTACCTTTCTGAGTAAATTAGAGAAGTATTAGTATGGATATTTATCATGGCAATTTTTTTTTACCTGGAAAAGTACCTTTCTGAGTCAATTAGAGAAGTTTTAGGAACACCCCATATCTCAATCTTGCGAAATAGGGCCTTATTAGAAAGCTTAGAGACTTTAAAATATATGCTTTCGAACTGAAAAAAAATGAAAAAAAAATCAAGAGGTGCAGGTTACAACATCATACCTCTTATGCATATTTATATAAATTATTTTAAGTTATATAAGATAAAGAAAAAATTAAAAGTGTGTTCTTTGACCTTGCATTTTTTTAAATAAATCCTTCAAAGACTAAATTTGTAATAATTAAATTTAAATTTTGAGGTAATCCAGCGATCCTATTAAGCCTCTAAAATTATAATCTTTTCCGTTGATAAAATCCCACAAAATACCCCCATAAATTTGAAAAGGAGTGCTTAGAAAAAGAAATTGACGGATTCGAACACAGATTAGCAGATCACATGGTTGAGACGTTACCGTACAGTAAAAGTTAAATGGTTCCCAAGATCAATATTGGACGAAGATTTTACAAAATTCGAAAATTACTTCCGAATATTCCATTGAAATCTTATGACAATTCCATTATTTATCAGTCTCAATACTGTTTCTTTAATAAAACTGTTATAGCTAAAATGTTTACGGTGAATTAGTCTCTTATTTACAAAAATAGCATTCTAATATAAGAGTATGTAAAGGGATTCGAATACGGATTCGAAGTTTAGTGGTTTACGCCAAACATACCCCAATTATCACGAAGGCTACGTATGTGGAACTAGAAATGCATGATAGTAATCAATTTCCTCCGAAAGTTTTTACTTAAAATTTTTAAATGAGTATATTATTATGAAATAAAATTACGAACCATAGTTTCTACGGATTACGAGCACGCAACGGTATATTGCAATATGACAGAGCACTATACCACATAATCTAAATGGAACTTGAAATATTGTGTATGGGCATACGACTATATAACAGTGATCAGTAATTTCGTCCAAACGTCCATCAATAAGGCCTTCTTTCATTTCATGACATGAAGAGTTTCATTATTGTTATTATATATATCAAATATTGTTAAATTGTTACCTGAGCTTCTTTACAAAAAAATCGACGCAATAGATTTCGAACATGATTGGACAGAACCCGAGACAGACGCTTCACCGTAAGAATCTACCTAACAAACATCGTTACCGGACGTATCAGGTGGGAATACGGCCAATATAAATCTGCCAAACAACCATCGTTACACGGCGTATCAGGTGGGAATAAGAGTTTCACAATATAAAGATTTTAACTACGGTTATTTTCTGATTAAGAATATATTATTTTATTTTTTAAAACGCGCTATTGATTTCACAAGTAAAATTTTTGAAATAAATGTATTTCAGCTTACAAAACAATTAAGATTGCGCCATTTCGCACAAAAATCAAGTATCAAGTGTACTTACACGGAGGTAAAATCTTATTAAATAATATCTTCACATTTTAGGAATATTCCCATCGCAAACTAGAAACACGAGCCATTTATGAAATATGCCCTAATTTCCACATCATATACAGTATAGTTCAAATAAACTTGAGGGGCCCTTAGCTGTTTAGTGCTTTGTGCCCCTCAAGTTTATTTGGACCATACTGTACATGATTCAGATAGCGCTAATGGATTGCCACACGGGTGTAATCTTAAAAAAAATACCTTCCCCTTTTAGGGATATTCCCATTATCAGATTTAGAACCTGTATGTTCTTGGAATAATGAATCAAGGTCAATATATCAAAACTGTGTTTGCATTCTAAGCGCTTTATAGTTGAAAGGTGCAACAGTTGCATTCATATAAAAAGAGTTATGTAACCGCTCCTCTTTATTAATTCAACACTTGAGTTCGAGTGCTGTAAATACCATGGTAACTACGCGTATCAGGTTGTATTAAGAGATTAAAAATACATTTTTTGAAAAGTTTTTTTTGTTCGAAAAAGCTGATTTTTAATGAAAATTAACAGCTTTTGGTGTTATAGTTGGTAACAGTTGTGATCTATACTACTTTTGGTTTGTTGACAAAATTCATAGGAAGACGTTAAGTAGTTTAAGTAGATGCAAAATTGCTTATCGGATAAAAAAAATGCTATATCGGAAGCAAGTTAATAAAGGTTGACATCTTTAGGGTGTCGCATCGGGGCGAAAGATAAAAAAAAAATTACGGATTTAAGTAATCCTCTGGAATAAAATGTAATAAAAATGTCTTTGTCTACTTTGCGCGTTATAATTTACACGATTAACAACTGTGTTCGTTTCAATAGTAATGATTATCCCATTTATATAAAAAGACTAATGAAGGTACTCTCCTCTATTACTACTGCACTTGAGTTCGACTAGTGAGAACTTTGTCGTCGACATCATGTCGAATATAAAGTTAAGTCTTCTCTTTGTAACGTATCTTGCACTCTTCAACACTGATGTTGGTGGAGTAGGAGTAAAATTTGAGAACAACGGTTATTCTGACATTGTCGTAGCTGTTTCTCCCAACGTCCCGCAAACTGGTGCTACTACTATCATTGATAACATAAAGGTATATTTATTTAAGGCGACTGTAAAATAACTTAAATTTATCTTTTTTTCTTATTGTTATTTGTAAACCCGTGAAATATTCTGTAGCACATGATAACAAAGGCATCGGGAGTTCTATTTGAAGCTACTAAGAGGAGAGCCTATTTCAAAGATGTCCGCATCCTTATACCCGATAAGTGGGACACCATCGTGCCTGATGAAATTGTCGGATGGGAAATTTACGAAGTAAAAGAAAAACATTTTCAAACCATAATTTAAAAATATTCAAGTATGAAATGGAATTATATGCATTTAAATAATCCAGGATGCAGATATTAAAATTGAACCAGCAAATTTGGCTTATGGAGACGAACCGTATACGCTTCAAGATGGGGTAAGTTGTGGCGATCCTGGAGATTACATCCATTTCACGCCGAATTACATCTCTACGCTTAAGCAAGTGAGCAATATCAAGACGTACGGTCCCCCCGGTAATAATACATGGTCATATATCCTATTATTTCGATATGGAATTTTAGTTTTAAAAGAAGTATTTATAATTGTGATTGCTTACAGAAAAAGTGTTTGTCCACGAATGGGCCCGCTATCGCTATGGAGTGTTTGAAGAATACGGAAAGGGGCTGGACACTTTTTATTTACCAAAAGGACAAGGATTGCCAAGTCCTACTTTATGTTCAGACGACGAACTCCAATTCACAACATCGTAAGTGTTGAAGTAACTAACTGTTCTATTTTCTTTATAAGAATGAAATGCAAGACATGTTATAAAGGTTCTGCTCATATTTTCTTATACAGTGACGTAGCCAATAATGGGGCTTCATGCACACCTGACCCTTCAACCCAACTTTACGACCAGAACTGTATCTACACAATTGACCCAACTTTCAGCACGAAGTCATCGCTCATGTCCACTAAGCTATTGAGGATTCCTACTGATTCCGTATTTTTTATTTTCACTATTTTTGATAGTTTATTTACATAATAATATTGATAAACACAATTTTTCAAATATAAAGGTTGTCCACTTCTGTAGTAGAAACGATACAGAATTTGATAAACATAATAGTGCAGCTCCAACCAAGCAAAATATTATGTGCAACAATAAAGGCACCTGGGATATAATTGTATCTCATGAAGACTTCAAAGACGAAAAGTAATGGGGAAATGTTTGAAACCCTAAATTTAGGTTGATTGCAATAATCTACAGCTAAATTAGAATAGTTAACAATAATAGGAAAAACATTAAGCATAAGCATAAGAAAATAACGAATAAAAAAATATAAAATAATGTTTGTCACAATCACTGTGTATGAATAGCGTAAGTATGTATAAGTATTATCTTTGAATTTGTATTTTCTTTGAAATTCAGCATCAACCCGCCTGCTGGAAATATAATAATCGATCCAAAATTCATCATAATTAGAGCTGCTAAAGGAAACCGTTTCGTTATGATTAATGACATATCTGGAAGCATGGCCTCATATGTACGATTTATATCCGTATAATGAACAACATTAAAGCCATTTTTTTATTTTACATTTAGGATCGAATTACAGCTCTGTATGATACTGCAAACCAATTTGTTCAATATCAAATTCCCGACGGAAATTATTTAGGACTCGTTGAATTCTCGTACCCATTTTTTAAACATCATTATATATATTATAATTTATTATTTAAAATATGTATTATATTTTGGTTTATACTGTTACCATGTACGACACAGGGCGTATTCAACGATTACCAGTGAACTGGTTCTCATCGAAACTGAAGAAGATCGAAATAAACTGTCAGCTAAACTACCTAAAAGAACTGAAGGATCCACTTGTATTGGATGTGGTATTCAACATGGTCTTGACGTAAATCTGTTTATTCCATGTATAATAAATGGCATAAACTTGAAAAAAAAATAAACATGCAGGTATTGCGCTCTTCTGGATATGGAGGAGTTTTAATCCTTCTTAGTGACGGCGAAGAGAATGTTCGACCTTACATCCAGGATGTCCTGCCACATATTTATGCTACTGGAGTTCGAGTTTGCACCGTTGCTTTCGGGTAAAATTCTATTAAAAAAACCAAGTTACCTTTGTAATGAGTAAGGTTATGTAAGAAGTAAGTGAGTTGTAAATATGTAAGAAATGTGATTACTATACAAAGAATTATTCGTGTGGTTTTTTTTCATAAACGATAAAAAATATTCATACAGTTTGAATTTATATTTTAAGGAATGATGCCACTGGTAGCCTTGAAGACTTGAGTACAAAAACTGGAGGCTGCCCTCCTTATTTCGTGGATGATTACAATATTGTCGGACTTCACGACGCTTTCAACGATGCCCTTGAGTACATGACTGTTGTTCCTTACGATGAAATTATTGTCTCGGTATATTATATTTGTTTGTAATATTAATATAATATAGTTAAGATAATAAGTACACAATTTATTTAAGCACTTTGATAATGGAAATTTATTATTGAAGCAATTTCAAGAGCAATTTTCGAAAGTACCAGCGCGGATAAATCGGTCCTTCTTTGTTGACGAGTCGATCGGCCGTAACTTTGAACTTCGTATCAGCTATACTCAGAGATCATACCTTCAGGACGTTTTACTAATTTCCCCATCTGGCGTTCTCTATGGATTCAGGTTACTGAAGTTTAACGATGAAACTAAAACTGCATTCTTCAACTTGACTCAAGCTCAGGTGCGTCTCTACTTAAATTATTTATTTCAAATTATTGTTATCCGTCGTTGAAAAAGGTTGGAAAATGGTCGCTGGGAATCTCCGTTCCATCATCTAACTTGGTTGATTCAATATCAGTTTATATAACATCCCAAAGTAGAGATACTTCAACGGCGCCTATTACTGCCGATTGTTATATTCCAGATGGTCTGAATACACTATTTATTTTTCTTATACGATATTTTAAAATCAATATTACATTTTTACTATCTATTCAGGTTCGGTAGTTGAAGATGCTGGTACTAAACCATCTCGAGTTTTAGCTAAAGTTGTGCAAGGAAGCACTCCTATTATAGGAGCAAAAGTCACGTAGGTTGCAAATAAATCAATTTTAATAGAATGAATAATCCCATTGAATTTTATTTAGAGCTTTTATTGAAGGACCCAATGGTGCTAAAGAGACCTTAGAAGTGCTCGACAATGGAATAGCTGCGGATTCATTTGCTAACGATGGAATCTATTCACGATTTTTCACCACAGCTGTCCAAGCGGGACGTTACACTGTCTACTGCGAAGTTTCTGGTGGTGCTGCAACTTTTATTCAAACTAGAAGTAAAGCCAGCTGAATACTAAACATAATGTACTAGTAAAAATTAACATCCGAACTTGTTTTAAAGATCGAAGAGATACTAGAGGTACCCCTGGAAAAATGGTGTCGGGTCTCAGTCGCGTTTCAAGTGCAGGCAGCTTCAAAGTAAAATACCATAAAACTAATTACTAATTTGATTGTGGCTAATTATATATATACATTCAATTTGATGTATACTTACAGGTAATGACACCTCTATCAGGAACTAGAACATACGCTCCTAATAGAGTGATTGACTTGCGCGCTACAATCGCTGATGAGAATATTAAGACTCTTAACCTACAATTTACAGCACCTGGTGGTAGTCTAGACAACGGTCAAGGTATATACGTGAATACGTCTAGTTAATGTGAGTCAAACTTTAATGATGCATTATTGTATGACCACATAACAGCGACAAGATACGAAATCAAGTATTCGGAAAATCACGAAGATTTGTTTGAAGAGAACTTTGTAAATGGTCCAGCTGCTTTAATCAGAGAGTCCATGGACGTTGGAAGCAGCCCACTGATTCCGTCTCCAGCAGGAACCATTCAGACATTCACCGTTTTATTGCCATCAGCACAACCAGAGACGACCATATTTTTTGCGTTAAGAACATTCAACAAAGAAGGGCAATTTAGTAGCACATCAAACATTGCAGCTATACGCCTTCCATCTATTTAGCCAAATATTTGAACTTACTACAGACTTAATCAATCTATGGTTCGGTTCGATGGAATGGATAAAGGAGTTTTCAATCAATTATTAATTACGTAGTTTGTTATAGATCACCACGCTATATTATGTGGCACTAAATACAAAGCATATGGCATATATGATGTTTTAGTGTATCATCATTTTCTTACTTAACTTAATTTTTTTAAGTTCTCAGCATGATTTCATTAAAAACAAGTTTATTTTCGATATCGCGCAAGGTTAAAGTATCTAATCAATTTGGTGACTTTTTCACACTTTTTACATATGGAAAAATCCATCCAGTAATAGATTTCGAGTGAAAACATGTACCAATCACCTAACCCATAATTTATTTATTGCAAGAATTCAAATAAAAAAGAATACATTAAGAAATACCGTAAAAATAAAAAAAAATTTCGAAAATCCAACTTTTTGAATGGAAAAATTCGTGAAAATAACCATATTCAATGTATACTTTTTACTTGCACGATAGTAACTAAGTTTGTTCGATATTACATTGTCATGTCATGTCAAGAACTTCCTTTAGTATTTTTAGTTTAAAGGACGGTTTGGAAAACTTAAATTGTAAAAAGTTATGGTGACGCAATCATATAAATTCAATTTCCAGAAAAATTTTATGTCGTTACGCGATATCTTAAAACTAATTTTTAAAATCTAATTTTAGGTCTGAATTTTTTTCTTACCATTTGAAACAACATAGTAGAAGATCGCTTAGAAAAAAAATTATTGCTTAATTTTGAATCACCCTAAGCTCACCAGCTACTTAACTATTTTTGACATTTGGTGCCGTGGCCCGAATGATTTTGTGTGTACGTGTGTTAAATATCTCGTAAATTTTGTATCTTCACTGTCCCGAATAGGCATGTCGTTAACTCTCTCCTTCATAAAAAAAACATTTCCATTCGATGAATCGTTCAGCTTAATTTTTATTTATAAACTGTGGCCCTTACGAAATACTTTGATAGTCTACTGTGTATTGTAAGAGGTTTGATTTCGTTGTGGTTTCGTTAATTTCGGGATTCATAGTTGCTGCTGAGCAATCATGGCCTAAAAATTTTAAGCTTTAACGGTTGCCTACGCAGAATATATCGTTAGGAAGTAGACAAATAAAAAAAATTAATATAGATAATATCGCCAGATGTTTTTACCATTCAAGGCATAGTGAATTGAGTGAATAATAAGAACTATAATTTTATGAAAAATAAAATAAAAACTCTAGTTTAAAATCCAAACATTCTAAAATAAAAGTTATAATGGGAGCAGCAATGATTTTTTAAACATAAAACGCGATTTTTAAGGAGCGAGTTTTATTTTCTAAGGAGGTTAAAATCTCCAGGAATTAATCACTGCTCATGGCCAAAGAAATCTGACTAAGGAGCATCGACAGAGCGTATAAGGATGTAATACGAGCTTAACAAAAAATATTTTTATCAATCTTATTTTATGTTTAAAAAAACAAATGAATTTTGGTCATGAAAAACAGCTGTTGCTTTGATCTGTCAAAATTTTTAAATGCACTCATTTCAACTTACACCATTAATATTGCTCCATTCTCCCTGAAATCAATAAGTATACTTACACAGAGGCTTAATCTTCTTTAAAAATTCTTTTCCATTTTAGGGATATTCCCATCATAATCTAAAACCATGAGCCATTTATGAAATATACCCAAATTTCCACATATTCAAAGATTAAGATAGCGCTAAGGGATTGTGACATGGATGTAGTCTACTAAAAAAAATCCCCTTCCCCTTTTAGAAATATTCCCGTTATCAGGCGAGTGATTTAGAAACATTGTGTTCTCGGAATAATCAATCAGGTTCAATATATCAAAACTATGTTTGCATTCTAATCGCTTTATGATTGACAGGTTCAAAAGTGGCGCTCATTTCCACAGAAGTGATCAATTTATATAAAAAGGCTAAGGTAGGTACTCTTTATTATTACTACAGCACTTGAAATTTTCAGTCGTCGACATAATGTCGAAAATGAAGTTAAGTCTTCTCTTTGTAACTTATCTTGCACTCTTCAACTCTGATGTTGATGGAGTAGGAGTAAAATTTGAGGACAATGGCTACTCTGACATTGTCGTAGCTGTTTCTCCCAACGTCCCGCAAACTGATGCGACAACTATCATTGACAACATTAAGGTATATTGAAGTCGACCATCATATTTACATTAATATTGTTCAGTTTTCTTCATGTTTATTCGTAAACTAATGAATATTTTCTGTAGTACATGGTAACAAAGGCGTCGGGAGTTCTATTTGAAGCTACTAAGAGGAGAGCCTATTTCAAAGATGTCCGCATCCTTATACCCGACAAATGGGACACCATCATGCCTGATGATATTGTCGGCTGGGAGATTTACGAAGTAAGAAAAAAATAGTTTTTTCAGATCATACTTAAATATTCAAGGATATAACATACAATAATAAATATAAAAAATCCAGGACGCAGATATTAAAATTGAACCAGCAAATTTGGCCTATGGAGACGAGCCCTATACGCTTCAAGATGGGGTAAATTGTGGCGATCCTGGAGATTACATCCATTTCACGCCAAATTATATCTCTACTCTGAAAGAGGCGGACAATATCAACACATACGGACCCTCTGGTAAATTATATTGTTTTATTCCAATTATTTTGAATTCAAATTGATTAAGAATTGGTTTAACTATGTTTGGTCACAGAAAAAGTTTTTGTTCATGAATGGGCCCGCTATCGTTATGGAGTGTTTGACGAATACGGCACGGGGCATGACACTTTTTATCTACCAAAGGGGCAAGGGTCACCAAGTCCTACTGTGTGTTCAGACGACGAAGTCCAATTCAGCACATCGTAAGTTTTAATGAACTAGTTTTTTTACTTGCTCCTTGTAAATGATCAAGAAATTAATGGGCTTCTTTCAATACAGTGATGTAGCCCATGGTGGGGTTTCATGCACACCCGACCCTTCTACCCAACTTTACGATGAGAATTGTATTTACACAATTGATCCCACTTTCAGCACTACGTCATCGCTCATGTCCACTAAACTGTTGAGCATTTCTACCGATACCGTAATTTCATTACTTAAGGATTTCTATTTACATATTAATATCCATCATTTTTTTTTCAAATTTAAAGGTCGTTCACTTCTGTACCAGGAACGACACGGGGTACGATAAACATAATAGCGCAGCTCCAACTAGGCAAAATATTATGTGCAAAAATAAAGGCACCTGGGATATAATTGTATCTCATGAAGACTTCAAGAACGAAAAGTAAGGGCGCTTCAATATTTTATTTTTTATACAGTATTGGATATCAGAATAAAAATAATTCAAAATAATAGCCAAATAATGAATAAAAATTAGAACTGTTTTAGGCAAATTCTTTTTTTTAAAGAACCATTGTTATAAAAACCAATCTTAAGAAAAATGTAATGCGTGACATTTAGTATCAATCCGCCGGCTGGAAATATCCAAATCGATCCGACATTTACCATCATTAGAGCTGTTAAGGGAAATCGTTTTGTCATGATTAATGACATTTCTGGAAGCATGGACTTAAATGTAATATTTTCTCGCCATTAATGTTTGCATTAAAACGTACAGTTGAAATGTTCAATTTTTACATTTAGGATCGAATCACTGCTCTGCATGATACTGCGAACCAATTTATTCAATATCAAATTCCCAACGGAAATTACTTAGGGCTCGTCGAATTCTCGTATTTTTATTTTATTTTTATTATTATGATTATTTTTTTTCTATCTTTTGAAATTTCTAACATTTTGGTTGATACTGTCACAAACATGTACTGCATAACTTAGGACGCGTGCAGTGATTACTAGTGAACTGGTTCTCATCGAAACCAAAGAAGATCGCGATACACTTTCAGCTAAACTACCAACACAAACTGAAGACAATACTTGTATTGGATGCGGTATTCAACGTGGTCTTGAGGTAAATTTGTTTCTATTGTAAATATTTGTCCTACATTTTTAATAAACGATGGCAATCACCGAGCTAATGGCATATTTCGACAATAATCCAGGTATTGCGTCCTTCTGGGTATGGAGGCGTCGTAATACTTCTAAGTGATGGAGAAGAGAATGTGCATCCTTACATCGAGGAGGTTTTGCCTGATATTTACGCTGCTGGAGTTCGAATTTGCACGGTTGCTTTCGGGTAAATCCATTGAAAAGATAAACAATAATAGTCTATACCAAGAGCAAATGTGAGCGCTTCGAGCGACGAGTAGTTCAATTATTGTTGCTAATTTCTTACCTTACAATATTGATCTGGAATCTGTAACAGTTCTAATTTGTACCTTATTAGGAATGATGCCTCCGGTAGTCTTGAGGATTTGAGTATAAAAACTGGCGGCTGCCCTCCTTATTATGTGGAAGATAACAATCTTGCTGGACTAAGCGATGCTTTCAATAATGCCCTTCAGTACATGACTGTTGTTCCCTACGATGAAATCATTGTTTCGGTAAACAATGGGGTTTATATAATCTTATATGCTGCCAAGATAAGAAGGAAAAATTATAAAGATGATTGATTATTGCAAATTGTATTGTATTACAGCAATTTCAAGAGCAATTTTCGAAAGTACCAGCGCGGATAAGTCGCACTATCTTTGTTGACGAGTCGATCGGTCGGAACTTCGAACTTCGTATCAGCTATACTCAGAGATCATACCTAGAGGATGTTTTACTCATTTCTCCATCTGGCATTCTCTATGGATTCAGGCTACTGCAGTTCAATGATGAAACAAAAACTGCATTGCTAAATTTGACTCAAGCTGAGGTGAGTTTAACTTAAAACGTAGATTTCCATGTAATATATGTTTCAGTCATCTTTGAAAAAAAGGTTGGGCAATGGTCGCTGGGAATCTCCGTTCCAGCATCTAACTTGGTCGATTCAATATCAGTTTATATAACATCCCAAAGTAGAGATGCTTCAATGGCACCTATTACTGCCGATTGTTATCTTCCAGATGGTTGAAATACATAAATAAAATTCTCATTTAAAATTTAACTGTTGTTACATTAACTATCTATTCAGGTTCAGTAGTTGATGATGCTGGTACTAATCCAACTCGAGTTTTAGCTAAAGTTGTTCAAGGAAGCACTCCGATAATAGGGGCAAAAGTCACGTACGTTATAAATATCGCAATTTAAATAGGATAAAATCTAATTGGCATATTTTAGAGCTTTTATTGAAGGGCCAAGTGGTGTTAAAGAGACCATAGAATTGCTTGACAATGGCATTGCTGCGGATTCATCCGCTAACGATGGCATCTATTCAAGATTTTTCACCGAAGCTGTCCAAGCGGGACGTTACACTGTCTACTGCGAAGTATCTGATGGTGCTGCAACATTTATTCAAACTAGAAGTATAATCTACTGAATAATAAGCATCATATAGTACAAATTAACATCTTAATTTTTTTTAAAGATCGAAGAGATACTAGAAGTGCCCCTGGAAAAATGGTGGAGGGCCTCAGTCGCGTTTCAAGTGCAGGCAGCTTCAAAGTAATTTGCCATAGAATTATTTATATACTTTAATTCTGACTACGAATATGTATTACATTATTTAAATACTTACAGGTAGTGACACCTCTTTCTGGGGCGAGAACATATGCTCCTAATAGGGTGATTGACTTGCGCGCTACAGTCGCTGATAAGAGTATTAAGACTTTTAATCTACAATTTACAGCACCTGGTGGTAGTCTGGACAACGGGCAAGGTATACGTCTAGTTCATTTGTCAAAAGCGTTCTTTCTGATGTAACACTGTATGAATTTTTATTTACAGCGACAGGATACGAAATCAAGTATTCTGAAAATCACGAAGATTTGTTTGAAGAGAACTTTGTAAATGGTGCAGCTGCTCTAATCAGAGATTCCATGAACGTCGGAAGCGGCCCATTGACTCCGGCTCCAGTAGGAACCATACAGACGTTCACAGTTTTATTGCCATCAGCACAACCAGAGATGACCATGTTTTTTGCATTGAGAACATTCAACCAAGAAGGGCAATTTAGTAGCCCGTCAAACATTGCAGCCATTCGCCTTCCAGCTATTTAGCCAAACATTTGAACTAAATATAGCCAAAATCATGCTATAAATGGTTCAATTCGATGGGGGAAAATCATCGATTTTTAATGTTGATTCGAAATTTCCAACCAATTAATAATTACGTAGACTATTGTAGATCACCACGCTATATATAATGTGGCACTAAATACAAAGCATATCCTAACTATTCAATATCACTTATTTTTATTTATTTTGTTGTTATGGAAAAAAGGTTTAGTATAACTTGTGTTGTGCCATAATGCCAAGCATAATTAATCAAGGGCCCTGTAGAAATGTTTTGGTAGTCAAGGACGTTCAGCTTGTGTAACGATAGCATTGATCGCTAAAATGTTGAATAAGACAGAGATTTGGACCATTAATGCTGATGGCTTACTAGGCGATTTAATTACGGTGCGCTAGTCAAACTTAATTCGAAATCCAAGGAAACGCGTAACCATATACAGGGAAAATAAGCTTGTTGGCTATTAGCAATTCAATCCAGCTTCTGCTTCACTCAGCACGCTGCTTTTATACCATGGTTCTTTTAGGCCATGTCTGGAACTAAAAAAAATCGCCTGGGAAAGTACGAAATGCTGGGCTTCGCACTTGACCCGCTGGTGTATTAACCAAGCATAAGCCTTAATAAAAGAAGGTTTGATACAAGAAATGAAGAAATATTCTTCGTCGTTCGTTCCTGTTTTCCAAGGGAAAAAATAAAGTTTTAGCCTGATTCTCACCAGAAGAAACTGAACTTGAGAATCAGGCTAAATCAGGAAATGGGGACTTTGGTAATAGCCTGTGATTTGAACCAAAGAAGATTACCGGGTATAATAGCAACATCACACTGGCGTCTCGATCTCTAAAGGATTTCCTGATTAACAATATTCATCCAAAGCTTCGTTTGGATCTCCATTGTTAACAATATGGCTTTCTCAGGAACAGACAATTGGCTTCTTCCGAAACCTAGTTTCCTTTGGAATAAATTCAGTCCGAGATTCAGTCGTTTCCTAGGATTTATCTATTTACACCCTCGGCTCTCATCTCTCTCTGTGCACTGCTCTGGCTTTATAACCCCCAGTAACTCAGAAAAGAGTCCGAGTTAAAAATTTAGAATTGATCACAAAACAGGAAGTTTTCACTAGCAAGCCCGTGACTTTAAATTGTAAAAAAATATCCACCGTAGTAACCCAATGCAATTTTTGAAGGAATGGTTGTTATTTAGGGCTATTACTAAATTACGGTGCTCGTTTTTTTTTGGGGGGGGGGGGGGGTTCCATTTTTATTTTCCCTTATTGCACGATATAGTTGACTTTCTATAACTTGGGCGGTTACCTTTCGTTAGAACTCTCATTTTTCTGTCAGAAAAATAAGCGTAAAAGTAACGATGGCATCATACTACGAGGTCGCTGGAAATGTGAAAAAAATATATTTCTGAAGAAACATACGAAAAATGATTTTTGTATCGACATGGTCCTATGTGCCACAATATAGTTCAAAGTTCTGTTCTTTGCGGGTATACTGTACATTGGCAATAAGTATGTAAAATCAGATAAGCATCAATGCAAACAAGTTTGAAATCGGAGTACCTCATATCGTTTCGAATGTTATGTCTTAATCGTCAAGATGGCTTAAAGGCCGTTTTGCGTGCTACACACTGGCGTTGACGTCGATTTCCGGCCAATTATGACATATTTCATAGACAAAATGATACAAAACATTTTCAGCTTTTCACACTCAGTTTTTTTAATGAAGATTATTGATGATTTTGTTGATTGATTTTTTTGTTCCTTTCCTTGTTAACCTGAGCATTTTCAGCAGCAGAAGTTGGAAAGTTGTATTAGATTGGAGCTGCTACACTAAATTTTTGCAACTGTGTCTTAATTAATGATATAATTATTAAAACTTGTCGAAGATGGGGACTGCGCAGCAACCTTAGGGTGGTCCAAAATAAATCAATATTTGTTTTTTCTTAGCGGCCTTCTAGTATGTTGTTTCAAATGGTAAGAAAAAAATTCTGACCAAAAATTAGATTTAAAAAATGAGTTTTTGGTATCGCGCAACGACTTCAAAATTTCTTGTAAATTGAATTTACATGATTGCGTCATCGTAACTTTTTAAAATTTAAGTTTTCCGAACCGGCCTTTAAACTAAAAATACTAAAGGAAGTTCTCAGCATGATATGACAATTTGATTAAAAACAAACGTAATTACGATATCGCGCAATTTAAAAGTATCTTATCAATTTGGTGATTTTTTCACATTTTTTTCCTATGGGAAATCCAGGCAGTAAAAAATTTTTAGTGAAAATATACACGAATCACCTAACACATAATTTTTTTATTGCAAGAATTGCAAATAAAATAAGAATACATTAAGAAATACCGTAAAAAAATAAATTTTATTTTTTTCGAAAAAAGTCACTTTTTGCATGGGAAAACTCGTCAAAATCACAAAATTCTACACATACTTTTCACTTGCGCGATATCGTTATTACGTTTGTTTTTAATCAAATTGTCATATCATGCTGAGAACTTTCTTTAGTATTTTTAGTTAAAAGGCCGGTTCGGGAAACTTAAATTTAAAAAAGTTACGATGACGCAATCATATAAATTTGATTTTCAAGAAACTTCGAAGTCGTTGCGCGATATCAAAAACTCATTTTTAAAATCTAATTTTTGATCGCTAAGAAAAAAAAAATATCGATTTATTTTGGACCACCCTAAGCAACCTCCGGTTGCTGCCAGACGGTTTCATACCCCCGGTTGGGTGTAAGAATCATTGCAGATCAATCATCATATGATGCGCTCGTGCCGGTCCTTATTTGTACTGAAATGAATCAGTGCCGGACGTTCTTAGCGTCAGCACCGCGGTGGTTGATGTGCACGCGTTACCGTTTCACTTGACTGTACGACAGCGCAGATGTGCTGCGCTGGTCAACCAAGTGGCTCTCTTTAATATCACTACTCTTTTTAGAAGACTTGAACAAAAAGGTCATTTCATGAAAAAGACACGTGGATATGACCTTGCTGCTCTTTGATTTCCTTCCTGCCGTCAGTCCCTTTACAGACGACCCGCGGGCCGTTTTTTCAAGGCATGCTTGATTGAATTATACACCCTATCCTTTAGTCTATGGAAAGATCTTCAAAATCTGTAGTAAATTTCTCTCAACATTTTTAACTCATTTAATTATTTCTTTAAATTGAAGGTGGATGTTTAAGATTAAGCTGTTTGGATTCATTAGTTCAATATCTTAAAATATTTTGATTTCAAAAACCTTGTATTTTATGAGTATAAAAGAAAATACTCCTATTATAAAGTAATTAACGTAGCAAGATTATCAAAATTTTCTTGTACCCACAAGCGGAAATTTTGAACTTTCGAAATTATGCAAACGTAGTCCTTGTCTCAGTTTCGCACATCCCATCTTCGGACAGACACAAAAACCCTTTGAAAATGTTTAACAAAGCAACAAATAACGGTGGAATGATTAAATTTCAATTCAGCAGGGAGAAATCGCTCAATGACCGAACAATTGCTAGATCTACTTAAAAACTTAACACCACAAGGTATCAAACTAAAGATTGTATGAATCTGTCGATTTTTTTCTTTATAAAAAAAAACAACATACTAAATTAATATTTTTCAATGAGGTGAAAACTTAGATAGTAGGGTTTCATTGATCAATAATTAGTGGTTTCAAATGTTTTATTACCTTGAAACTTCATGTCGTAATATTATGAAAATTGACTCATTGGTTTTCAACAGAAATTTTTTTTTTTCACATGCGTCTGGTAAATTGTAATTGATTTAAATGCCAAGAATTAATAAAAATAAATCTGTGAAACCACTGGGAAGCTACGGTGCCTAACCTAACCTTACCTAACCTAACTTTTGCTCCTCCCTCTATCTTTGGGTGTTTCATTTTACATTGATTTTTGAAATATTTACATACAATACAATTTACATTTAGAATCAAGGTGTAGGAACCAGTTGTACACTGATTTTTTATTTCTTAAAAAAAACTATATTTACCCCTCCCACATGCGTGAAATTTTCTTTGCATTTTTTTCAGCCTCTTTCTCCTAGTATTTGTGGCAGATATTCAACATGATTGTTGTCAATTCCTCACCTATTTTTATGAATGGCAGTCCGAAAAATAGTACTTAAGTAGCATACAAAGAAGGAACAGTAAGTTAACTGAAAGATGAACATAGACCTGGGAAGGAGAGGCATTCATGTTGTTTCACATTTTGCATAAATGGAATATTCATTAATTTTTTAACGCATCTAGCATTATAAGATAAACATTTATTTAATAAAGGACATTTTAAATTTTTTTATTGTAATGATTTTTTTTGTAAAATATAAAAACAAAAATTGTATAAATATATTGTTAAAAAGTTAAACTTATTGATTTCAAATAATTAAATACATCATGCATAACTGAAGTAAAAAGGAAAAAAACGTCGCTACTATAGTAGTTCCATTTATTTTGCTTGGAGTAGACTTCCTTTGGTTGGCTTCTGAAATGAAGAACTAAGATAATTATGTAAATTAATGCTACTAATGAATAGGTAGCCTGAAAAAACGTCTTCTACGGCAACTGCAGCTCGAACACCTACAGATCAGACGACGACTGCAGCTCGAGCACCTACAGATCCGACGACGACTGCAGCTCGAGCACCTACAGTATAACTCCGGCGCTAACAGCTAATCCACTTCAAGCACCGGCATTCAGAGTTCCTATATGTGCAATTTGAATTTCCGTAAATCCAGCGATCACGCTGAAGGATAATTTATGGTCACAAGATCAAGATTCATGGGATTCGTTCAAACAAATCCTTAATAGCCCTTAAACAAGTTCAACCCTTCTGCCTTCTTCAACGGACCATTCTCTTGTACTGCCACAAGGATGGAGAGGTGATCTGCACCCCAATAATTACCGGTGATTTTCCACTTGATTGGTATTTTTTTAAATAAAACAATTTTTTTTAAACCCTAATAATCCCGACGAAAAAAATCAACTTTGGTGGCATCCGCCTCAAATACCAGCTCCTCTAAACGCGGTCGCGTAACCTATAGAAGTTTACTTACAGAAGAGTCTCTTTTTGTGGGCATCTCGAAGAATGTGGCAATGCCATGCCATCCCAACTTGTATCCAAGGGATTGTATCCACGGCTCAGGAAGTTGATTAATCTCAAATATGTATACTACTTGGCCTCGGAAAATCACCAATGCAAGAGCGCCAACTCAAAAAAACTACATAGCAAATGACTCTGGGGTGATTCAACAGCTACCTTTTGATATCTGTGCTCGATTTCCCGCTATTATTGCTCCTAAAATATGCTTGCAAAAAATTTTTTATTGCCTTTATGTGGTCAAGAACAGAGGGCAATCGCCTCACTGCTATATCCAACACAATAAGTGAATTGCACAGTGATAACTGGATGGAAAGAACCGATTCAGCCGAAGCATACTTGGCCGTTGGTGACAGACTCGAAGATCATCCCGAGCAAAGAGATACCGCAATTCAAACCCGTCGCATAACCTCAATGGTTTCTAGCCGCTTACGTCCGTGATTGTTGGACCGTCTGCCGATGCTGAAAGCCAGCGCTTTGTCTATTTTGAGAATTGTTATCAAACTAGATTCAACCAAAAAGGTATGAGCTTTTTCACTTTCATTAAGTCCGTAGTAGGGATCGGAGTCGCTCATGTTCGTTGTTGCTTCAAGGGGAAGCAAAGAGCATGGCATTTGGTGCATTAATGCTGGGAAGGAAAAAAAAAGAAAGGTGCTACTCTCACTCGAGACGACATCGGAGGACAAGTCGAATCTCAAAATGATGGCCAATGGGTTGATGGGCCGCTATGAGAACGCAAAACAACCACCTCTTCAAGTACTCTACATCGATCGGGATTGTTGTAACCAAAGCGGTCCTTTAAAGTACGAACCACTTGTTCTGGAAATGGAAGGAATTATAAATCGGGATCGATTCCTGGCACTTAATGCCGCGATTGACCAAAATGTGCAAGAACGAATCCCATCCTCTATACGGCACCTTCATGCCGAAGGTATCGGCCTCCATTTTTGATTGGGACGCCGGGGACGTGCAGTGGTTATTGATGTTCAAAAAGCATGAGCCTTTCTGACAAACGAGTAGAGAATCCTTCTGACGATGCTGCTAGAAGGGTAGTATGTATTGCTAATTGCTTTTGAAAGCCAAAATGATCTGTGATGTTGTGTAAAATGCCATCAAAGAGGATGAAGCATGTTTTCCGAATGCCAACATCTCACGCACTTCACGTCAAGCTTTTTGGCCCCCTAAAACGTTTACGTAATTTCAATACAAACATGCATTCTATAATATAAAAGAGTTAATTTGTAATTAGTACTCTGACAACAGTACTAATAACAAGGTCCAACTAACCGGTCAATTGATCCGTCCGATCTCGCTCTGCACAAGAAAACGATTTTTAAATTTCTCCTGCTACTCTATAGCACAATTGTATGTGCAGTACCTTTTCAAAAAATAGAAACTCGCCTCCATCAAACCTGAGCCGGCCCAAA
The DNA here is from genome assembly GCA_030141595.1 of Chydorus sphaericus. Classification (NCBI taxonomy): domain Eukaryota; kingdom Metazoa; phylum Arthropoda; class Branchiopoda; order Diplostraca; family Chydoridae; genus Chydorus; species Chydorus sphaericus. The sequence continues at coordinate 9,426,314 of CM057926.1, read as the reverse complement.
GACAACAAAACAGATGGTATAGACATCTACCGTTAAAAACTAAAACTACCAGCAGTTCTCTCTCTCTCTCTCCCGTGAAAATAATCAAAGGGATCCGGGATCCCACATAATAAAAAATGATAAAATATAGGCCTCTCTCTCATCAAGGAAAGGGAGATGTGTAAGAATAACCATAAACTCACCAACAAATTTCCAAACAAATCATTTATAAATTTTCTATTTAGACATTATGAAATGTAGTGAATATTATGTTAACTGTATATGGACTCGCAGTCCTAAAAAAACATCATTTCCTGCTGGTACAGAACCAATCGTATATCTTAATTGTATAATGGTATTTTAGATGGTTCATTCTCATTCATATTCCTGTTCATTCAATTTTTAAAATTCTAGTTCTCTAACGGATCCAGTTATTTCACGGATAATGATAATAATGCAAGTTCCCCTAAATTAATGAAAATGGATTAAGTAATACTTTAGATGCTGAGGGCACTGACATTGGAATGGATTATACACATTCTGTTACAATGATAATTGATCCTAAGGGCCCAGGTATAAAAAAACAGTTCACGTTTACACGCTTTTAAAGTGTCCAGTTTTACTCAATATAACATGGCAAGAAAACACCTAAAAGATACATCTGACTCCAGATGTGTTCCTGCTACCAATTCAAATAAACCCCAGCTACATATTGAGGAAACCACGATCTTTAGATTCACTTTGGGGTTTTTTACCAGTTTCCCCCATATACAGTATGGTCTAAATAAACTTGAGGGGCATAAAGCACTAAACAGGTAAGGGCCCTTCAAGTTTATTTGAACCATACTGTACATTAATATGATGTTTTTTTTCCTAAAAAACTAATAACGTTACTATAATGTAACATATTAATAACGTTAAAATGAATATAATTTTGATAAAGAATTCATAAATAAAAAATATCAAAATAATAACAAAAAATATTATGGTTTTAGAGAAGATTTTCCTTTGCTTTAGTTCCAAGCACATGCACAAACTGATCCAATTATATTCTCTTTTAAATTAACTAAAATCATATATGTGTGAATCGAAAAAAACCACCAATTTATTTTTGAAACACAGTTGAGCAGAATTACCGAGGAGTCATACTACTAGCCTTTCTTCGTTCTTTTGCGAAGTAGAACAGTTGAGTTGATTGAAAATACAAGAAAATAAAGAAAATCAATGCAAATCAATGACTGAAGAAAATCCATGAAAATTATTGACGGATTTCTAGTCCCCGTCTTCTCGAGAGAATGGATGAAGGTTACTTTAGTGGGCACACTAAAAACCTAACGAGATTTCACAGCACTATTGATTTACTAAAGCCAAAGTTGCTACACTGCTGTGTAGCCATTTGTGGGATATTGCCCCTACTAAAAATTCCTTTTCAACTGAAGTCTCACTAGCCTTTACTTATGTGGTATTTGGGGACTTTTGACGAATTTAAAGGTAACGAGTTCGATTATTTTCACGTAGTTTTATGTTTACTAATAAGAAAAAACTCTAAAAGAAGTTGAAGAATACAGAAGGGATTAACTACTACGGTCGGAAAACCAGGGGTACAGATGAAAGACGGCGACCTTGCATTCTATCTCGATGGGGATAAAAATCTTTTCTTAAAGATATCTTCAGCTTAGAAACCTTTATTTTGGACTTTTTTTTTACAAATATTAACGAACTTTTATTCGAGAACGCCAATGTGGAAGGTGTTGTCAAGCAACGGAACCTGTTGTTTGCGACGGATCATCGGGTAATGAGAAAATACAGAATAAAATAGTCCATCTCAGTAAATTTTATTAAACATTTTGGATCTCAATTCTTCGCAAAAAGAAAATATGGGACGTCAATGGGATGTTTTTCACTCACATCCTCAATTAGATCAATTATTGTCCATCAACAGGTTCATCAAACAAGAAAGAATCGTGATACATGTTTGCTTATTCTCCACTTTCATTTTTTGGTGTCAATATGAAGACTATGTAGCTGTTATTGAAAATGTGAAAGAAATTCCGTTGAAGCCGCTTCATGACAAAAACGATGATACAACCCGTTTTAAAAATAATGCTGGACGTTAAAAAATCCTTTATGAAACTTTCCCACTCATGGAGCCGCTGACGTAAAGGATAATTCCGAGGCTAGGATCGTTGGTTGCGGCTTCCGTAAATTACGATGTGATAACTTTTTTTTTGCACAGAACTCTAGTTACCAATCTTCAAATATCTCCACGACAATAATGTTCAGTATGGTCCAAATAAACTTGAGGGGCACAAAGCACAAAACAGCTAAGGGCCCCTCAAGTTTATTTGAACCATACTGTTCCTTTTTCAATAATTTTTAACGCATATTACGATATGAAAACAATGCGTAGAAATCGGCTTCATTATTTTAAATCTTCCCAAATTTATAAGGTCTCTGCTAGGCTAGCTAAAGTATTTGAGAAAATCATGCTTATTTTATCCCATTAAATACAGCTTGGTTGTAGTTGAAAAAAACTTAACTTGATACTCCTCTAATGAATATAAAGTATTGAGACAGCTTTCAAATTTCCAGTGGTAAAACAGTAAGGCACACCCAACATGTTAGCTGTAATTTTTTGTACATTCAATAGATTGTAAAAAACTTAACCTTATGTAAACCTTCTTGAAACGACATCAAGCTCTGCAAACATCCGCTAGGTGTCTCCAATCCAAAGCTGGCAGCATTAAGCCAGCAATCTATACTTGTATATATCTAATACACGTAGATAGAAACAATAGTAAAGTCAGACGAATTCCAGATGGTTAAACAATATAAAAGAACTCGTTTTTTCCATTCATTTACTGAGTTACCAACCATAACCAAACTAAAAAGAAGTTCACTATTGTCTTCTTTGAGACGAGAGCTATTTTTCCTTTAATTAGTATTCATTAAAAAAAAGAAAGTAATTTCATTGTGGGCATCACTAATCTGAAAGAATAACTATAGGTATAGGATCGTACATAAGGACCAAGACATTTTAATCAGCGAGTGCTAACAGCAACAGCAAAAAAGAATGTACCCTTCAACTTTATTCTTCAGAGTGTTCCAAAGCAGAAAAATATGATACCTCTTAATGTTCTCTAGCTCTATTTTCAAGGTTGCAGCACTCATGTATACAATTATATAAAATTGCCAACCCTCGTTGTGTTCCTTGCGGTAGTACTCAAACGTGGATTTCTCGAACTGTCAATTCCTTTTCAATGATGTAAAATCATTCTCACATACACACCAGTAAGCTCGATGTCAATGACGGTTGTTTCTTCCTCTGGATCATCTTTCCGTCTCCAGGACATTGGGCAGCTAAGACAGCGGATATGGTTATAGGGCCTTCGAACTTCTTGGACTGCAACTGGAGTATCAGGATCAACATATGTTTTTTTTTCTTGAGAGCCAGACACTAACCACTATACCATAGCACAGTGTTCTTAAATGTGGGAATTCGCCTTTATATGTCCTAACTAGTAAATTGGTTACATTACAAATTCGTAACTGATATTGGATTTAGGCCATAGCGAGGATCATTCGTTATTCTTTTTTAATAATATATATTCATTATTTGTTAAATTAATATCAAAATTTTGAAATGGGCTTGTACTTGTGGTTTTCCACGAACGAAACTATGATTGTTTCTCTCTAATGAATGGCACAACAACTCAACTGTTATTTAACATGGTAGTAAGTTAAAAATGGAGAAATCAAGTTTGGAGAACAATCTAGGCATTCTTATTCAAGAACAGCAGCATATAAACGCTATTGCGAGGCAATCAACTTCACTTTCGAAACAATAATAGATCAGCTATCGGGAATAATTGCTCTAAAGGAACTGAAGTAGCTTGGATACAAAAGCATTTTTCACCAAAAGAGTGCGTGTGCAAAGCAAGGGACATACAGCCACTTGCCTTGACTGAGGATCACTGTTACTTTCGTGTGGGTTTTCAATGAAAGAAAAGTGAAGCTCTCAGAATATTCTTCATCCTTTGCCATTACTTGGATAACGTTTGTCTTCCCCATAATCATTGATTTAGGCCTGATTTTCAAATGGTTAAAAAAACACCTTCGTAATCGTCACCTTGATTCAATTTTTGAAGGGCGATCAAATGATTGTATATAAAATATTAAAAGTTAAGGGGCACGAGTGCCTTTTTTTAAAAAGGGTCTTCATATGCAAACTGATTTCCAAGTACACCAATCAAGCCCTTACCCTCAACGGGGAAAATTTTGTGCAACACTTTGTCATCAAGAAGAGGAAATGGAACTAGTGAGAAAGGAGAATGATCAGCGAGAATAATGGCGTTTGACGCCAGAGCAGTAGCTACATTTCCTCACCAAGTTCCCATTTAATTGATTCAGGTGAAAATGCACCCACCAGAACGATTTTCCTGACTTATGAGGAACTGGACTTGGCAACGAGGACAAAGATGATCCAACCGGGTGGTAAGGGAGTCGAGGCTGAAGGATTGTTCGGACACGGGGTGAACGAACGTCCTTATATATAATTATTTACTTTAACCATTTATAAACGAATATATTCGAAATAAAGGTTATCTTTTTTTTGTGTAAGCAACGTTATCCCCCTTCTTTCTAGAAAACTCGTCTGATTTTACAACAGACTGATTTGCATTCTTGATTTTGAGGAGAAAACTAGTTAAGCAATTCCTTATTTTAAGCCAGGACTTCGATACAAAAAAAATATTAACGGTTCTTGAATATCAGCTGCTCCTGAATCTAGTTTTCTCTTCTTAGCCTGGGGAATATGAGTTATGAAATGCTGGGTGGAAGCTTCTTATTTTGGAGAGATCTAAAAGAATCGGTAGTCGAAAATTAGATAGTAAGGATAGATAAGATCATCTCAGAGAACTATATTATGTATGGACATAATATCAAAATCAAGGTTGGTCAATCGAGTTTTAATGTCTTACAAATGAAATTAAAATATTGGAAAATCAATTTAATATTTTCAAAGATTTCCAGTTAACACAAAAAGTAGAAACGAAGAATCCATATTCAATCAACGTTGAATTTGCAAAAAAATCAAATACATGTGATTTAAGCATTAACACGTAATACCAACATTGAATTAATGTAAATAAAACTTTTTATGCTCACTGGGTTATTTTTAACGATGGGTTGTAACCCCCCCCCCACTTTTTAACAAGGGCTTCAATTATCAACCATAAAAATAGTTCCTGAGTTGCTTGCTCCTTTCCTGAAATAAATTTTCCATTATCCCAAATTAACCCGCCCATTATGCCCAATTTGTCGTCCCTTAAAGTTTTTATTATAAGGTTATCATGTGAGAATAAAAAATAAAATTTAGGAGGAAAGTTTTGGATAACTAACCCCCTATTACCCCTTGATTTTGCTGTTTATTTCCCAGCTCATCACTCCTTCCTGGAGAAAGATTTCGACCATCATTAGATACTGGAGGTGCTGATTTTGTGGTTCCTTCTCAACCTCCTTCTCTTCATCTATAAAAAAATGAACAACCTACGTTCTTGACTGAACTTTTGTCCTTAACAACCTGAATCATAAGGTTAACAAATAAATAATCAATATTTTGTAAAAAAAATATCAACACAAATCATCAAAACAAAAATGGATGAGATAAAAGTTCTCGAATAAGCGCAAAACAATAGAGAGAAATGCCTGGAGTTTTTTACTCTAACGATCCATCGGAAGATGCGGTTACCTGAGGCACTTAACAAATCGAAATCAATTCAACAAATTAGCACGAACTAGGATGGATAAACCCATTTCTTTGAAATACGAGCAGTCGAAATATTAAAGTTAAATTGAAAAATAGGGAAAGGAACAAAAAATTCAAAGTTTTATAAAGCGTATGACCGTGTCAGCGTCAAAAACTGAACAAAATTGTGTATCATGTTGTATATGACATCAATTTATCTTGGCTGTAAATCGACGCCAACGCCGTTGTGTAACACACCAAAAGAGAAACGACCTTTCAGCCATTTTGATGATTAAGAGAGACATTGGAAAGATAGGGTCACATCCACACTGTGTAGAAAATTACAATTTCCTATCTCTTGGTGTATTAAGGTTAGTGCTTTACCCAGTGCATGGGGGCTGTTTTGCATCCCGTGCGCGACACACCAGCGTTGACGTCAATTTTCGGCCAATAAAGACATATTTCATATACAATATTATGTACGAACATTAAACAAACAGTTTTTTACGCTGAATATGATGGTATGGTTTTTGAAACTTTTTAATTTTTTGTTCCTTTCCCTATTTGAAAGGTAATTGAACAAAACGAGAAAAAGTGCCATTCGTAATAAATTTCTGTTGTAAAATATCGAAAAATCGAATCATTCTTGCAGAACGAAGAAACCAACAGGACGCCTTTTATCAAGCTTGGCCTTGTCCCTTAAAAGTGTTAATTGGATGGAAACTGTTAGAAAGGATCGGAAAAAGTTTGGTATTCATAATAGTAAAATTACTTCAATCGTGCTTCGTAAGGTCTTTTACGTCAAACATCCACTTCAGCAATTGACTTTGACTTCTCAAGAATATGAGATTTAAACGGATGAATGCGCAGACGAAGCCCGCATTCTTCAATCGTTTATTTGATAATTTATACGATCGCAAATAAAATTAGAATCTCACATTATCAACAGATATCACCATCCTATTTGTGTCAAAACTGGTTGCAGAGCCTGAATACCCCGACGCGTTGGTCTCCCTCGAACCGCAGGTTCACAAATTGTCGTTTGATGTTTCTAAATTTAATTTTTTTAATTCATTCAACTATAAAAAATGGATGATGTGCGCCTCCACTTAGAATTACATTTGCATTGGGTTTCAACTCTTCTCCTTCAACTCGCATTTTTAGCAATTTCCTTTTGGAAAACTTGTTAGGAGTGAAGTTTTGATCTGTGCGAGCAGGATGGTCATTCCACTCATCTTTGAATCTTGAAACAGTGCCCCCAGCAGTTTTTTTGCTACCAAAGTACATGAAGAGCGTAAATCTCGTTGCTTAGGACAGGATTCAAATGGCCATAACGCTCACGCGAGCTACTTCCGGGTTCGTTGATGCCAGCTCCCAAAGAAAAACATTATTATTATCTCTATAATCCATTTCTAATGCGCACAAATCCAGAATAATTTGAGTTGAGTGGTGTCACACGTGTAGTTAAAAAAAAGAATATAGTAGATTACGGGAACATTCCCCTCCGAAGTACTGAGAGAAACTAACAACACCCCTCTGTGCGCAAAATTAAGGGGTGTGGTTTGGAAGCTTTCGATTAATGGGGGATTTATAAAATAACATCGCAAGTAATAACTAATAACAAGTGATATTATAAATTGAATCTGTGAATTTTTGTCTTGTACTTTTCGTCTTGTACTATAGATGTTTGGTCAAAAGCAGGCATTTTTTTCTTTAAAAACTTTCTAAAACCATAGCAGCTGTGTTTGCAGAGATTATCAAAGGGATGTGGACTAGTGTCTGGTGTCCACAAATGATAAATATTGTTTTTATTTATTATTAAGGACATTTCATTTGAATTGCATTTGTAAATTAGTTTTTCATCTTACTTTCTCTCGAAAATCGATTTATTTGAGTTTTACATTTCAAACTAGTAATTAAAAATGTTAGAGGTTTAGTTGAAAATGAAATAGATATAACTGTAAATCAATTAATAATTGAGTCCTTTACTAGAAAAACATGAAGTGAACGGAAAATAACCAGAAATTGCGTTTTTTAAACAATGCTTATACTTTAAGAGGAATCAGTCCACTCTGTGAAAAAATAAATTCGTAAAATAAAACAATTTGTTCGTGCAATGGCATCAAACAATTATTACTTTTTTAATGTGTATGGAACTTTCTAAACAAATATAAATAATTTGCAATAAATAGTGTTTATTCGATGTCATTAAACGAACATCTTGTTCAGAATTTTCAAAACACAGTCTCAGTCAATCTGAGAGTAATGCATTTTTAGTATAAAAATCATAAAAAGTATGATTTTTAAAAATATAAAATAATTTTTTAAAAAATGTACAAATGGATATATTTCATTAATCCTCCATAGTCCCATCATGGCGATCCATAATGTCAAATGAAAATAATGAAAGAAGGTGGATAAAATAATAATGAAACCCAAAAGTTTGTTTAGGCTGAAAAATTGAAAAACAACATCTCCGCGATATTGTAGTAGAGTTTGCTGGATGTGAAAATTAAAAGGCGAAGTCAACTCCAAATAAACATGCAGATAATTAAATTAAACAATAAATTGTACGTTACATAATGAAATATATTACATTTGCCATTTAATCTTGTAAAATTGCAAAAAAAATTATTTTAACTCTTATCGCGAATTATAAATTCAATGAGCTATTTTGCTCTCTTACAAATTATAGGTTATATTTGAAGAGATCTATTTTTCAGTGTTGTCTGGTCTCCTTATATCAACATTCACTGACACACTGTCACTGTTTCTTTTCAAAATTATTGTAAAAATTAACAAAACATTTCGTCTTTGCACGAGACACGTTATGTCCATCCAGTATTTCCCTTTTTTTAAACAGCTGCAGGCGATAACTGACGCTACTTATTTTCCAAAAATGCATCCCATCCGAGCCTATTATCTATAAAGAATGTTGTCGATATCACTTGATTTCCGAATTTGTGTGGACACATAGGCACTTTTTATAAGGTATATATTTTTGCATTCAGATGGGTGATAACTGACCATAAAACCGTTGGCTATATTTAAAAAAAAGAAAAGTCTCTAGAGAATCTATGCATTTTCTCGGTTTCTAAGAAAGCAATTGGCTGCTGTTTTAACCAACAAAACAAAAGACACAATCCCAGAGAAAACGTTGCTGAGTCTCTTAAGGTCACTTAAGGTAACTCTTTCATTTATAAAAAAAAAATATTTAAATTTTTTTAATATCTTCGCTAAAGCCTAAGTAAACTTAATTTTGTTGATTCTGAATAAATTATAATTTTTAAATGGGGAAATTTCACGTGAGGACGTGAAATGCTCCACGTTGAGCACGTGCCTGCCGGCTTTCTGTTAATGGGATTTTTTTCTTTAGGCCTGATTAAATAGAATCTTAACAAATATGATTTAATAATCGTAATTTATGAAACTCTAAAGTAGACTTGCCTTTCAATAAGTTTGTTTCAACCATGCCATATTTTCTTTCTTCTGAAAATTATTATGTATATGGCTCCTTTTCGATCTCAGGTTTAATCTACCCCAGGAAAAGTTTTATGGGGAGGCTCCTGCCGTGACTGTAATTTGAACAGATAGTCTTCTGAAACAGGACTAAAATAATATAAAAATAACTTATGCAATTCCAACCAGGAATTACTTCATTTCGGAATGATGTCGGAGCCAGAAATCGGTGGGATCAAAATCACTATATTCGGATAACTAGGATTTCTTTGCATTTCGTTATATATGATATATAAAAAAGTCTTGATATTTTGATTTTTAAAAAAATAAAAGGTCTTTTAATTAAAGAGAAAATGTCACTAACAAAGTACTTCCTCGTCGTATGGCGTATGCGGAAGGATCACAAACACTTTAATTCAATCCTGGCATGTGTTAAAGCTTGTTGGATCCCGTTTGAAGATAACGACAACTTTCTGGTTAACATTTATACCGGAAAAATTGCTACGGAAGAGACGCAATCATTTCTGTTGAATGTCTTTGAGTCTGGTGCTCGCGATCAGGTTGACTTCATCGGAAGATGCGTAACTGATCCTGCTGCATTCGAGTAACCTATAACAAGAACAAAACACCGGTTCCGGTGACCACATTTCCATCCAAGGAACTTAAAGTAAAGAAGAAATCGTTTGGTGGATCCAAACTTATAGATGTCAGAATGGAATGTGATTTGCTTGGACGTTTGCTGGCCGTGGCTTTAGACGGAGACGTTGAAATGGAATATGTTCTCTCTTACTCAAAAAAAATCCGTCCCATTTGAAATGATAGAACCTCGTATTCAGAGTATCCATCCTCCTCACATGGATGCCTGCATCATCGATGGATTCATTTTCTTGCACATCATGGGGCCTGATTTACCAACAACTTTTGAAAGCTTGCAAGTCATCTTCTTTCAAAGCTATGCAACAAGCGTGCCGCTAGAATTTGCGACATCTTTGAGCGCGTCATTTCTCCGTCGATTAAGGATATGGAACGGGAAAAGCCGATTTGACTCTATGAGGGACTTTTCTTATAGAATTTGTGGTCCTCTACAACAGGCTGCCGTTAAACGCTTGAACAATATCCGTCGAAAGGAAATGGATGTTGGCGATGAAAGTGAAGACATTTCTCTACAATTCATGATACTATTTAACCCTTTCCTGAAAATAAACAAAAAATTGGTTTCGTTTTGGGATTTTTTAAAACTGAATGAACCATAATATTCTTTCCTTTTGGGATTCTTTCCTTTTTTTAAGGTTGATGTTAATTATTTACTTTCCTCCTAAATTGTCTGGTTATTTTCATCAACTTGAATGTTTACTTTAACCTGGGATAAGCTCCGCTCCGCTCTATGACCGGCGAAACCATTCTCTCATTCCCTTTGGATTTCATCATTCCCTTAATTTACTAAATCTACTTAATTTACTTAATTTACTTCAATTCTTTTATTTACTTAATTGTAAATCTCCCCACCAACAAAACCTAAACTTTGGCTTCGCGACTGGTCCCGATTATAGACCTTTTCAAGCTAATAACTAAATAAATAAAGAGATTGCAGTGACTTAATTAAACTTATTGAGGAAAAAGCGTAGTCGCATACTATTTATTATTGATTAACTAATTATATAATCGAACCTTAAACCAAAAAATTTAAGAAATAAAATATACGTAGTATATAAAAAATATTAACTATTAGTAAGCTATTATATGTAGTATACAGAAAATAACAGCTTTTAGTTAGCTATTATTATCAACGCAGAGTTATCAACGATAAAAGCAATTTTAAAAAATTAAGTTAAAAAGCACAAAATCCCATTCATAGAGGGGCTAATTAGGCACTTTCTTGTGAAAACCTCAAATGTGCGAGAGAGCCCTCACTCTAAGTGTCCATATAGGATCATGGTCCATACAACACCTGATGGCAAGCGAGAATTTTATTGGAACTGACTGTACTTCTCCTCTAAAGATTCTTCAACTCTTTCTACGCATAATCCTTTGTTAAAACCAATTCACAAATCACGAGTTCACTGCAGAATGTGATGAGGATGAATTAACATATTTATCTACAGTTCCTGGTTACCTACTGGATTTCGAGTCCACTTCGACATGCAAAGAGTGTCAAGGAACACGTACATTTTTTTCTGCTATCATCCAACTCCAAATAATCCTTCTGAAAATTGCTAGAAGGATCTAGTCCAACACAAACAAGATTTTTTATTTCAAAACTCATTTTTGGAGGAAAAAATCTAAATACGCGGTTGAACAGATTTCAATATCATCAATATTACTAGAAGTTAGTAAAGAAACTAAAGAGTTCTATAAGTTTCTATTTGATATCTTAAGTTTCAGCTGGATACTACAGGTTACTATACGAAATTTTACTCTAGTGACGTCAAGCCGAGATGGAAAATGGATATTTGTAAAAGAAAGTCGAATATCAATATGCTTACCTTCGTAAGTTAATAAGCCAACTTACACAGGCACCAAGTATTTTCAGATAACATGCAACTATTCAACATTAAGTAGAAATTGACATTTAAAATAAATAAGGAATGAAAAGAGTATTTTCCGAAAATTTACAATTTGAACCACATTAATTATTTCGAAACGGAATGCCGGCAACGCTGGAAAATTCTTTCCACTGTCAAGAGGGAGCCACTGAACTTTTTTTCTATAATCTGTGAAGTCCAGAATAGTCCAACATTGAATTCTGCCCCCACCTATCACGAGTTGAAGGCGCTGTTTCTATTTTTGAACTGAGAAACATCCTTGCTGCACTCTCACACTCAGGTGGCTTCTTGTATACATAGAAAGGATTAAAACACTAAAGCAAACTATTGACTAATGGAAACAAAAAAAGGATAAAACTTGTAGCGCACTCTAGGAGCCAGAATGTATGGAGCCTTCAAATGATGGTGATATTTTTTGAAAGATGCTTCAATTACGCCAAACCAGTCTTGTTTGTCGGGGAAGGGATCCTTTTACTCCTTAGAGAGAGATTGTCCCAACCGATCACTTGGATGTCTTCCAGGAGGTACCTCAGCATTACTTAATGGATAACAGGGTCGGTCATGGGCTTTTACCAAAATTTTATGCCTGTTAAATGCCATAAAGAATAATCAATTATTCGTAACAATTAGTATTGTTTAGAACGTGTACCAAATACACTGATTTTTTCAAGAAAAGTCTTAGTATCAATGGTTTTTTATATTTCTTGGACATAAACGCTGAATGATCTGTAAATTAGCGGTGGTCTAATGCCACATTCATACTTATATCAACTCACAGATAAAGAATTGCCAATCGGTCAAGTCTGGTACGGTTTTCTTGATTCAGCGTATCAAAAAACGCCTTAAAGTTTTCATCATAAGAGATGATGGTATTTCACAGAAACTTCTAGATAAACATTATAGGTTGACATAAAAAACATGATAACTAGACTTTAACACATGAAACATGAAGAGGAGAGAACATGAGTGAAACTAAAGCTGCGTTTAAAATTCAACCGTTCCAGAAAGGATGTTTTGAAGTAGTATTTGAAATGAAAAGCTTTCGTAAGTGTAGTTTCATCGTATATATCGAATTTTTGCTTCCAAAGCGATTCTCTGAAATCAGAATAATTTTTATCGCTCAAGTTTGTTAAAATCAGAACGCAGACAATCTTTCGAGTACTCGTTTGTTCCTGCCAGGATGCTAGATGTACAGTACCTTTTCCATTCTGGTTCACTTCATGAAGCGGGCGCTGAATGATTAGTAGCTAATCGCTCAATTCATCCGAAAACCAAGATACCTCGGTAAGCATGACTCGGGTAACATGATGGTGATTACCCCTCTTTACCAGAATGGTTTACATCAGTTTCTCATATGAAAATCTTTACCAGGATGGGTGGCCCCCACCTGAACGTCCCAAACAGTGAGACTATTTAGAAATTAAACTTTTCAATAAATTTATTAGATTTCGGTTTCTTCACAGCGCCAATGCATCCTATCACCGACAGAGTAAACTGGCCTACTGAAGCCGAGCTCAACGTAAACGAAAAGCAACGTGAGGCCCTGATTGAAGCGTCTACAAAGTCCCTCTCTCTAATTTTGGGGCCTCTCGGGACCGGGAAATCCAAGTTGGCCGTCGAAATCATCAAATCCGTGCTCTTTAACAACCAAAAAAAGTTAAAAAATAAAAAGTTCTATAATAGGCCTTACGATGAGGTGTGATAAAGTGGGGGCCGCTCGTCCTAGGAATCGTCAGTTGGGAAACTTAATTGAGCCACTGAGGCGGGTGTGCATCTGAAATCATTGGCCCCATCAGAGTATCTATCATTGGAAGTAAATCACTCGACAAGCTCCGTAGCACATTGAGAGCAGCTCGAGTGGGAGTGAACAAGTGAGGGCTTTTAAGCATTAAATATTCCTGTTATTCGTTAATAATTAGGTTTAAAGAAATCAAGAAAAAGTACCACACAAAATTACCCTGTCGAAAAAATCTGGTACCAAATCCAGCAGACTCTCAACTTCTAATGAATGGCTCAACTTTCCAAGTTGTAGATTTTAAATTTTCCTGTGGGAAAAAATATATTTAGGAAATGTCAGGGGAAAAAATATGGTACTATGAACTTACTATTTGAGGGAATTTGTCTTGGCTACAGTGGTAGGGTAATACTTGTTCGCTCCCTTGTCCCAAAGATAAATTAAGTTTCCATCAGCCAAGCGGTCACCCCAGTTTACTTCATGCTGTTGAATCATGCTGAACATAGCCTTATAATGATTCCACGACAAAGGGTAGTGTGTAATGCGGTATTATATAGAAACGCTCAGGAATGTCACATAAAACCAGTCTTTAAATATCTACCACATTAAACCTTTTTAGTGACAAGGTGTAAAAAGAAATATGCAGCCAAGAGACTAGATATCAGCTTCTAATCCGTAATCAATGCCTCAAATTACCTCAGGAGCTATAAATAATGGCGTACCAACTCTTATCCTAAAATAATGAAAAACATTTATTATCGGCAAATTATTGTAGACTTGTGGTTAAATAATTTCCTTTTCTTTTCTTGTATCATTTTTTAGCCAGGTCGTGATTGCCAATTTTACTTCCGTTTTGTCGTAGAGATAAATATTGGACAGCCAGGTCACTATGAAGAATTTTTCCCATGTAGATGATTGACTCCAAGACAAAGCTGATACATTAAATTTGACCTCAGTCCCTCTCAACTTATTTTTCATACAACTCATCATATGGCTTAAACTCTGAATTGATATTTAATTAGAAAATGAAGATACAAATTTAGGCCTTCTATTGCGTTGATGAAAATTGTTGATGATATTGATGAAAAATTGTATACGTTAGGTTTTCAAAGTTCAAGGATCGAGTACATGAAATTTTCGTCCTCAAAACTGTCATGGCACACAACGATGGGGTCATGTTTCATACTTTTCCGGATACTGATTTCTAATTATATTTAAATCCTTTTGAATTTTGTGTGGTGCTTGTGTACACACTCGACCGCAAATTATATACTTTTGCTGCTAAACTCATGGCATGTCCCAAAGCTCCACTAAAATGTACATGCAAGTAATAGACAAGCACATTAGAATGGTAATAATTAGATTATTAAATAAGATACTAAAGCAAAGCTTTTCAGCTCTCCTTTTTTATATAGTAATCCATCATACATTATACAAGCTACATTTTGCTATGTAACATAAAGTGGAATGGGTGATTAAACAGTGTTTTATAAATGTTAGCAAGGGATAATTTCCCGTAAGAATGTACAGGGCACTAGCAAATCGGTCAATAATTACGTCATGTAACTCTGTGGATCATGAACCGATTTATTTTAAATTTTAATAACCTTTAGCCGAACATGACAACTTTCAGTCAAAAATAAAAAAAAATTCCAGCTCAACGTTTTGCCCATTTTTTTGTAGTTCTACTGAGAAGCCTGTAACATGGGAGCTTATGGGCAAAAACAAAATCGGTAAATAATTTGGTGCATTACTGTAATTTAAAATAAAAACAACAAAATTATCCTGGAAACAGTAGAAATATTATTATCAATAAATTGGAAACTGTCTCCGTTGTACGACAATTGGAATTATCTGAAAGAATAAACCAATATAATTTTAACTGTGCAATTAAGAAATACAATGCAATTAATTAATGCAATGCTCGCTGTAATCTGTTTCAGTTTCATCTGTTACATAACCATCCACAGCATTGATGAAATTGGTATTTTGCGCAATTGAATTTTCAAGGAGATCGTTTTCTTATATGTACAGAATAAGTTTGCAAAGGTGATGAATTAAAAAATAATTGAACCGTCCGGCTATGTTTGTCAATGTTTTTTGGAAAAGCAAGATGATTGGTGGTACACATTTCCTATATATGTATTGAATCTATAGATCGGAATCCCCCAAGATAAGAGGAAGACAAACCTAGGCTTCCTGATTGGAGTTTGCATTCAACATACATCCTTTAACGATGCTACATAAAAATTTCTCCAATTGGATCACATCTGAAATTTATCAATCCAAGTCCACTTAACAACGATCCAATGAGTGTTCTAAATCTCCCCTTTCTAGCTTACAGCACGCATATGTCCAGTTAAAAAAAATGGCAAACCATCATTGTTTCCCTTGCGGTAATACTCAAACGCGTCCTTCCCAGACTTCTTATACCCTTTCAATGAGGTTGAATAATTTTCCCATAAAAACATTTTGCTTGATTCCAGTTTTTGGCTTTGCCATTAGCGGTATCATTAAGATGGTCGACGAGTTCGTAAGTTTGCTCTTCCTCTGGATCAATTTTCCGTCTCCAGGACGTTGGACAACTAAGACAGCTGGTATGGAAATAGGTCCTTCACACTTCTTAGCCTGGAATTGGACTATAAAAATAATAAAAAAAAATGCGCGCTGCAAGCTACCACAATAGCATAGCATCGTATTTTTAAATTTGGGTTTAGCTTATTAGGTCCTACCTAGTGGATTGATTACATTACGAACTCACAACTGATATTAGTTTCAAGCAACAAAAAATATCCTTCTTTGATTGTTCGTTGTTCTTTGTGGTTATTCTTATAATATATATTCTTTGTTATGTTCACTAGGTTAGCTATAGTACGTAAAACTGTGGTTGTTACCGGAATGGGTAGAACCTCATTTCTATCAATATAATGGAAGAGACTGTGCATTTCAAGCATCCTTTTGACGCCTTTTCTCAACGAGGTGATTTTCGTGACATTGAACTTGGGATAGTTCACCTTCAAGTGGTTGTCCAGCAGCACAAAGGACTGGAATACAAATCATTTAAGAAAAAAGGTTATAAATTTTAAGACATTTAGGCAATAACCTGTTTTTAATCCCTTTTGAATTAAAAAAAAACATTAATTAAGTCAAACTTGGACAAGCATTTAATGTTTTGATACCTTAAGATTTATTCACAGATAAAATTTTAGCAGTTAATACAGACCAGATAAGAGTGGTCTCAAAAGCCAACGCAAAATCACTTGTCACCTTCACAGATCTGATGTCATCATACACTTAGCACAAATGCATTTTTGTTCTAGAGAGGGGAGTTCCTTGATATTTTGACTGAATTTTTTGAATGGAAACCTGAAAATGTTATGTCTTTCCTGACAAGATGCAACCGCCTAGAAAATATTATTGGTAAAAAGTCAGAGAATTGTAATGTTGGGGAAATTAATTGGGTAAATTTGTACTTTACACTACTGTAATTAGGTTTGGTCAAAATTCCAAAACTTTGAAAGGTTGAAAGGATTTGATAATAAAATGATAAAATTTCAATAAGCCTTTATTTGAATGAGAAAAACAATTGAGAAGATAAAAATTATTTTTAAAAGTTAATAAATAATTTATATCATACTAAATTGTCTGTCAAACGATGGAATGTGTAGGTATAGCTCATTATATTTGATTACGCCATTACTATTGAGTTTTGATTCATTAGTTTCATACTAGAAAAATTAAGGGTAGGGAGCCGAACCTTAACTTTTTAAAGCTTTATATCTATTTTTTGCTTCCAAATTTGTAGCCGTAAAAAGAGAGCTGATTTAAATTAAATCTTGACATCATTTTAATTTCTATTTTGCAATAGCTCTACGTTGCTACAAAAATAGCTTTTTTCACATTTGATGGCTCCGTCCTTCTTGCCCATGAAATTAAAACTGTTTCGTGACTAGAAAAATATTTCTATTTCGCATCGGAATCGGTACCGGCACAGAAAACTAGTCATTGAAATGTGACGTGCTTAGCTAGAGTTACTAAAATGGCTTCTTTTGTTCGTCCAGAGCCATTTGATAGGTCTTGCTATTGGCTCCCGGATTCCCCTCTAAACATTAACATCTAAAATGTACTGGAAAATTTAAAGGCCATAAAATTAAAATTCATAAAACTTTTAATACTACTAGGGCGCAAAATGGTTATACCAAATAGCTTTCCCACGATAACCTTTTCGAAAGACAGTCGTCCCAGTGCATTTTTATTAACCTCAAAACTTAGTATCTTTGAAAACAGCTAGTGGTTAGTTGTGGATGGAAACTTAATATGGGCGTCGGAGCTGATGGCTTTAAGGCTTACACAAACACATATCCAAATTTAGTTTTCCTCTATAAAATCTTTTTCGAAAAGGACATCGTCGTTGGTCCTGTTGTTATATAACACATGCGTTCTAAAATGCATTCCCATTATGTTGACCTCATTGTTGTTACTGCCATTGACAAGTTCAATAAAACTGTCACTGAGGTTGGCCATGTAAGGTTGGTTTTCATTTTTGAAAGAATGGAAAAGTGAAAAGATGAAATCTTGCCAACTTATGGGCGCTGGCTTACAATTTATAATTAACCATTTATAATAGAGATGCCTTTCATTTATATTAAATCTATTTTAACATTTAGCAAAAGCTTAATGATTGTGAAGAAGATGATGATTTTTGATCTAGGATTTTTGCTCTAGGATGATTTTCATAATTTACAGTGCAAAGATTAATTAAACTGAGCAAAAATGTCAGTAAAACTATAAGGTTTATTTCATCTTTTGTTTTATATTTGCTCGAACTCTTAAATATTTGAATAAAAGAGGAGTTCATGTATCCCGCGAAAAGGTTTAACTTAGAAACAAATATTTCACCGATGTTGCTGTCACGGTGAGATGCAGATGAGGGCTTTCCTGCAATAGGAAGGTACTGCATTCGAGCCCAAAGTAGGAAACAAACTAATTCACAGATTAAAAAATATAAACAATCAAATTCACACGACAGATCTCATCTAGTCTTTTATGGCCGAAATAAAATAATAATTCATTTTTAACATGAATAAGTATTTTTAAAGATGAATTTAGCCAAACTATCAAGATTTTTAGAGTTACCCTTTACGTTACTTGTTTTGACCGAAATAAACATTCTACTGGGACATTACCTAACTTGCTCATAAAGTTTTTTAACCCATCTCCAGCAAAAGAAACCAAAAATACAGTTTGGATAGTTAGTCCCTAATTTATTAAAGGGACCTCTAGCTACCTAGCCGGCCAAGTTTTGGCCTCAACCAAGATAACTATTGGTTTTCAACCGCTATTTCATCAATTCCTTTCTTCTTAGAAACCATGTAGCAACGTACTCACGTACCTTATGTAATCTAATCATCAAATGCTAATTGGGATTTTTTCGTTCCATTTCCAAAAGTTTCTCTAACATGTTCATTTAAAAAAATTAAATATTTAATTAAAAGGGTTAAATTTAATTTTTTCCAATTATTTAAGGTCGTATTAAAATAAATATATATATATTACTTATATTGGTCTGACAGGAAAAGACTAAAATACGTGAAACGCAACAGATACGGGCGTGGTGGCGTACTCACAATGAGAGCGTTAACCTCAAACTTAAATGAAAAAAGTACTAAATACATTTTTACAAATTATCTCTTCAAACATAGAAAAACACACCAGAAAAAATGGGTGTATATAGATAATAAGTTAATAAACTTAGAGGTAGATAGAATTGAACGAAATGAATGCACGACATATAAAAGAGGTTTGGGCAGTGGATAATGTAAAAGCGGTGAAAACAGGAGAACTGAAATGTATGTAAAGGTTGACAGGCTGCTCAGTGTCTCAGAAGGTCACGTCGATACTCAGCCCGATGGCGTTACTCTTGGACTTATGAGTAGGTCCTGCGTCGATACACCAGGTGCCCGATGACGAAGTAAAGTGGTGATGCTCGTAGTGTAGAGCGACACGGCCCGCACATCCCAATGGCTCGCGCAAGACATACGTGGTAGACCCGCGCCGGCCACACTACGCCCGATGGTTAGTCGAGTGTTCTCGATGAGCGTTGGTAGATTATAAGAGAGCCGCTTAACACCTACCACATCTCAAACAGGTTTATTATATTATATATTATATTATTGTTTATTTATTTATTATAATATATTATATTATGCAATAAAGGAGCACTTTGACTAACATAGTACCTTAACATTGGGAGACCATACATTAGTACATCGATTACCACGCTAACCTTAAAGTCAGCTCTAAGTAATTTAAGTGAAAAACAGTGAAACAAAACACGTGGATGTAGTACGGTCTCCTAATCAGCCACAAAGAAACTTAGGTAAATTAAATAGTCCAAGGCGAAAGAGATGACCACGAAGTTAGCAATGGTCAATCAGGACCAAGGCTACTTTACCAGATACTAAAATGGATTTAAGTGGTCCGACAAGCTTAGCTGAATAATCTTTGTTTCAGATCAAAGCATTGGTGTGGGTTTCAGTCTTCAACGTTGTTCTTCTAGTACCCTAACCCAAAGCTGCCTACTTGCATCATTGATACTTATTGTCAAAAAGCTGATAAATTTGCTGACACCAGGAAATTTTATCAACTACTAGTGGCAGACTTCAAAACAATGATAGAATAAATAGAAAGTCAGTAAAATTTAAGATAATTTTGATTTTTAATTTACTCGTGATTTTATGGAATTTTCAGATGAAAGGAAAATGGGAGCAGTTGGAACGACGGATGCTGGCCCCTCTGAGTCCTCCACCAATCCAATCAATTGATTACCAGACCAATAGCCTCAGTTGGAGGCTGGACAAGCTGTTCCCGGACAATCTGCTGATGGCCACTCTGTTCCTGGTCCATCTGCTCCTGGTCCATCTGCTAATGCCCGAACTCGCCTGACGCAAAGTGCGCTTTCCATAGCTGTTGTTATACCTGCTGGACATATCCTTTCTAACAGAGGCGGACCGGGACCGGAAAGCAGTGAAAGCCAGCATAAAGCTCCCTACTGGCAAGGTACATTGATTTTAAAGAAGTTAATGAAAGAGCCGATCCCGTTTGCCACCAAACTTACCGCTTAGCATTTAAGTCACCAAAAGAAAAACTTTTCTTTCATTCAAGTGAGCATATTCCCACTACTTTTTCCTCCTTTTCTAAGTTAATTTTGTCAATTTTTTTACTTTTTTCATTATGGAGAAAGTGCAAAAATAAAAAAAGAACAGCCAATATAAAACATAAAATGTTAAAAATTGCAGTTTTTTATGTTTTACTCAGGGTGGTACCTCTAAATCTTTTTTATTTCTAAAAATATTTTAAATCCACGTTATTTTGGTCAAAATACACCTCGATTCAAAAGGAGAATCGAAGTTTTAATGCATATATATTGTATTCAAGACTTTGTGGGTAATTTTTTAAATATTTTGGTGAAACAATCCCCTTCGGTTTGCGAGTTATGATCGGTTTCAATATAAAAATTTTATTGAAAGTTAATACAAAAGATGGACAAAATGTAGCACGGTTTGCACTTTGCACTATTCAATTTCAATTTCCTGGCTTGCTTGCTACTAGTTTACAACATAGTATATTTTAAAGAATCGTCTTAAATGATTCTGACTAGGTATAACACAGCTATGATGGGCTAATATATCATTAAAGCGAACTTAACTGCTCAGTTTTACTATCTTAAATCTGACATTAGTTTGGATACTTAATACTTTTTGAAAAGGCTAAACCCCAGAGGCAACGCAGATGACAAATCTGCATTAAGTTAAAGACCATGTGGCATACTAACAGCTAACCGTAGTGCTAAAAAAACTGCGGGTAAATAAAATATAAAAAAACACGATCGAGCTATATGACAAAAACACAGAGTCCAGCTATATTTTTTGGAATGCACTATTTCTAGTAGTCACAGCTAGTAGTATACTGTTTTAAGTGTATTAATATCCAAGTATCTCATGGTCCTCCATAGAGGTCAGAAAAAAGTTATCTTCCTCATCCATTATCATGCATTTCATCCGTGCTGGTACATTCAAGAATGTTTCTGAGCGCCTGTCCCAGACAGCGGTCTCTCCCCCGCCCAAAACAGCAGCATACCAACATTATGGTGGGACAAACAACTTCGATTTAAACAAACATAATAGACCAGGTATCGAGAATAGATGCTCTGATGGAACTGAAATAGCTTGGATACAAAAAAAATATTTTCTACGAAAAAGGGAGTGTGCAAATCAAGGGACATGCAGCCACTTGCCTTGACTTAGGTTCCCTTCCGCATTCGTGTTAGGTTTATTGTCAGTTTCAACAGCTACTATTTTGTCTAGAGCCCTGTGCTCATTCAATTTCTGTAGTTTCTTAAATGGTAACTGGGTCTTAAGTTCCCGGCAAATAGACAGTGTTGAGTATTTTGGCATCCAGCTGCATCTTAAAGCCTTTTATTACTCATATAAAGTGGAATGTAACAGCGTTATTTAAATATAACTTGTCTTAGAAGATCAGATATTAGTCGTAAAAAATGAACTTGGCCTAAAAATCAATGAAAATTCAATATTGAACGTGATTGAATGAAAAACAAGAAAGGCATGGAAACAAATACCTCAGCTAACATAGACAATACATTTTGCTTGTTTCTTGGTACAATTATGGCAGCAATCTACTGGTGAGTGTAGATGGAGATGGAATTTTGATTCTAGCATCAACAGCATTTAGGAATTGAAGAAAATGTGTGTTTTCATTGAAAGAGAATGGAAACAGAGCTCTCGCAATAAAAATAGCAAAAACTTTCAGAATATTTTTTATCCTTTGCCATTACTTGGATAAGGTTTGTCTTACCCCATAATACATTTAAAATATGATCATGTACTGTATAATAATTGAAATTCATTAACACGGCGTCCAAGTAAAAGCGGCCGTTTTTGGTTGCCACAAAAGTTATCCTTGAATTTGGCCTGATTATCGTATGGCTAAATTAAAAGAACCTTCGTAATTGTCTCGATGATTCAATTTTCGAAGGTCGATTAAATGATTGCAAAGGAAATATATAAATTAAAGGGTGCGAGTGCCTTTTTTAAAGCAAGCTAATTTCATCTGCAAACTAATTTCAAAGTACATCAATCAGGTTCTTACCCTCACTGGGGAGAACGTTGTGAAACTCGCTGATCGAGACTTTGGAGCTAGTGAGAAAGGAAACGATCAAGCCAATCTCTGAATGGATCTCCGCTTCTAATGATCCTGAATTGGTACTGGAGATCGCCATTCCCCGTATCCTTAACACAATCATTGACACAACAAGTCTGGCATTCGGCATTCAATTAGCCCAGAACCCAGCAGGGATCTCTATGATCACCTTCATTGTAGACAAACTTGAAGATAACTTCATACTCTACTGACAGAAGCATCGGCGAGAAAAAAAACGCCTAAATCATCTCCATAGGGATAAATAATATTCATATTTTACATTTTTTTATTTTTCATTATGTTCCAGATAATTTAAAAATATTACGAGGTATTCTATCAGACATATTATTCCATATGTGAAAGATTCGCTTAATCTATAAGTAAGGAAAAAAATATAAAAAGATAAATTAATCTTGGTGGGAGGTGAACCTGCAATTTTCGGATTCTGAAGTCCGACGCCTTATTCATTGGGCTAAACGATCGTTCATTAATTGTTTAGATGATTGTTTTTTATAACATGGGCATGAATATAGCAGTCGCTGAGTAGCATTATCCGTCTAATTCATCGATAAATTATCTTAGAAGTGAAATTTATTTTATCACTTAATATTTTACTGGCGGGTTTAAATTGGCACAATAAAGAGTGGGCAAACAAATATGTATATGGCCAAACAGTGGCGTCTTGATTTAGATTGCGAACTAGATTTAATTGATGGTATCGGATAGCATCAATGGATAGAACTACTATCCATGGGGAAATAAATTTAAATTTCCTTTGTTTGTTTTTAAAAAATCGCTTACTGTATTTTATGACAAAATTAGACGTGGGTAGTAGATGTATATTTGTTTACGTACATGTTTTCTAGTGATTTTTCAAACACTAAACTTGTAAAATTATATTTCAAAACAGATGGGTTTATTTAAATTCGGTTTCCGGGTTTCTATTTTATTAATTTTATCAAACTTTGGCTATATTAAATGTTTGGCTATTAACATAAAGCCATATAAAATATTCACCAATAAATGCAACTTATTTTAACCCTTGTGGCTTTATTTCAATGATAGGATACCCTTCTTACAAAGTTCTTTTCTATGTTTCTGAAGAATTTCTCATTTATAGTTCATAAAAATTGCTGTACTTTCATGTCTTCTTCATTGATTTTATTAGAAGTATTTATGCATGAGAAATCAGTCTCTCGTTGAACATTATACATTTCATGCATATTAATCCAATGGACACACAGGAAACTTTGCTATAAGCCTCCCCTAAAACGAACACAAGAACTGACAACGAAGCCCGACGAAAATTTTCTTTTCGATTTTTCATTTGTATAGCAAAATATGAAGGGATTAAGCGTAAGAATCCCAGTTGTAAGAATTTAAAATAAGTTCGTTTAAAACTATGTAGTTTGCATAATTGTACGCGATTATTTGTACAAAAAATATGCGTACTAAATTCATTATACAAATTTGAACTAGACGAAGATAAAGCCAACATTTATTTAATATCCCTAATCTTCTGATTGAGCCCATTTTTTGTTAAATTAGGTAATATGATGAATGAATGGGTCAAACAATTGAAATAAAAAGAGCAAAACAACAAACAAAAAATACATCCCAAAGCCATACAAAAATATAGTTGCATATTAAAAAACCTTAATACAGTACAAAAGAGAATCACTTGTGAGGGAAAACTATTAAGGGACATAATTGAAAATGGCAGTATTTAATATCTGCTATTCTTGAATCAAATTTAAGTGTGAGATGGTGGTGACACGAAGATACTCCGTCCCCATCCTCATTAGTTTCTGCTGCTTTTTTGTTGATTTGTACATGGTAGCGACAAACCTTGGATAGATCCATTGGAGACTACTATACTATGGTGGATGCCTGCTAGTGGGTCTGGCTCAGTTTTGTTCAGTTCTAGTATGTGATGGATGGCCTCTAAAGTAAGGGAAAAAAAAGACATTTGGAATATAAATATAATAAAATAAGAATCAAGTTTTTAAGAGACTCACCGAAAAAACATCTACTACGTTTACCATATAACCGTATAATTGACGACGATCAGTTTTTCTCTCCTTCCAATTAATATGACGGCACAGCTTATCAGTATACAAACGACACATCGACTTCTTCGTGATTCTGTCCTTGCTGATAAGGTTTCTCAGTTATCAACTGCTGATCTGTAAGAAATATTAAAAAAATTGAATAGATGATTCCTATCCTATTTTTTTACCTCCAGAAAAAGAAAATACCTGACAAAGATGATGTTGGTTCTGATTCACCTGTTGAATCTGGTGTTGATTCGTCTTGTATCGTGAAGCTACTCTGGGGCGCATATAGCTTGACGAGAACTTATCACAGTAGTACCAGTCAATTGCAGCTATGTATTTGCAACTAAATTATTCTAAGGAAAGGATAATTGGATGGGTCATGCAGCTCATGCTTCCTTCTCGTCAATCTTTGATGTCTTCCTTGGTGCCCGTTGTAACACGAGTTCATTAGCATGACCTCTAGGATGGCAACTTCTCGATAAAAAGCATTGAACCAATCCGTATGAGTGTGAAGTTGAAGCCACACTCTTGCTTTATTTTGATTGGCCTAAACACTTCATATTTGCTGTACGGATACATGTCTACAATTTCTTCCAAATATAATTTCGTTGTAACAAAATGAATTATTTCCGGGTTTTAAATGTCCAAAAACTTGTAGGTTGAAAAAATTCTTCTAGTTACACTTAACATAATTTTTAGAGCCACTTGACTACTTGGATGAAAAGACTTTTGGCTCAGTATGGTATATTCCGTCAAAATCTGTATACATTCTAATTAATTGAAAACTTTTTAATTGATTAGAATGTACTGTAATCAGTGAAATAAGGAGTTAAAGCAGTTGTAATGTTTAATATGGCAGTAAATATACTGACTTCAAAGAGTCCAGTTCCGTGATATTTTGTTTATATAATTTTGTAATTGGTATATATTGCAATCGATTTTTTTATTGAATAGACATTCGTAGAAGGTAGAACAGTTTTAATAAAGGCAAATAAAGAGTAATAAATGTCATATTTTTTTAAATTCATGAATTGCGTTTCATAACCAGTCATTCCATTTCAAATTAATGTTTACTGCTTACATGCACGCCTCAAAACCTCGATCCAAAAGTTCTCATTGATAGTTCCCGTTCATTCCTCTTTATTTTATTTTATCTCGGCTTCTGATAACAAAACAGTTTACAGGGATTTCCATCCTAAACATTTACTTTTTCAACAATATATTTTCAAACTCGATAAAAATGTTTTTAACTTGCTTCATCTGTAAAGCTATTATTCATGGGTGACCTGGGCCATATAAGTCGCTTTCAAAACATTTAACATAAATTAACATTAATTTTTAAAAATCGAACAATTTGAGAGAAAATATTAATTGTGGTCAAGCTAGCCCTAAGCAACAACTTAGCTTTTTTCATCACTATCATATAAAACACTGCAATAGAGCCCAGGTAGAATTGTTCTGCTTAATTACATTTTATGAATTGGCTTTCTTACAAATTTATTGTCTTCATAAAATATCCAGGAAAACCTATCTGGAAATCATGAACAAAGTGGGTCTGATTTGGAAAGGGGAAATAAGTAGAATAATAATAATAAATTAAAATGGAAGAACAAAATAATCAAAACAACGAGCGTCAACAAGAACCCTTAAGATTAAATTTCAAATACGAAGATCTATTACAACCTAATTTCTTTAAAATACGAGGAACTATAGCAATCTTCTGTGCTGACACAAAGGGTGCGGTTGCCCACGAAGCTGAGTGAATTTTTTTCCCTTGGTGAGTTCTTTCGTCTCTTTTTTCACAAATAGATCAGAAATAATAAGAAAAAAATCACTTGAAGATCTCTAACCTAGAACACGTGAAATTTGCGATTAGGCTTTTGAAGATGAATCGGACCCCTCAGAGACAAAAGTACGTACTTACTGTATTCTAACAAACAGCTAATATTTTTTTCATTTTTCTGAACATTTAGTACTAGATCCAATGCATGAAATCCTTGAAGGTGTGCTTCTTTTTTGTTCAAGTTGGCGATTTACGAGTACGTTGTCAACTATCCTGAGTATAACATCAACGCCAGAACTTTAAATTCTCATATTAAAAACTTCCACTTAGGCCCATACAACCTCCGTAAAAAGCCTTCCCTTTCCTTCAGAGACGATTCACTGAGAAAAAGAAACTACAGAACGTGCCAGAAAGCAACCCAGAACTGGAAACTAATTATTTTATTTCCTATTTTACTTGGCGACCTGGTCCCAGAAGAAGACTGGACAAAAGAAGTCCATTTCCAACTTATTCTTACGCTGATGCAGATAATGAATAACGTTATCTCTCCAAACGTGAAAATTTCTCAAACAATCGAGCTAGAAGCTCTCATCCGTCAATTGTTTGAGAAATTTGAATCTCTTTTCCCCAACCTGTTCCCCATAAACAAGTTTCACCATCTACAGCATAACTGGCAGTGCTTTTCAAACCGGCAGCTATGATTTGTTGCTGTATTAGGTTTGAGTCGTTCCATAACATTTCGAAGCGGATCGCACATAGAAATTTAAACTACACCAACGTCCATAAAACATCAGCTTACCATTTTCAAACTGTCAGCTGTGCAAATGCTCTAGAAAATGATGCTTTCTCAACTAAAAGAACCATTTTTGGACTAAAAATAAGGCAACCGGGATTTTGAACACACTCTGATTTCTAGAACCCCAAGAATTCTAGAGGGATACAACATCTTTCTTTCTGATGTGTTACAACGGATGGAATACTAAGAAAATAAAGTTCTTATCACATATTCTCACTCAAGCCCTACCCCCCCCCCCCTTGTTTGGAAAAGTTTAGTTAATTTTGCTGTCAGAACATTAACCGTTCATTGTTGTTTCTGTGATACAGTGCGAGCCATTTGATGAACATCCATATGTTCATCAAATGGCTGTGTCCCCAGCCCTATGTTTAGGTTAACTTCCGTACAATACAGTATGATTCCACTGCACACGTGTCAATACACATTAATTCAATCAAGTGCAAAGACTTCCAAGTTCCAACGTAAATACGAGTTTTAAACGTTATTCTTAAGTGCACTAGTGTTAAATTTGTAATTTTACTCTTACTGGACTCCACACTTTATTATAAAAAGTGAGTTACTCTTTTTAAATTTATATATATAACAATCATGTGTTGTTTCTTTTGTTTTTTTTTGTGATTTCAGCTATCCCTTCCGATTCTATGTACGTTTATTGGTGTCTGAAACACCTGTAAACCGGAATAGCAAAGCCATTATTTGCCAAAAGCTTAATGTTGTAGGAGTTTGCTATAAAAGAATGGACCTCTAGATTCAAAAGAGAGTGCAGGTGTTCTTTATGAAAAACAGTCACCATTTCCCCACTGGGATTCTCAATATCTCCCATATCTCAGTCCCTTTTATGGTAATTTTCCAGGATTAAAACAACGTTTTAAACTATGATTTCGACCTTTTAAAATAATTTTGAGATGACATTCATTTTGTCGACGTGTTGATCAGGAAAGCTCAAAACGGGGTTAATCTCTTTGAATAATGTGAAAGATTGATGATGATGAGATGATGAGTAGATTTTTGCATAAAACAACTCCATCACCCAATTTTTTTTACTTCTTATACTAAAAATATTGTTTTTCTTTTTATTAAGAAAAAAATAACTATTAAAATAAAACGTAAACATAAAAAGTCCCCTAACATTTCAAGGGTTAGTCTAAATTTCGTCAATTTCATTTTTCCAAATTGACGCGAGAGCTTTACTTACCACCTTTGGCTTTCTTCCAATGCAATATTCAGTCCAAAATGCAGGAATTGTTAAAATATATTTAAAGCAAGTATTGTATTTTTTTCTTTTGTAAGGTAAAAAGGTCTTTGGTATTTTGAATAAGATACCAACCAAGACGATGAAGCACTTTTCTGCATACCACCGTCTGACGCGCCATAACTTCAAGGATTTTGGTCCCTAAAAATTTTACGCGAATTCAATACAAAAAAGTTTTATTTAAAAGAAGTACTCGGAAAGATTAAAAAAAACAAAGTCCTTTGTATTTCATGGAGAAGCCTTATCTAGAGGCCTTATAATTACACAAACGTAATAAAACAAACTCAGTATAAGCTTAATTTTATAGATCAAGTTAGAGCACTTCATTTAAGAGATCTGTCCCGATGTTACATATAATATTTTGCGCATATACTTATTATTATATTTTTTAAGTGACCAGCCAGCTTTTTTTCATATGTTCTATGTACCGTACGCATAACGGCACATATTTGAAAAATACCTCGCTGACTGTTATCCCGTTACCTTTTAGCAAATTGGGTACTATCTTGTCGATTTAAAATCATAATGTAAATTAAATTTGTTAGGTTAGCTACTGTTATCATACTTACCTAGCATGTGTAATGATAGTCCTTTTAATGAGGTTAATTGATTTAGCCCTTAATTTTCATATCTTTCCATCGCAATCTCCATTTTTTATAAACTACCCATTTTAATGGAAATTTTGAATATCTGCTCATTCAAAGTGGTAGCAGAAAAATCGACAGTAAATTTTGTAGGTTAAAAATAATTTTTCTGGTTTTGTGGTAAAATAAGGGTATAAATATAGAATGTAACTACGCCTTTTCGTTAGTATACTTCGATTCTTGGTGTATGCTATGGTTAATTTAGTCAAATCCCTTAATTTACTTAAAATACTAAATTGTTTAATTGTCTAAATTGTTTTTTTAAGTCCCTTCACGAAGACATTCGATTCCATTAATTGACGAAATTAAAGTCATTTAACTATTTTAAAGAAATTAAGGTATTTCAATGATTAAAATTAATTAAGTATCTCTTATACAAAATCCCATGTTTTCCCAACATAATAGTTAAGAGAATTAAGTGATTTAATTTAAATATTTGACGAAAAAGGGTAGTCTCGATCGCAAACTATAGTTTAACCAAAGTATTTGTCTTTTCCAATAGATTGTGACATTTGTTAAACCATTTCGGAGATATACGTAACTAAAATATTAGTTACCTTTTCCTTTAATCGATAAGATAATAATAAATATCCCACCATTCTCTTTGAACTTTGAATTTTCTGACTGATCTTAAGGTGTTGTCTTCCATATCTTACATATACAACAACAGAATATTGGTAATAAATAAATTTATTTTATAGTCTTTTGAAGGCAACACCGCAACATGATTTATAGTTCCACTCATAATAATAATCATATAAATAATTTCTACGATGAAATTCAAATTTTTATAATTTGTGCATCCAGGGTTTTAATTTTTGATGTACTTCTATATGTTTAGCCCAATAACTTGGGCAAATATAGTCAAACTTGTCTTCTTCTTTCGTGTATATGAATTCAATAAAAATATGGCTTGGATTATATTTCTACCAAATTATGAGGTTCTTGCAAACAGAAATTTTTTTTATGTAACACGTAGTAAAAAAAACTTAATAATTATACAAACTTAATATCAATGCATTAGAATTGTAAAAGAATGCCACAATTTGTCCGGGAATCACTGCTCCAAAAAAATCAACTCTCAAAACATAGGCGGCACTGGTGGCACCACCATCTGACGGTCATAATTACATTATCCGCAGTAGCCGCCCATAAAATAATTTAAAAGTTAAGAAAACTTCAAAATAATTGTATTAACAGGACTTAGTCAACACCACACTAAGATGTTGACTTGCTCCTTATTGGGGAATGTGCTTATTCTTACTCTTTAGATACGCGTTTTAAACGCTTGTTCCGGTACTAGAATCAATTAAATTTTTTAGAAATGGTTAAATCAAATTTGAAAAAGGAAGTAGAATTAGATGTCATCCCTGTGAATATATACATATAAATGTTTAAATAGACAACAAGAATGGATTAAAGAAAGTTTTCCTTTCTAAAGAGCTATAACGTCCGAAAATAATATAAACTAAATCAATAACATTTGAAGGCAGAGTCCTCCTCACTGGCACACTCTCTTCTTAGGCTCTACCAACCAAGGTGGAGATTTACTATATTCATTCTTAAAACTCAAACCTCTCCATATAGACCGAAGAAGTTTTTGTTGAACACAGTGACATCAGTCAAGATCAAATTCAAAAATATTTATTAAACCAACAATAATCGTACAGAAACTTGTGGGCAACAACCTTCTAAGAATAGCAAGTTAATTAGTTAACAATCACACCTCAATAGTCTAGAAATAATAAAAAGAGGTTATTAACATCAACACAGCCCGACGATAAAACAAGTTACCTGCAATACCTGCTGGTACAGTCATTTCAAGAGAGAATTCTTCCACAGCAAAAGTGAGGAGAAAACCTCTATTCACATGTCCAGGCAATCTATCAAAAACAAGAGAAAAAAAATTATTATAACGAAGAAGAGCAAAGAAAGAAAGAAGAAGAGGGATTTTACCATCGAGCTCCAAAACAATCTCCTTAGAAGAACCTGAAGCTTCCTGCGACTAGAAAAGAATTTATATAATACACTGTTAAAAGTAGTTTCGTTTTTCAGTAAAATGGAAATACCAAAAACCGACATACCTCACTGAAAGAGTGATTAATTTACCTAAAACAGACAGAGGATTTTAAATACCCGAAATGGATAAAAGTTATTCGGAAAAATGTTTTTTATAATAACCTAAATAGGAAATAAAATATGAACTGAATCGGGGAAAAAATAATTCTTATCTTGGTAAAGTTAAATTCCAAAATAGATTTTCAAAATACGTTAAATTCCTGAATTTAAAACCAGTTTTACAAAGTATATAGTCTCTTTAAGATGCCAACAGTAATACCAACATGGGGAATGGTTAGTGCTGTTGACTACAGATTGGAGTTGCACAGGTTCGAATCCCTAGAGATTTAAAATAATTTCAAAGTTCTAATACTTCTCCTTATAAAATGTTGCCTAATATCGTGAATAAACGCTCACGATAAGTGCGGGAATATTATTTAAGATTATATAAGAAATTATTATATAATATTTAGTCACTTATAATTACCGTTTTCTGGTAATGTTTAATTATCCAGTTTCGGTAATTAAATATTCACTTTAATAAAACTATTCCCTCTTTCAAAAACAGGTAATAAAAAATTACCTGTATGGCGGAAACCGATTTTAGGTATTTTTAAATTTGGAAAACGTAAGATGTTTTTAACAGTGTACTCTAGTAAAATCAATAAATGTAGTAAAACTTAAAAATTTAAAAAGACGAATTTCACTATTTGTCCTTGAATCATTGCTGCAGAGAGATCGCCTGTAAAAACAAAGGCAGCACTTGAGCACTACCATATGACAGTCAAAATTACAATTTGTCTTGTTTTTAACTTCTTGAATAAATTATACAATTCATAAAACAGTTTTGGATACTTGGAATCGAATAAAATCTTATCCGGCACCAGTCGTATATCTTTGATTCGTTCTTCAATCCTATTGAGAAAGGGTGAGACTTCGTGAAATTTTTTGTAGCGAGTATCATTCAAGTATTCAGCGTCAATACGCCATTCGTATGAAACCTCTGTCGTCCAATTGGGCAATGCTTTTTCACATCTGTTTTACCTGTGTGTAAAAAATTCTTTAACAAAATATGAAATTTGTATTGGCAATTTTCTATTGTTTATGGTTAACATGGAAATGATTTAGATAATTAGGCTGGTATCAGTAAAAATCTACAGCTAATTTCACTGTTGAACCTATGAAATGTTTCAGCGTGAATTAATCGTTATATTTGGTTCAATATATGTATATAATGTTTTAAATTTGGTTCAATACTATTGTATTAACATTATGAAATAACAGTACAAATAATTGACCAAATTTCCTACTTATTCTTATCAATGAATTTTTATTGTGGAAAAAGCAGATATAAATTTAAAATCTTACAAGTAGGGGAAAAATAACTCTTTTCGTTTGTTTGTATTACGCTGTAGGGCACTTAAAGGTTTCCTTACCCGACTTTTAGGCGCCGGTATAAATTGTACCTTTGAAAGAACCCGTTTTTAGTAGGATGCTGAACCATATAGAACGAACAACAATTTTTCTTTATTTCTTTTGATAATGCACATCAGAAGAGGAAAGATAACAGAAAAATAAATATGTTTTTTTCTTACAGTGCTACTTTTTGTAAGAGACAAAACTTTCCATCGCTCGACGCTCAAATATAGCCAACTAATTAATTAAATTTAGATCGAGGATTTGAAAAATAATGAAAAAATTGGTAGGATTACTTATTCCCAGTACTTTGAATGCAAATAATTTTTAATTGGATAAAGCAAGGGGAGCTGCACATGTACTTTTATGGAAAGGAACTTTTATTGTAATTAAAATGCAAGAAAAATAAAATTCCATAAAAATAACTATAAATGAGCTAAAAAATAGGCACTCCATGTTCTTTGTTAATTTTCCTAGTTAGTGGTCCTCCATTTGGCGAGCCACTACTATATAAGCACGTAACAAAGGTTATTCAGTCGACCGGAAATGAATCGAATGAAAGACCGGAAATGAAGAGTCTAGGAAATTCATGAATGAAGTAATTCCCCTGACGATTTCTTCGATTTTAGCGATCGGTTCAAGCTCAATAGATGACAATTGTTCTTCAAGGCCATTAGTTCCCATAATCCCATTTGGGGTTTCATAACCAACTGGAAGCAAGTCGAACACGTCAATTGTGTTGTCTCCTTCGCAATTCGAATTAGGGTCCATTGGGACGATTGGAGTAGGAGCTCTGGAGCTGTGGTTGATCTCTACTTCGATGTTACTCATCTATAATACTCAATCTTTGTTGAATGCCATCAAATGAGCCTGTAGCATCATTTCGTCATTCCAGTCTCTGTCACGATGACCACTTGTTCAACTTACACAAACTGCATTTGATTCTGGTCGAAATTAGGAGATATCTGTTCCTGCTCAAACTACGTTTTCTGAATTCGGACGACTTGACCTTCTTAGGGTGGTTTAAAATAAATCATTTTTTCTAAGCGCCCTTCTAGTATGTTTGTCCCAATGGTAAGATGGTTTGGTCCACATTTGCTACTTACCATTTGAAACCATATTATTGAAGGCCGCTTAAAAAAATAATATCGATTTATTTTGGACCTCCCAAGGCCTCCTTGACCAAGTTTAAAACCTATCTTTCGTATCTAAATTTCTTGACTTAGTGGAAACATGTAGTTTAAATTTTTTAATATTTTCAGCTCAGATTGACTTGGCTTTTACGATTAAGCAGTCAAAAACCAAAGCTGAGGAAAAAATACACATAGTAAAATGTTTATTATACGATGTCACTTTAAAATTTTTACAGAATAATTAAATTCAAATTTTAGTGTATGAAGCGACAGAAAATTATTTAATCAATATGCCAAAGCTTGGGAGAGGCGTTTTATTGCTGGAACAAATACCATTACAGGTTCATCTAACAGCAAAACGCTGTTGGGACGTCTATGGGACGTTTCGTTGACGCCTATGAGACGTTTTTCGCGCGCGCCCCTCAATTCCATCAACTAAGCTCCATTCACGGGTTCATGTCACACGAAAGAATCGTGAAACCAGTTCCCTTATTCTCTACCTTCACAAAGCTGCATCAATATGTCTATTTTAGGGACAGCAAAGTCTTAAAATCAAGTTTGGGCGTGAATGTATAAAATTCCGTCCCCACATATACATCTTTCTCAAAACTAGATATTACTTTTCGCCAACATTATACATTTTCAGAATGTGGGATAAAAGTTCAGGAAACGGCTTATTAAGTTCCAACAATGGCTAATAAATGGCGCACCTAACAAATTATGGGAGGGCAGGGGTAATTGTAACACTTTTTACTGAAACAATTATAGGCCAAAACTATGTGTGATTTATAAGAGATGTTACACTAACTTATTCCATATTCAATTGGCTATCTAATTTATAATAATATATAATAACTTATAGTTAATTTAAATAAGCGTGTGATACGAATAATTGCAATTTAATCAAACCAAGTTGTTTAAAGTTTTTTTTTACAAATTTGCTTACGCTGGGTGACACAAGTAACAACGGTGGGGGTAATATGTAATGTGGGATTATCCAAAGATCAATGAAATTCAAATGACAGTTAAAAATTTGAGTTTTTTTATTTGTGGCTGCCATAGTCCTAAGATTATAAAATGGCAGCTGTTACAATTGTTCAATAGTGGGTTCCCCAAAATATTATGCAACATTTTTGAATTGACGACACAAATAGGCAGAATTGAGAGTCCTTTCCAAAAAATACATGTTTCCTATTAATTAAACTCATTTAACACAACTAAATAAAAAAAACGACCCACTCCAAACTTTAGTTTGACACCCCCAATTCTGTTTTTTTTTTTACTTTTATTTGATTTTAGATATTCAGTCTTTGGTTTACTAAAACAAATATTAAAAAGATTATTACAAATAGAAAAAAACATATGTTTTTTTTTTAAATTTTAATATTTTTAAATTTTCATTGGCAATAATGTAATGTTACAATTACTGCGTGTTAAAATTATCCGTTGTTTTCCCTAGACAACTACTATTTGTAAACATAGCTTCCGCCGGTGCTGGTCACGTTTTCACTGTTATGTACAGTATGGTTCAAATAAACTTGAGGGGCCTTTACCTGTTTAGTGCTTTGTGTCTCTCAAGTTTAAATGGACCATACTGTATATACGAGCGTTTTTTCCTGACTTGACGGATATGAAATAGGGAAAGGAACAAAAAAATAAAAAGTTTTATGCAGCATATCATCTTGTTCAGCGTAAAAAACTGAACAAAATGGTGTATCATATTGTGTATGAAATATATTTATCTTGGCTGTAAATCGACGCCAACGCCGGTGTGTAAAGCACCATACGAAAAACGGCCTCTCAGCCATCTTGACGATTAAACAGACATTTTAAAGAAAGGGTCACCTCCGCATTTTGTAGAGAATTGCAATTTCCTATCTCCTGGTGTATGAAGGATAGTTCTGTAGCAAGTGCGGTTGTGATCCTTCCTTCAATTTGTCTGTCTTAAATGCAAAAATGGCGGGAGGGCTGTTTTACATCCCGTGCGCTACACACCGGCGTTGACGTCGATTTCCGGCCAATAAATACATATTTCATACACAGTATGATACACCATTTAATTCAGTTTTTCACGCTGAATACGATGGTATGTTTTATGAAACTTTCTACTTTTTTGTTCCTTTCCCTATTACTAATCATAAAAGTACCGCTTCCAGTGGGCATGCTACTCTCTGATTTGTTTGCCTCGGAATTTTGAGGTTATGATCTTAATAAATTTGGAATATATATATATAATAGAAATAATATAGAAACAATGATGAGAGATCCAGTTATTTAGTGATCGTTTTAAAAAATAATTTAAAGGTTAATTTAATTTGTTTACTCCTTACTTCAAGAGTATTTTTAACGAAAAACTAGAGAGACAAAGACACATTGAGAAAAGATACATTAATGAGTGTAACATACCAACATGCAAAGGAATTTCGAGTGGAAAAAATATACACTTATGCAGCTGGTAATAGAAATTGGAAGGCATAAATAAATATGTGACGATGCCACGATGGTAATGCGCAATAATTTCTGCATGTATAATATGTAAGACCATATAAATGAGCATATCTTTCTTCCACCGCAATCTCCACAGCTACCACCATTGACTTCACATTAAATTGGTCAGGAATATTAAGAAAGCATCAAGTAATAAAAATAGAAAAAAAGATCAAACATATTTTTTATGAAGTTGAAGAAAATTAAAGGGTGAAAATCAGCAACGAATTACATTGGAAATCGAATTTATAAAATAAATTGAAGGGCGTGAAAAGATATGGGACGATGGTAATATGCAAAAGTTTTATAAAATATTGTAATATGCAAAACCATGTAAACGAGTCTTTTTTACTACAATGACGAGATTAAATGGAACGAACATAGGAAGAAAGCGTAAAGTAATAACATTTCGGGAAATAGTTTTGGTATCTTCTGACTTGTGGACAATCGGCTTTTGGGAAAACTTAACCGACCAGTAACTCTACTTGAATAATTTTGAGTTATATACATTGCATCGACACGATCGTTAGAAGAATCAGTAAAGGTTTAAAAAAATATAATATCCTCTCTCTTTACCGTCTGATGTGATCTTGTTTGTTAGTTACCAGCCGAATTGTTCATCTCTGCTTCCTCCGAGCAGATTTCAACGTGGGCAATGTTATCAGAATCGCTGGTTATATAGTTTACCAGATGATGGACCAAATATTTTGTAAATCCTTCTACTCAGCTTTATTTAATCCAGAATTGGATCCGCTGTGCTCCTTTTCTTCGGGAAGTGTTTTTGTGATCATCATGGTTGTTGAACAGGTATTAATCTAAAACGATGAAGGTATTTTTTTTTAACATAAAACAAAATTAGGCATCATATTTACCATTCAGGTTTTCAAAATTGAAGTTGAATCTAAGAAGAATCCTCCGTCCAATAGCAAAATTGTACAATGGCTGGCCATCAAAGCTTTTAGGGACCTTGACATTCTGATGAGTCTCTTCCCACCTCTTGATACACTCCACAGTATAGATCACATTCCAATGTTGGAAGAAATGCATATTATTGCATTAGTAAATTTAAGGCAATATTAAATTGTTGCCTTACATTTGACTGTTTGTCTTACACAAATGTTTTTAACCGAAAAATGTCATCTACGTCTTTATTCAAGAACACTAGAACTTTTGCTTAAAATATTTTTAAAATACATTTGGATTGCATGATGACGGAAAGAGATAAAAACACACTTTTTCTGCAGCAATTAAATTTTCTCAAAGAGACTACATTTGTGATATTTTTCTCGAGCAACAACATAAAAATATATGTTTATGTTTAAAACTTTTGCAATAATTATTGGATAAAGAACAGTTTAAAAAAAGGGAATCCTTGGCCTCAATGGCTAATTCGTTCTCAAGGATATACTTTTACATTTCAACTTAAGTAAGCGTCGCTCTTAATTTAGTTATATTGTTACTTCAGATGGCTAATTCATTGGTATTGTCAACAACTCAAGTCGTTACCATTGGGGGGGGGCTTAAATACCAACTGGATCCATTATATGTGCCGACTGTATATGTACTATTGGATTTTGCTCATCAAAAATGCCGTAATGATTTCAATTGGAAATGGAAAATACAATTTAGTTATTTAATTAAACAGATTAGGTAAGATGTGCAATAACATTCTACATGTCAATTTTGTTAACTATCTTTATATGTAAACTACAAGGAAATAATTTTTGAAATCCGAGAAACTGGTATGAAGATACAACGACTACTTTTGAAAAATCCCCACTCCAGCAAGTGATTATCACAGAATGGTGCTAATAAAACTAGAATATGAGATTCCTGGTCCTCCAGGTGATGTTCTACTCGTTGGTGGTCTAACATAATCGATTTCCCTAGTTGCAGATCTGTAATAGCATTGGTTTTTGTTAGATAGTATAGAATAATTTAAACAATAGTTACAACTATTTATACCACTTGGTTAGAACGCTGCTGTTCAAATAATGGAAATGGTTTTCAAAAACATCTCAGTCATTGGTTTTATGTTCTGAGTAACTGACATACATAATGAACCGATGTTGGTTGTACGAGGAGCAATTCGTGATTTCAAAATGTTTAATAATACAGAGTCGCTCAGGTACCCTATTGATTACAATTGGCTAGCATAAGGCATCAAACCTTTTCTTCCTCTTAATTTGAAGTTTACCGACCATGACATACCGGATGAAATGAAAAACCATGTTCTCATAATGACATAGGCATTTGTTAAGACTAGATTCGTGCAGTATTACTCAAAATCAATTAACTTAAGAGCTTTACATCAACCAGTTGAATTTTTCCGTGTTCTTTATGTATATTTATAAATAAATATTCAGAGGATTTTATTCTCTTTGTATGTAACCCAGATTTGAAACTTTCCGAGTAAATTTGGTTAGCAGCAAAACAAAACATGAAATGGGTAAATTTTGCTATTAGACATGTTCACGGGGGTCTTATTTTATCAGTAATCAGTAATTATCTCACCGACTCAAAAGAATGTTCCATACTATTTTTAGATTAATAGCTCTCTAAATGTTTTCTTTCTCGTTTGTTTGTTTGTAAGTCTAGGTGTTTAATGGGAACTGCACTTACCGGGGCTTCTGTGCTGTTTGGGTTGCCCGTGTCTAATTGCTCCCCGTCCGAAGAATGATAGGAGTAGTCAAAAACAACAAACGAAAAAGAACAGGGGAGAAGAGGAGTGCAAACCCTTGTTAGAGCATTCTCGCTCAAGTTGATGAGTTCCCAGCAGGAAACCATGCTACCTAAGTTGTGACCTTGAATATAATTACACTATATTTGCCATTTCGTTATAGGATAGAGAATTGGTTGTAGCTTGTAGAAATTGTTTTGTTCTGAAAAAGAAGACCCCCACAGATTTTTTACGGGACGGGACGCTCAAACTTGAAGAGGGGAGAAAGACCAATTGACAAATAAAATTATCATTCTTTCTTGTATGTATACTTATAAATAAACAACGATATATATCTTCATATTTATAATAACGGGGTAATTGTTTGTTCGTGTAATTGTTTGTATTCCGTTTCGAAAAAAAAACTTCTTTCGGGGGCATACCAATTTTATTACGACCAAACCAAAAAATGTTTCAAATCGTCTTAACAAAAAAAAAACGAATCCACGACGGACTGAGAAGTGGTTATGGTTTTTTAAATCTCATTTTTTAGGATTGTAAAAAAACATAAACAAACAACATCAGAATCCAAGATCCTAGTCTCTTTTATTTTGAAAAATATAAATGTGAGCCAGTATAAGAGTTCGTCAAGAAGTTGTTGAAGGATGTAGATAATACGGCTTCCTCGTTACTTGAATTTTGACGGATATTGTCAAAACTAACGTCAATACAACTTTTTAGATCAAACTTTCATCATTTCATCCATAAATTACATCGTTATGAACAAAATCATTTCAAACTTCATCATTTCATTCATAAATTACATCGTATTATTTAGTTCAGATAATGCTACCCGATCATTTGGTGGCCTGCTACTACAATTTATTTTATGAACGCACCTTGACAGAATCTATCCATAATTCATCAGCGACATGCAGGGTTAATGTCCTCTGCTGATTCATAACGAATAAAATGAAATTAAAGCAACGGCAGGGAGACTTTTGTCGATTATGGTATCAAAATTAGGCTTCGCACAATGGCAAGACATCTACATTCATATGAAACAAATGCTGGCGTCATCCCAATTCTAGGCTTGTTATACCGGGATTGATACTATAAAAAAATTGCTGGAAGACTGCATCAAAATCGAGCTACACGATCTGCGCGTCCACCTGGTTCCCAAACTCCTTGAACTCCTTCAAAATAGCCCCAAAAGACTAGTACCAGTTTACTTATATAGTTTATTGGCCTTTTTTAGATAATTTATTTTGTTAATTTTATCTTAATCTTTAATTCGCACGTGCTTCTCTGCTTATTTGTCTCATGCTTATGGCTTATCTATTTCAGTTAAAGGACAGTCATATATACCTGACGACTAAGAACTTTAAGGGTTGTTTTTATAAGTTCAGCAATTGAAATTTTGGAGCCCCTATCTTTCGTATGTAGAAGCCCCCATTAAAAAGCTTCAGCTGATGCAGAAGAAACCGGAAAATCTAAACTGTGCCATATCTAGAAGATGGTTGGGCCAACTTATTAATTAGC
Organism: Chydorus sphaericus; assembly: GCA_030141595.1. NCBI lineage: Eukaryota > Metazoa > Arthropoda > Branchiopoda > Diplostraca > Chydoridae > Chydorus > Chydorus sphaericus. The sequence continues at coordinate 9,385,806 of CM057926.1, read as the reverse complement.
GAATGGATCTAACGGTTCTAACCATGTTCGATGACTTTTATGACCAACCTTCATATTATGACACAATATTTCATTGTTTCGTAAAAAACTTGTTACATGGTGTTACCAATAAACATTCACTTTTTTCGAAACACATTTAAATTCTTTTGCTGGAAAAGTAAGAATAAAAGCTCAAAACATGAAATTGGTAGATGTTTAATTCATTTTCAAATGTTTATTTTCTAAGTGAGGATCATTAAGTTTAACTCTTAATTGCAACATCTGGAACAAATTTGATAATGTTTCTTTGGATTATACTGTTGAAATGGATGCTGACTGAAAAAAAAAAATCCCCAACATGGCTTTCGCTTTCTCTTATTTGCCCATTGATTAATTACTTAATTTACTGATTGTGTCGTGACGTTTGGTTTTAATTATAGAAGTCTTCCCACAACCATAATTGATGGATTTAAATTACACGGACAAAAGAAGGTGTTCTTTGAATAATTTGTTAATTTATTGTTAGCATCCAGAGTAGACATAATAATACTAAATAGTAATAACCTACATTCCAATTTGGCAATTCTGGTTCACGAGCCACATTGAACCGGACACTCTCAAGGATATATCTTAATTGAAAGTAGAAAACAGTAAAAAATAAATAATCCTAAATTTTATAAATTCTTTTTTTAAACTTAACTTCTCTTACTATTATTATGGCGCATGCACTGATGAACCATTACAAGTATTTAATTTGTGATTTAATAAATACGATGGTAAATCATTAAGTTTGATTTACATCCTACACCATTTTATACTGTAAAAATCGATATAATCGTAATAAGGTCAATGGGGAAAACATCTAGACTTTTAATCACCACCAGAACCAAATATAATGTTTATAATGATTTCTAGATCAAATCATATAATGGTTGGCTATAGACGTGACTTAAAAAATGGGACGATAAGGAATTAATAATTCAAAGACTAATTAAGGGATGGATGTTTTCATTCTGAAGGTTATTTAATTATATATATATATATATATATTTTTATATTTGAATAAAAAGGTTGAAACCAATACAAGAACAGATACATTAGTTAAGTGATGCTATCCTAACCCTGTATATAGTACAGTTTAAAAAATATGAACTATACAAAAATATACTCCGGGTAAAAAAAAATTCTTTCACTTTATTTTTTTTCAATGATTTTTTTTTGTTTTACATTATTATAAAGAGAGAGAAATAATAAGATAAGCACTGGAATTTATATTAACGATGCATGTTAACCACAAGTCACAACGTATATACCGCTACGCAGAGATAATCACATTTGTTTCTCTCTCTCTTCATATTCGTCGTATAAAGAAAAAATCTAAAAATAAAAAGCCACGACACTCCAAGTTATAATACGTGTACGAATTTTTTATTATAACAAATGACCTGTTCGATTAAAAGTTAAAACGACTGATTTATATTTATTTTTTTATTTTTTATAAACAATTTTCAACCTTTAGAACTGTGTCTAGGGGATAAGTTATATACAGTATAAATGATACGCACCCATAAAAGATAGTGTAAAAACTCGTCGACGGGATTGCCATGTACAGGAGATTTTATTAAGTTTCACTGTTCTAGAACTTATTAACATAGAGGTGTGTAACATCACATATTAATGTATGTAGATAGTAAATCTCGTGTATAGAATGATATGAGGTAAATCTATGTATAGAAATGAGTAAATCTCGTTTTGGATCACTATCAATTAATTCTAATTGGCTTGTGATTTTGGACCTACTTCTATAAATTCCGAAAATCGCGAATATTTCAAAATTCAAGTGGTGTAAATGTTTTTTTTTCTGTTTATTTTACTCACATTCGACCAATCCCAATCTACTTCCAATAGGAATATCATATTTAATCCACCGTTTAGCAGATTCGTATAATCTGGTGATACGATCCTTGCATAATAATGTATAAAAAATTCTACACTATAGTACAATAATTTTTAAAAACATCATAAAATATATTCTTACAAAATCAACCATCCTTTCAGATACATCCGAGACCAGTACCCGTGCCAGTAGTACATATCGGTTGCCATTTTCAGACCTGCAAAGTGCAATACAACCTAATTAACCGACATTTCTTTATGTGTTTATTTTTTTATTTCTTCATTCGACGCAGTAAAGTTAAAACTGCTTTTACGTAAAAAATTAACCAAACTTGTACGATATGGAATATAATATCACTTCATCACTAGATGGCATAGACTTTTACACATTTTCAAAATACACGAAATAATTGTATATAAACAATATTTCACGCATAAAAATATTGATCTGTATGCCTTATATTCATTTTTAACGGTTTATTCGGTAAAACAGTTTATCTTATTCTGTAACTGGTAAAAGAAATAAGCAATGATGTATTTTATTTTTATTTATATGTGTTTATTGACATGTTTATTTAACATTTATTTTTTAAGACACGCATGAATCGAATAGAACTAAAAGTATTATTTCATTTTATAAATCGAGTAAAATATCTGATAGTTTGTTATTTGAAACGATAGAAATAAATATTTAACTTTTACTTCAATAGCTCATGTTTGACGTAATTTTACGAGAAACTTATCTGAAGGGAATTAGAACGCGTGATTAGAAAAAAAAAATTTAAATTGCCTATTTTTAAAATAGTTGAAAGAATAAAAAATGTTTTCCCAATGTTGTTAATTTTTTTGCATTTAATTTCCAAACAATTTTAAAGTTTTGATTATTTACAACTGTTTAAGATTATAAGATAGCCTAAAATAATTAATAATAACTTATAACTAACTTATAATAACTGTCCATTAAAAAATAAATTAAATGGATTATTGTCGAATCTTTTCCTACTCTGAACATAGATAGCGGCAGTTTCCTCTGACAGAAAATAAACGTTCATTATTTGGCAGCACTATCTTTGAAAATAAATCTTTAGGAAGATGCAAATTTACATAATTTTTTTCAGTCGGCCTTCACATATAGCATTACGAGTATAGAGAAAACATATTCTGACGAAGTGGGCATAATAAACTATGTATTATGCCCACACACTTGGGGTATCTCCCTTCGAAAATGCTATCGTATGTTCGATAGTACCTTATTAAGGCCAAACCTTGGGCCTTTGAAACCTTAGAAAACATGCCAATCACGTACTCTAAGACATGACTTTCTCATTTAATTTAAGCAAAACTGATCCAAATATTGTACTTATGTACGATTCACTTTCAGAAGAAATATATTGAAGAATCCAATGATACAATATAAGAAGTTTTCGTAAGAATTCATTCCGATGTAGAATTTTACTTCCTTTTAAATTTTTGATCATTTCGTAGCTAATCGTTAATAAACATTTTTTATTAGAACCGAAATTGAGAAAATGTTGATATCCATTCCTTCCAGTTTTGATTAAAGAAGTTCAATTGCTTATTTCACCGTAACCAGTTCACTTTTTAATGATTTCGTGGATTCCTCTTCTTCCCTCAACTTCTTCCGTAACGATGTAACCTCGTTGATTTCATTAAACTAACTAGTTGAAGAACTTCCACACAGCGAAGCAAAAGGTATTCTCCAGGCTTTACAAAAGTAAATCAATATTTATTAAAATAATGGTTTTTGGGAAGCATGAAAATCTTAAGAAAACTTCATGAAGATGTAGAAGGTGCCGGATGCATGAAAATTTTTAGAAAACTGAAATAAACTTAGATTTCTAAAAATAAGATCACAAGGGTTTCGGTGTGCGAGAAGGAAGTATCTCCGCATGAGTCAGTGAGGAGAAGCATGAAATATATACTTTGGATTAATATTTCACAACAATTGGTTAGATAGTACTGTTATTAAGGTTAGCTTCTAAATTGTAGGGTTTTAAAAAAATCGGGCGTCTCTGTGTATCGGTCTTTAAATGTCTATTTTTTTTAAAGTAGAGAAATCTCCAAAATGGCTTTCGTCGAATCAAGGCAGAGGTCGAGGTGGACCATTTGAATTATCAGCGTCGAGTAGCCATGGATCAATTCAAGAGGATGATGAATGGCACGAAGGTGGAGGCTAAAACACCGCCTGTTATCCCCGATCAGATGGAGGAGGGAGCTGGCCTACCTAGGCCTACCTTATCAACTTGACCCACCTATTCGATAACTTGAGTAAACTCGAATAACTGGAGTCTCGGGTACATTAACTCACTAATTGAGTCTTCAGACAACTTCCATCTAGGAGCCAATTGTTTTACTGCTACCCTCATTTCTTCAAATTATGAGCCAATTTTTTGCTGTTCTCTTCTTTTTTCCGATAAAATAAGAAATTAACCGTGCGTATCATTGTCAAGGAATCTATTACAATGGTTTAAACAACAATACATGAAATCAATTAAATAAGGTCAACCAGTAGTAAGGCTTCTTCATCTAGCGGATAAACATGATATTTTTAACATTCTTCTTTATCCACCAGGAAAGAAAACGTTGACTTTTTGTCGGCGGTTTCGTATTTTCTTATAGCCTCATTACTATAACATGAATATTTAAAAAAAATTAAAAACTTTGAAGTTATAATAGTTTAACTTAAAGTAAATTTATATGATACAGTACCAAATGTTTCGATGGTCCACCATTCGACCATGGACGTACAGGCTCGTCCAGGATTCACACCTATAATATAAATAGCTTATAATCTAACGCCATCCGTGGGAATGGTGCAGTACGAAACCTCCTCTGCAGCCCAAGGGAATCACTCTGTGCGCCAATTTATTCTCTATTCATTCAGCATGAGGCAGCACTCCCTCAAGGAATAATCTTTGGGATCGACCTCATTCCCATACACGTCTTTGACAGCACTGCCTACCTCGTCAACAAAGCAGAAGCTAAAGCAAACCATTTACACATTATTGAAAATAAAAATATGTTAGGGCTTTGGCCGTGATTCGTATTTATTCGAGGTAATCGGGACATTATACATATAATATCACAGAATCTCGGAAAATACTTAATCCAAGAAGATGTAAAATACTCAATTATATCAATAAGATTTGCAAAGATGGGGTAAGCAATTTTTTTCCAATCTTGTTGAAAAAATCACGAAAAGTTGTTATTTTTTACTTGTTTAACTCCTCTAATTGCTATTACTGATCAGCCGAATGCAAGATCAGGCTTAAGAGCGACATCTACATGCTGAAGAATGACGTGTCCAGGCCGAAGAACAAAGGAAGAGTTTCAGGAGCAGGGCAGAGATGTTAAGGAGTTGGTTTTCGAAAGAGCAGCTACGTTTGGAAGATGAATTGAGTGTTTTACTTATTTACAAATCAGAAGCAAACGGATACCACGTGTCCATACTCTTCTACGATTGAACCTGTTCCGGCAAGACCCACATCATGAACGGTAACAAAAAAATATTTTCTACTTTAGTTAAAAATAAAAATTAAATAAAAAGTTTACAGAAAATCCTCGAAAATCAGGGAAAGAGTTTATGTGGTGCCAACGCCATATCAGCACGGAACCACATGCCAGTCCGTTTCGTGATTGAAGGCCAACACAAAAAGGGGAAACAACTCATGACGAAAGGGCAAATACAAATTCAAGTGGGTCTAAAAAAATTCTTATTCTTTATTAACTACAATTTATTAATCTGTGGGAATGCACAGACGATCAAGCCTGCCAGATCAGATCATTCATCAAGCCAGTCGACCAGACGAAGATTTTATCAAAGATTTATCTGGGCTTTCGTTTCCAGGGAATTTCTGGGCTGGTTGAAGAGGATTAAAATAACTTTCTCAAGTGAACAACACCTTAAAACTGGAATTTAAGAAGTGTACAGCCAACTGTAGTATTCGATATACAATAAAAATAAATAAAAAAATTGTACAAGTTTTAATTATTTTGAAATTCTTTTTTCTGCCAATTTTATTTTCGGGTTCTTTTTTTACAGCTAAATATTGCTTGGTTTGAAGGAAACCAGTGAAACACGAATTCAACTTGCACTATTTTAATCTCTCGAACATGAACACGAAAGGACAGATCAGTCGTTTGACGCAGTAACTACACTTTGCAAACCAAAAGCCTGATCCAGTGCAAAGGCGACTTTTCCTGGAACAAATTCAGGGTCAGCTTCAAGGGTGTCAGGAGCAGTTCCAACGGTTAAAGAAAGATTTTGAGGAACTGATTTATTTGGCAAACCTGCATAGAGAATGTAACGACCCCGCTACTAGGCTGAGAAAGCAACAAGAGCTCAAGGTTTTGTAAATATTTATTTCAAAATCATTCTTATTTTATATTTTATTAAACTTATTTATTATTTATTAAACATCTTCCTACCGGAATTCAAGTTCGAAGCGATGATTGCGTCAAAAATAAAACCTAATTTGTTGGTTATAATGTAACTTAGCAAAATGAACGTATAGGAGAATTACCGATAAATTACAAATGAGTATTGTAGGTAGTTTTGCTTCTATAAAGCATCACCAACATTGGACGTGATCCACATGTGGGAGCAGCCGCAGTTGTGTTCACGACGACAATCAATGAGACGTCGTTACTAGGCAGAGCATAGCTCTTTGAGAGTCTTCAAACATAGGCTCAATGGCGGACGATTCACAAGGATCGGGTTGTTGGATGGGAGAGCCCGTTACGCCCAGTGGCGCAGAGAGAGCGTAAGTTTCTCCCTTTTTCGCATTTTTTACTCAATAAACAAGAGGACAAAGAAGCTTTTGCTAAACTCAGTGGATATATTATTGCTCAAGCCGGGTTGAAATGAAACGACATCATGGAATAAAAATGGTATAATCATTTAGCATTCATTTTGTTTCATTTGGTTCAAACTCAAACACCGTTGTCATAACCAAGGATAACCTTGACTTTTTTCATGATTTAAATATTGTTACCAAGCCTTTTTTTATATGTTCTCTCGTGGTCTCAAAAATGAATACAGAATTTGTCAGTCTTAATAAAGCTCGTTACTTGATAGATATACTGGACTAACTTTGCAATGATTTTTTTATTTCTCTCTAGTGTCTGTTTGCACAGGAAAAATTCAAACGAACATTCAAAGATGTGCATAAGCGTGAATAGAAATTGAAATTGAGGGACTGATTTTATTTTCAAACCTGAGGCTGGCGTACAACATTTTTGGAAATAATCCTAAAGCCTCCAGATTGATGGAACATTCCGGTTAATTTTTATTTAGATTTGAACACATTCAACTAGAAACTATATACAGTACCCTATTTGATCCAACAAGCTATTCATAATTCTTTTCTAATTCATAATGCACTTCTTCATTTATTTATTTTCAAACGCCCAAGTGTCTGGTTGCTGGTTAAACTTTGGTCAAGTAAGAGAACAGTTTGTTAAAGTATACTGTAGTGGACGGTATATTTACAAAACTTGTACTGCATCTTCGGCATCACCACCATTCCCAGTGATAACCTACGCTTGAGTCTACCAAATCCATAGCCTTGGATCAATAATTTGGTAGAGCTGCGTAAAACAATTCCAAGTATTTTTTTTTTTACTCAATATAATTTCCCATGCATGTAATTATTTTCGGACGTTTCCAACTGGGTCGAAGACAAACAATTCTTGACCTGAAAGGGCTGATAATGACAAAGTGTTATCTAAGCTTCGCCATCTGCCATGTCTGGAGAGGATTTCCAGATACCATTATAATGATGCCAGTTTTGGATTCGACGCATTTAGCGGATGGAAATGGAACAAATACTCTATCCCTTCTAAAAGTAGTTTTTCAACTGATTTCAATAGCTGGATGTTTCGTATGATTTTTGGCAGTGTGTTTTGCTTTTAACGCCATCTAGTAGATGTTTAGTCAAAAATAGGCGAATTTTAAATTAATGAATCAGTAAAGTAGGAAAACATATACAGTATGGTCCAAATAAACTTGAGGGGCACAAAGCACTAAACAGCTAAGGGCCCCTCAAGTTTATTTGAACCATATTGTACAAGCAGAATATCAAGTGAAAGGAACATTACTAAAATGCATGTATTTTTTTTTAAAGAACGCGTGTCAAACGCCAATCATGAATTTTTTTCCGTCACCCGTAAAAAGAACATAAACTTAGCATCGGTAACATTATATTTAAAATACCGGTATTGATTTGAACATTACGCCTAATAATGTAATATTACATAAATCAGCGTAATGTGAAACCAAACGGCGAAAGTTTTGTGCAATATGAATTTAACAATATGTAAACTTTTTTTGCACTTGTATTATACTCAATTATTATTATAAGTCTGCATTTTGAAAACTATTTCTGTACAGTATTTAACCGATAAAATTATTCTTTTCGGATCAAAAACTAAGTATTTGATTTATGTTAACATCGTTTAAGGGTATTACTATATATTATATTTATGTAGAAACGAGTTCATATGCAACCCATATAAATGGGACTTAAATGTAGAGAAATTGATCTATTGAATATTTTTTAATCCCAAGTAGTACTTCTCAACTGCCATATATCATCATATCATGCTGTGTTCGTAAAATCTAAATACTGCATCATCGAGATCTCGTTGATTTAAATTATATTTATTGGATTAAAACTGGCCAAACAGAATGGCTAGCTAATATTACTAATACTGAAGAACGGCATATTTTATGGTCATAAAACAATATCGTAATGATTACTAGGCTTATATAATGATACATTTAATTTTCTTTTATCAGCAAATCATTATAGTCTTATTATAAATGTTGGTTTTGTACAATTTATAGTTTTTTAAAGGTGGTAGCTTATGTTTGCAACGATTCTTATGTTTGCAATGGTTAATTAAAGTTTCGAGAACCACCAGAGAAAGTTACCAGCTCAATTTTAGTAGAATGATTTATTATGTTTCTCCTTACGGAAAAGTATAAAAACATTCACAACACAACATTCACGACACATGGAGACTATTCCATTGTGAATTCATTTTGGCAGACAATCCAAATGAGATCATCCCAGAAGGAATTCTTGAGCTTCTTTTCAAAATAACTATCATTTATTAGGTAAATATACTTTTAAGTTCTAATTTGAAACATTATTTAACATTTTCTTGTTATTATGTATTTTTACAAGAGGTTGGAAGGAAAATAAATGAAATGTTTTTCAATTCTTCCTTATTAATAGTTTTCTTAGCATGTTGGTGTCATTAGAAAGGATATGCGTATCTATTGTTGTATTTTATAACCATGAAAGAATTTGTGTCTAATAATGTCTTCTGACGAATGATAATTGAGGCTCCTCGTTTTGAGATAATCTTTTGTTAACCCGAAATTTCTGCTGTACCGCCACATTGACGGCTACATCCACATGACATGCGCCCTTTAGTTTCACATATAATATAGAAATTATAATAGGAATTCGTGTGTCAAGATTTAAAGATTGAAACCCTATTCTTTCGAGTCTCCTTCGATAATATTTTCTTAAGTTGAGTTTACATAAAAAAAAATAATTTTGAGTTTTTAAATCGAGTCCGGCTAGTGAATCACAAGATTATTATTAATAAAGATGTTTTATTTTCTGTTTCTTTTGGATTTCGCGTGGACGATCCGGTGGAGTAAAATGACTCTTCTCGCTGAAGGCCCTACTCCAATCGTAGCCTATCGTCGTGACGGGTCCCATGGCAGAGAGCACGCCGCGTGCTGTTTTAGGAGATTTTATCGAGTTAGAGCCCCCGACTCTTTGACACGTGGACACATGTCATCACCTTATAAGGTAATGATATTAAATTAATGTCAATATCAAATAAATGTAATAATAACTATTTTTACAGGTACAGATTCGTTGTACATGGATGGATTGATGGATTCTCGAGGAACATTACATCTCTTCAGGTCGCAGAAAATAATAGAGCAGCAACTGCACTTGGAGCGTTTTTGGATGGGGTGGAAAAATGCAGATTACCGTCTCGGGTTCGGTAATGATTTCCGGCTAAAACTGTTTCATCAAATCAAAGTTATTAAATTATAAATTAATTTTTCATCGACTTATCAAATCAAGAACGGATCAAGGAGGAGAAAATGTGACGATCGATGCGTTCATTTTGGCTTAAAGAGGTCTCAATCGGGCCTCTATCATCGCCGGGCGCTCGATGGATAATAAAAAGAATTGAGCGTTTAGCTTCATAGGAAAATGTGCTGCTTATCCGTTTTTCAAAATCTTGACAGGTAACATTTTTTAATTTTTAATTTTTATGAATTCTCGAGTCATAAATATGAAGCATGAAGAACATCCAAATAATATCGATTTAGTCTCAGAATAAATTATGTTTATTTACTTTAGCGATATTGAAGACCGGCGTCTTCTGGATCCTGATTCTGAATTGGATCTATTTGCCCTTCATGAAATATTCCTATGAGTCATCCAACGTCATCTGGACAAATTTAAACAGGCTGGGAATATTCTTTGATTCCGTAGGATCTCCACCGTCTCAAATCAAGGTATTCGTAGGATTTCAGATGTGGACAAGTGGGCTGAAATCGATGGTCGCGTTATTTAAAAACTCCAACAGTTGAATTAAGTTATGTACTTAATAGTATTAGTATAAACTTACGTAGCATACTTTATCAACTTTTATTTTTAAGGACATCAACTGGCATCAAATCAATATTGAACCAGAACTTATCAACATTCCGGTGATGCTCTTGTTGTTTCTCTCGTGGACTTTGATGTCAACAACAATTTAAGAAGAGAGATTAGAAGACAGTGTTGTCTCTCGGAATCAAGGATCCCAAAAGCAAGGAGATTGTGTATATGACTTCGAAAATAGCTGATGGAAGTAATGTAAAAATTATTTTTATATTAGACCTTTCTTACAAATGAGCCGTAAGCTACAAATGATTTAGTTGGATTTGGTTTTCCTGTTTGAATTTGAATTTTGGTAAGTTTGATAATAATACTACAATAGCGATCTGATGAGGACGATAATGTTTTCTCAAGTATATATATATATACTGTTGGTCGAGATTGTTCCGAATCAATCAGATGACGAGCTCTTTGAAATTCATTTAGTGACTGAGACTCCAGCAACTGCCAAGATCAATATTAATAACTATTAACAAATAACGGTGGTTTCCTTTGGTACGTTGAGCAGACCGGGCAGATGCTGTGTCGTGAGAGCAAGACCCGCGGCAACGATCCCGCTTTCATCTGTTGTACCATACTTTTCCTGCTAAAGAGCGCCTACCTCGGAATGAGAAAAATAAATGGGCACGCTGCGCCAAATCGTTGAACTTTGTTGCTAGTTATACGATCCACAAGAAGCCCGTTCAGAAGGAACACCTTCTTCCATGGTTTGTTGTTTTTCTGATCCGCAACACAATTGCCTTTCACAGAAAGGTACTAACCAACGATCAGCTCCGTCTCCTTGAGGACCTCTGTCATCAGCTCATCTTTACGGATCCGATCTAAAAATACGGTTTCACATCTTGGACCCCAGCCTTGGATGCCTTGATTGTCAACGGAAACCCCTTCTCTGAAGAGCTCAAACGCTGTCCAAATGGAAAAATCGTTCAATTGATGGTTCATCCGGTTGAAAAATTAGTGCTGCCATCGAGCTGTCCGTACACGATTTTTACACCCGCTATGGTAAACTTTCTGTTGCTCTTGGATGTGAACTTCGGATTGGTTATGAAGAGCTCCGCAACAAGCCCCTCCCGGACCGGAACATTTCTTATGTCTGTCAGTCAGCTGCTCCAGGTTTTGTTTGAATAAAATTAGTTTAAAGCAAGTGAAGAAAAATAATGGAAGTATGATGAAGAGTAGAGTTAAGTATTATTCGTATGGAAGTTGTTTAAACCCATATTTTTAATGGCAGGGCGTGCTTTGGAGGAGACACTGAGTAAAATTGTGGAAAAAGTAAATGAAGAAAAAACCAACACGACAAACCAAGTAAAAGAACAAGACTGGAGATGAGTATGAGTGGGGAAAGGAATTGGAATTTCATCGGTTTTTGATTGTTTTAATTATTATTTTTTATGAAGAAATACTGGTCTCGCAAATTTGCAAGAACACCAATAGAGGAATCAACATCGTACGAGTACGAGAACATTCTCCCTCGAAGTACTGAGAGCAACTAGTGCCACCCCTCTGCGCGTAAAAGTAAAGGGCATGCTTTCGACCAGAGACAAGTAGAGATATGAAGAAGATAGGGAAAATGTAGTCTGCGTAGGAGAGCAGATACAGAGACATCACAAGTTGTCCAGGGAAAACTTTTACTTGCCAGTTTCATAAATATTAATATTTTTTAAGTAATAATATGTTTACGTTTATCATTAGGAAACAAATAATTAAATATGAATCATGGAATGATAAATCAAGTAAAACAAAATTGAAAATAATCGAACTCGAGTGACGGCAGCACTGCACTGAATAGCTCTGCAGTGCCTGAAAATTCAAAAAGGAATATAGATCCAAAAGAGAAAATCATGGATGTGTTGATCTAGCTCAGTGGTTATAGTGCTCGAAAGCAATCGGCGAATTCGATCTATAAGACATTTGGTTCGAATCTTTGCCATGGTATTATTTTTTTAATTTTTTTCCAATCCAACACAAATGATAAATTTTGTTTTATTTATTATTAAGGACATTTTATTTAAATGGAATTTGAAAATCAGGTTTTGAACTGACTTTCTGTTTCATAGTAATAGAAAATTTTAGAGGTTTAGTTGAAAATAGAATATATATACCTGTAAATAAAATAATAAATGAGTCCTTTACTGGAAAAACGTATAGTGAACGGCACATAACTAGGAATTGTGCGTCATTTAAACAATACACCTACGTTAAGAGGAATCAGTCTGCGTTGTGAAAAAGTGAATTAATTAAATTTTAACACGATGTTAATGCGATGTCATAAAAACGAGTATGGAATTTTATAGAAAATATTAATTATTTGTGAAAAAATAGTGTTTATTCGATGTCATTTGACGAACATCTTGTTCAGAATTTTCTTAAATCATTATTTTTAAACTAATTTATCTTATAGTAATGCTTTTTGATTATAAAATCAATAAAAAGTGTGGTTTTTAAATACAGTATGGTCCAAATAAACTTGAGGGGCACAAAGCACTAAACAGCTAAGAGCCCCTCAAGTTTATTTGAACCATACTGCACATCAAAAATTATTTTATTTTATTAAATTACCGACTAGTCATACAGAAAAACAAAATCGATTGTTCTTGATTGCAATAAACCTTGCACGGATATAAAAATAATCAATCGCAGGGTGTCTTCATTCACGTAGATTATAGTAGTTAGTTTTGCCAAAAAATCGTGCTCTTAAAATATGGTAATTCGTTTTGTCTTTTTGTAGTAAGGAATAACAAGGTTATTTTTAAAAATAACAATTTAAATGCACCAACTGCTTTTAATTGTGATTATATTTAATTAAATTTTTTCATTTTTTTATATCTTGAAAACACTTTTATTTAGTAACTCTTTATAAATTTAAATTTCAAAATATCAGTAGTTATATTTTCAGTATTGGAGAAATAATTAACGATTTCAAATTAATATAAAATGTTTTTTGCATACAATTTTTATGATTCATTTTTAATAAGAAGTGAATAAAAATAGTCGGTATATTGAGAAAACCGTCACCAAGTTTGTTATTCTGATCATTGGTTCTTGAAAAAGCATTCTAAATTTGAAATAATTTTCTAATTTAAAAAATATATATATATTTATTTACTGGTGATTTAAGATTGTGGGGGTTGTTTTGGGGTATTAATTAAGTCGATATTTTTTAAAGTGGGTTGTTATATGCTTTTAATTATTTAATATGTTGTTACAAATGGATATCGTAACTAGATTAGTTCTTAACAAAATTTGGACGAAATTTTTAGAATTTGCATTACAGTAACACCTCGTCCCATTTTTTAATATTTTTTTAGTGAATCCATAAGAGGGAAAAAACCACAGTATATTGTAATCGAATTTTTAGATAGAATAAGCAACAGAACAGGACAGTTATTCAATTAAATCGTCTAATAAAGAGTTATAAAGTTCATATTTATACGATTCATGATTCGTGTTTCGTAATCTGCCATTCAAATATTCAAGCAACAAAACTCCCAATCCCAAAGTTCCCATTTTTAGTTCCTGTGGCTTTTTAAAAATCTATTTAATCTTTTTTTCAAGAAAAAACAAAGAAATTTAAAGAAGAGCTCGTCCTCTTTACTCTATTTTTCCTCGGTTTCTGATAACAAAAAAGATTACAATGACTGAATATTTACAATTATTGTTGTGTAATTAGTTTTACAATTTTAAATAAAAAATTATTTCAAGGTTTATTCGCAGTGCTATTGGATGGTGATTCATAATTTCGATATTTTTTACGAATGACCAAAAATATGATCGCACCGATGAAAATGGCCAACAGTAAACTGCACACAACAATAGCCGCTATGATATTACTCGCTAACCCAGTCGAAATTTCCTTCGGTATTAAGATTGAGACTATGTTTGATGAGGTCCCAGCATTTCCAGCTTCATCGAATGCTCTTAAGGCAATGTAGTAAGTCACATCTTTTTCCAATTGATTAGAGTTTAAAGTGATATTTTGGATCTTTCCAGCTTCGACGGGCACCAGTGGACTATCGACGAAGTCTACGTTTTGAAAAATAGTGGCATTCCCGGATACAAAGTTCTTTTCTCTCAAGGTATCAAAGCTGGTCGAGTACTTGATCTCGTATGAAGAAACTAATGCATTCAAAACAATTATGTATTACAACTTAGAAGCCGCACAAAAATTGACTGATGATACCTGTTCCTTGATCAAGGTCATCTCCAGGTGCAGTAAATTGAAGACTGAAGTTTCCACTGACGCTATCTATATCTGCAACAATTACATCTAGCACTCTGCCAGGAGGGTAAGGATCCTGAACAGGGGCGGGAACCGCCACCTTTGATTTTTGTAAAATAAATTATTAAAAACTTGTAAAAAATGAAGCTTTACCATTTACCCTAAATGAGCCACCACTAGCCATACGACTAAATCCGCCTGTCATTTCCTGGTAAACACGTATATCTCTAGCTCTTCTAGCTAAACAAATATATTTTTTAGAAAATTAAAAAGGCGATTGAAATATTTTAAATATTGGTCACTTCATTTATTTTCAAATACCAGAATAGTCAGAGTTGAATAATCTGAAAACGCCTTTGGGGCTACTCTTAACGTAGGAAGATCCTGCACCCCAAACCTCACAGACAACGGTGTATCGACCAGATGACGAGGCCGCCACAAAGTAGCGCGAATAGATTCCATCATTTTCAATCGTATCGGCAAGTGCTCCATTGTCAAATAAATCCAATTCAATCAGCTTACTATTGGGCGCTTCTATAAAAGCTCTGCACCAAAATTAAATTGTTTAATAAAGAATTAAAGATTTATTCAGTTATGTTTCATTGGTACTTACTTTACATTGGCTCCTATAATTGGACTGCCTCCTTGCATCACTTTAGCTAAAATCCTAACTGGATTATTCATGGCGTTTTCAACGGCTGTCCCTATTGATTTAGATGTCATTTTTAATTAAATAAATAATTTATCTAGTATATAAGAATGTAAGAGCTATTATATAATATACCATCAGGGACGTAGCATTCGGTAGTGATGGGAACCGCACCGGAAGTTCTTGTTTGAGCAGTCACTGTTACGGCGATTGAATCAGTCTTAGAAGTTGTTACTTTGATAGTGAAAGACCATCGTCCAATCTTTAATTCATTTTTTAAATGTATCATTTAAAGTGTTTTGTTAATAAATTTGAAGGTATATTTATTACCATGACTTCGGGTAGTTTTAGGAGAGCTACTTTAGCAACATCGTCGTAATCTAAGGTGCTATAGATTTGCCCATCGGGAGAGACGAGCTCGAATGATTGAAGGTAGTTCCTCAGAGTGTAATCAATGCGGAAAACGAAGTTTTTGCCAACTGTTGCGTCAACCACAAAGTTACCCGTAATTGGTTGATTCACATTTTGAAACTGCCGCTTGTACATCTTAATTGCCGGATAAGTTAGATATTGTAATTACCATAACATTAACAATTTAAAAATGCCCATGAATATACCAGGACGGTGACTTTGTCGCTAGGAACTGTAGGCTGGTAGGTCATAGAACCTACAAAGGCATCGCTCAATCCTTGGCTATGATCTTTATCATCTACGAAGAAGCTTAATCCATTAGTTTGCATAGCGAGATCTTCAATCTTGTTTTCTGCCGTCCTCCTGTTATTACATTTAACACATTAAAAAGTATATATGCGAAATTAAAACTAATAATAAAAAGCTAATGGACAATTGACATACCCAAAAGCGATAGAAACTACCCGGACTCCGGATTGGATCACCTGAGGCATGACAGTTTGAATGAATGGTTTATCCGTCTCTTCTCCATCCGTCATAAGTAAAATTATTCCACCTTTCCCCCCAGAACTGAGTTCCTATTAAATATACGAATCAATTACATCTTAAGTTAATTCATTAAATTAATTTATAAAAATACGTCGATAGCTTTGAGGAGACCACAACCGATGCACGTCCCTCCATTAGCAGCTCTTGGCAGCTTAGCGATTAATTTTTCTCGGCTTGCATCACCGTCGATTAGAATTGGTTTACTTAGCGTGGTAGCAGCAGAACTATTGTTTTTTTCATAACCAAAGAATTGTGGTATGTTCTTGTGTTGTTTTTTTAATAAATAAAATTATTATTACTTAAACTGGACCAGTCCTAGTTGGTTGCCTTCCCGGATGTCGTATTTGATCCATCTTCGGGCTGATTCGTACAGTTTTCCAATTCGATTCTATAAAATAATAAAATATTCATATAGGACCAATGTACAAGAAAATATGTTATGCGGTGGAGGGATGGGGGTTAATTAAATCTTTAATTTTATTTTATTTTTCGATTCTCCCTTTTATTCTTATTTTAATTCACATCTTTCAAATAAAAGCTATATTAATAATTGCTTTGTACAAAGTAATTCAAGATCTACATTTTTTAAATCTATTTTTTTCAGAATGATTTTCTTTATATAAAAAATCCCATTAATGGCTATTTTTGATTTATTTATATTTGACTAATATTATAAAAATGTATTACGTAATCTTTCATGCTGCCAGAAACATCTGCAACTAGGATGAATCTAGAACCACTGCTGGATCGGACGACGGTGAAAGTAGGATCCAAGTTTATATCTCCTTTTATTGGTGGGTTACTAAATTAGTTCAATTATTTATAAAGCTTAGTAAAAACCAAGTTATATATTTTTATTATGTATACTGGTCGTCAGAAAAATCTGGATGAGATGTAATGACTGTCCAGACACTCCTGGCTCCACACATTGCGTTATGTTTATTAGGGGCCTCGTAAACGTGACTTAAAACCTGGTCATCTTTACAAAATTCCACAACCTGTAATATGTAATTTAAATTCCTTATAAATCCGTGTGAATACACCAAATCAAGTAAAATAAGGTCTGATTTACCGAATCGATTGTTTGGTTACTCATTAAAGATGATTTCGGATCAAAATCTGGTTGGAGAATATAGATACATCTTTGGTCATAAGCACCTGTAGAGGAATCCACTTTACATTTTCCCCCAGTAATTGAATCTCTAAAAAAAGTAAAAAAATTATGAATAGTAATTTTTACTAATTACTGTAATAAAGTATATATTTTTTAAAATTTACACTGCAACAAAAGATGGACGCTCATCAGTACACAAGTTGGGCATAATTGAATTGGTTCCTTGGGGTCGGTAGAAAAGCGGAAACTTCTTGTCATTCGCCTTTCCAAACTCATCAAACACTCCGTATCGCAGATGCGCCCATTCGTGCACGAAAAGCTTGTCTAGTTTACAAATTCATTTATTTGAAAGTAAATATAATAAAGATATAGCATATGTTAATACCCGAAGGACCAAGCATAGCAATAGTATTGCTTAATTGGAGAGTACGCAAATAATTGGCCGTAAAATGGATGTATTCGCCCTCTTGACCGCATCCGCCCGACTGGACAGTGTAGGGCTTATCACCGTAATTATTGTTAGGTGGGGCTACCCGGATATCCGCTTTCTATTAAGAACAATTCGTTTTCAACCCAAAAAATAATACTGAAGGTCAATATCAATAATAGGATATACGTTATAAGTCTCCCAAGTAGTGACATTGGCTGGAACTTTGTCCCATGAATCCGGTATAAGGATTCTTACATCTTTTAAATAGGATCTCTTCTCGGTTGCATGAAATAATACCCTTGAGGCTCTCGTTATCATATACTATATTATATAAATGATTTATTTATTTGTTACTTCTTTTAACATTTAAAAATATTACCTGAATATTTTGGATGATTTCAGCTGCATTATCATTTGGTATATCGGGGGACACTGCTACAACTATGTTAGAATAACCATTGCGATCGATCGTGATTTGAGTTGCATCGACACTAAAATAAGAAATGCTCAGATTTATTATAATAAATAAGAGAAACTTGCAAAGCATTTTTGTGCGTAGTGATGCTTATTTAACTATTGGAGTTCTACTACTACAATGCAACATGTATCTATACATATGAGATATAGTCCACCTGATATCCGGTCGAGTTTCATTATCCCATAAACATCCGCTGCGCCATAAATTGTATAGCCTTGTAAATATGAAGCAATTATAAGTGTTGGTACAGTATACTCCTATGCACCGTCCCGACTAAGATAAGCGCATTCCGCGATTAGGCAATATTTATATCTCTTTATTATTATCACTTCTCTTCCGGTATATTTTTAAAGGAAGAATAAAAGTTTTTCCGTTTTTTAAAGGCATAATTACACATTTTCATTTCGCAATGAGTCGAATCAAAGGGAGCCAATCAGGAAAAATAAGCAAATTAATTGTTCGCACTTTGACACAATGCATTATGTTAATCATAATAAGATATAACCATGTAATGTTGGAAGCTTGGTGAATGGTGATCATCTCAAACTGTAATATGCAATTTCTTATTTGTTTAAGGATTTCATTACAGTTTAGTACATTATCAAAAAGTTCAAGTTGAATTTCTTTTAAATAACATAAATGGTTTTTCTTGTTTAACATGTACATTTTCAGCTTATAGATTCGTTTGCGTGTATATCGTCATACGCAAAAAAATATTTAAAAAAAGTTATACGTTATACGTTAAAAACATATTTTTTAAAAATTGAATTCACGTTTACACTGCTTTTAACCATTTTTCTACAAAACATTTTCAGATTTTCTTCAGTCACAAATAGTTTATTAGTGTTACGATATTTTTCTCTTCTCTCCCCTATAATAATAAAAAGATAATATAAGGATATAATATAAGGATAATAAATATAAGGATTTAGTTTTCTGTTTTTCATTTTTTTTTTCAACTGTTATTACCTTATAGCAGTCTCACCAAAGTAAAGTTGCTCCAATTTAAACAGAGGCATTTCAACCGTAGCAGAAATTATTGAGGCCAGTGCAAAACAAGCGATTGTTACGCTACATACAGTTTTAACGAAACCCGCCAGTGTGTCGTCAAATTGGATAATTCGGCGATGATTCAAAGTGTTACACACATCCAAGTGAATGAGATACACGCAGTAGCTCATCCGAGATAAAGGCAGAAAACCTCTCCATCTCAACATTTGGCTCACAATGCCTGGAATAATTTATGCAGTTTTAACCAAAAATAAATAGATAAATAAAATAGAAAACAAGTAACTTAAATAAAATTTAACATTATATAAAAATAAGATTTTTAAAACATTTGAATATAAATATAAAATAAATGTAGAAGTACGAAATTTTGAACAAATAATAAAAATAATAACCTCCATGACCGCAATAGCAAGCATGGATGACCCAACATACAACAAGAGCCCATGCTATTCGATAAAAAGGTCCGTAGGTCAATCGAACTACACCTGGGATGTTGGGAGTAACACCTTCGTCAATATAAGGAGTCAGCCCAAAAATGAGGACCAAAGAAGTTATAACAGAGATAATCCAGAATGTTCTTATGATTAAGCTCTGAAAATGTCATATTAATAACATTGATTTAATTGATATAAAATACTGAGTTAAGTTACGAGACTTACTTTTAGATAAGATTTAATGTTATTATTTTCTGATACCACCTTATTTAGCTTTATTTTATTTCTATTATGAAGAATCCATCCCAAGATGATGCCAAAAATGTACTGAGGCAATTTCATCCATGCTTTAGTATTGTGGTAAAAATCGGTGCCAAAATAGATTTCAGCATCCTTTCTAAAATGACATACAGATATTTATGTTAGGGGAAATCGTTTTAAGTATGAAATACTTATTACCTTCTTGTAATCATTCTAGGTGGCATTTCGGTCACAAAGTAAATTCCAAATATTACACCAATAGAAGCTAGAATCAGGGCAATCAATATTTTCAATCCAATTTTGGGCCAGCGCCATAGAAGGTAAATTAAGAAAGGGGCGATAATGAAGAGCTGCATATCCACTGCCAATGACCATGTATGAGCCATGCACTATTAATTAATAGACTCATTAAATAGTGTAATTACTTTAATTTATTTTAATTTAATTATTTACCCTATTTTTTGAATCCAGGAAGTTATTAACTATTTTCTTGATTATTTTAAAGTTAATTATTATTACTTAAAAAAATAAATTACTGTAAAGTAAGTGCTTCCACCACGTTGATAAGCAATCGTGCTCACGAAAACCTTTGGCCAGTAGATGATGGTAGGAACCAAAGTCGTAGCACCCAAAATAATTGTATAGAGTGGAGTCAATCTAATTCAATTATTAATAAAAACTTTTTTAAAAAATTAAGTAAAAATACCTAAAATAGCGACGCACATAAAGACGGAGAATAAGAATTTTTCCGCTTGAGGTATCCAAATGTCGTAGAAAATTATAGGAAACGAGTAGTCCGCTGATCACCAGAAATGTGTCGGGCGTAATGGTAAAGTTTGAAATACCTTGAAACCACCAGGCCGTCCCATTCACGTTCTCGTTGCAGCTCGTGAAGTAAGGACCACCGAAGATCAGCCAGGCGTGAAACATGAGGACTTTGAAAGTAAAGAGAACTCGAATTCCGTGAAGGATACTAAGGTCTTTGTCTCTGCTCTTATTAGATGATGTTGATAAGAGTTGTGGTACATTTTTTAGCAATGAAAAACAGTCGATAAAAGAAATATTTGTAATTTTATCCGTTGTTAATATTGTTAGTTTTCTCCATAAATCCATGACGGTGGAATAGATAATAAAAAATACGAAAACAGCTAAAACTGCTCTTGTGATTTTAAATAAACGAGATTTTTATAAAGAGTTTTTATTTTAAAAAAGTACGTATAATATAAGTAAAATACATTGTTTCATGTGAGAAAAATGTAGTTTGGACAAGAGAATGAACAAGTGTCCATCATCATTAGAGATTTCTAAAAATATAGTAAGTATAAAAATAATTAATATAGTTTCAATTAAATGCATCGGCTTACCTTCAAAATTATCGTCCAAATTAAAAAAAATATAACTATTAAAGGACAAAAAAAAACAGAAAAGGGGTAAACAAATATTTTGAATATATTTTTTGTATTTTGAATTTTGAAAGTTATACATCAAAGTCTTTTTTCAATATTTCTACAAAACGGAAAAAGGAATGAGTAAAATGTATCGACTGTGTAACGACTATTTATATTAGCATTTTTAAGCTAGCATCTAAGACTATACTCAATAATTTGTTAACATGCCCTACCCATTTTATATATGTGCCAATGTAAATTTGTCTTTAGCTAATGATAGAACATTATAAAAATATTGAAGTTAGCCTTCGCAAATATACATAATTGGTTTTGAAAAACGAATAAATGTGTGTATATTCTTATAAATGGGGAAACTCCGATGTGGAGGCGTTACCTCATTGGTCAATCCTTCTTTTACTGCCGGTAAATTATATATTACATTTTAATTAATTTAAATGTTAATCATACTATTTATTGGAGCACGTAATGCACACTTGTAAACCGGATTGGTGGATCTGCACTCCAGAAATGTTTGTCAACGACTTGCTCATTGAATCTGAAAAGAATGCCTTCATAAAGAGGAAACGCTTAGGCATACTGTTAATCAGGTGTTCAATAAATGTCATGTCAATTTTTACCTCTTCCCATTTTCTAGACACAAAGTCAAACAGCAGTTTAAAATGTTTTCATCATTAAAACGAGTTTTTCTTAATCTTCGGACACGGACATTTTTCTTAATTCCGTGTGCTTTTGATGACCAGTATTTTTCATTGCTTAAAATGACAGACCTCCAAAAAGGTAATGGATAGCGGATATAGCGTCGAGAAAAAGCTAGCCGAGCACGCCTTTGCTCTCCAGTCAAAATATCTTTAACTCCTGCTATCCAAGATCCCAGTCCCATCTCAGCTTATTGCCTTGAAACGAGACGAGGATTGAGATGAGGAAGTCCAGCTTTTTCCGCGATTTTCGATGAATTATAGAAATTGTTAACTGCAGCTATAAAATAAAATAAAATATTTTAAAACTCAATTTTAATTTTAACTAGACAATCTTCATCACCATCAGTGGTTCGGTCACGCCCAGCAGAATTAACGTGCGGTTGAAGTTTTCCTTCTTCTTGAGACCGATCAATCCATAGATTCACAACTTTACGAGAGATGTTAAGTTGACTCGCAATTCTTCTTTTTCCAATCCCATTTACCGTCGTGAACCGTCGTTCACTCGAGTGAAGTTACTAAGTTTCCCAACCAAAGGAAAAGTTCTGCGCCAGAACGGGTCGATTTGTTATTAAGTTGCAAGTGAATATCCCGCTGCCGAGAACAAGAGGGGCTTCTGGAGCGTATCAAAGTTGACTTTTGATGACGTACTCCACATTTTTTTATGCGAAGCACTTGAAAATTCCAGCAGCTTCCAGTGCGCGGTAACGTTGAACTATTAGTGGCTTTTGAACAAATATGTGTAACTCAACTTTTCACCGCTGTAAAAAGCTTCACCGAAACAGTTGTGATTAAGCGGCCCCCTTCAAACTTCTCTTCCGATAGCAACACTTCTGATACATAAAAAAATTATCTTCATTCTTCAAGCCTCAACTACTAGTGGAACTTTCCTAGTCAACCCAAACGCCTTCTCATATCTACCAGTTCCCTACCCAGTTACATCGAGACAAGTTCCATGGCCAAAAGCAAATCGTTTCGCCATATTTGAAGTGTTTGAAAAAAATAATCATCTTTCGCATTGTGTAGTATGGTCAAAATAAACTTGAGGGGCTCTTAGCTGTTTAGTGCTTTGTGCCCCTCAAGTTTATTTGGACCATACTGTACCTACAATAAAAAAATAATACTTACCGTTTTATAAGGTTTTTTGGGGGGCCCAGCCAAGGTGATTTTCACTCATTCTGAAATCGATTCAAATATGGCATGCTCTAAGCATCAAAATGGAAAATGCCTTCTACGGGACAAATGAGAAGACTGATTTGAAAAAAATCATTAATATGTCATTCGTCCTATATTCATCATTATTTTCTTCATCATTTATTATTACTTATTCATCATTATTTTATCAGCAAGGAAAAGCCACCTATTATGACAAAGCCCCTGATACAAGACTGTAAATTTCTTGCAGTTCCTATCTCTAGAGATATCTTAATTATAATAAATTAAATTTCTCATTATTTTAATGATGGTAATTAATTATGTTATTAGATTTTTTAAAAATTCTGATTTCGTTTTTAGCAAGATAATCCCAAGTCCTAAATTAAAGTTGAAGTTGATTTTTTTAACACTAGAGGTTGTTTGCATTAAATACCTAAATCCTTCCATATATCTGCATTGGCTAGCAGAAGAATTGATCCGTAAGGCAGAAGCAAAACAATCTCTAGTGTGAACGCATCTCAATTTTTAAAACTTACAGTAGACTGCAAGAGGGGGACTTACCCAAACTGGAGAAGGAGGAATAGGTTGAATTATTAAATATAATAAATACTAAGCTCCGACAAGAGGTCAATGATATAACTTCCACGGTAAATACCAGGGGGTTCGACAACTGAATAATCGCAAAACCTCACCAGGTAGTAACCATTTCGGTTAAAGCCGTGCGAGCAGTGGGCGAAAATGTGGCCATCAGATTGATAAGTTAAAAATGACTTACAAGTGCCAAGAAACGTCTAGACATCAACAGCATTTGGTGATTTAAGATCAGCCACATTCATTTAATTGATATATTTCCTCAACGAGTTTTTTGTCGTAGTATCGCTCAGTATCGGTTAGGTCGATAAGAAAATCGATTTTGCATATCTTGCATTCAGCTATCTCAAAGATTGTACTTGGGTGGAAGCGGTCAGGAGGGTCCAGGTGGATATTGACCTTATCGTCGAATGAGGTTTTGAACGCAGCGTTCATCTGTTAGTTTTAAAACATGAATATTAAATAGGGTTTTTTCAGAGAAAGAGAACGATTTTAAATAGGGAATGAGATTTAGGAAAGAGTCTTAAATAATTATTAAAGGTTACCGTCTTGGATCCAGCCTCTTCCTAATGCTTTACATCGACTTCCTGTTTCGCGCATTCTCTTCCGTCCTTTTTGTTGGCCGGGACCTTTTCCTCGGCCAGGGCTTAGCGAAATCGCGGCGCGTTGCTTCACCGTGGAGGGGCCGGTTCTCTTCGATTGCCAGCAGTTTCTCTCTGACGATAAGCAGGTTCCCTCTGATGATTAACGGGTTCTCTTTGATGGCTTGAAGAATATTTTAAGATAAAAATTACCCTACACAGTAGATAAAGAAGTACATGGATAAAGCTTGTACCGTTAAAAAACTAAAGGCCATGAGAAATATTTTATTTTATGGAAAAATAAAGTTGCTAAAAGAAACACTGCTGGCAATTTTTCAGTAGTTCAATCTATCCCCTGGTGATAATGACTATGTCGAAGAGACAACGCGGAAAAGTATAAAAAATACGCAAGATCATTCATTCTTCTTCAGAAAGAGAATCATAAAAACCATATCTAACGAAAATGCACAAAGTCTCGCAGATATAAGTTCCTCTAGAAAACGTTTGTCAGGATGTGCAGGAATTTGCAACAACGCAAAGAAAATAGAATTACGAGAGTCAAAGGTCAAAGGGTACCATCAAGTGGGTTCTTGATTTGAATTTTAAGCATTCTTGATCGCCAGCCCTAAATAGTAGCCAGTTTGAGTGATGTTGTTAATAAAATAGCGACCTTTGATGTTGGCACCCGCAGCAATATCAGGAACGCATGCCACCATTATTCCTTATCCCCAAGAATCAGTGACGGCTAGAATCTTCTCCTCCAAATTTTTCGCTGTGTAACTCTTGTCAGATGAGAACGTTGAAACAAACTCTAGATTTCCGCTGGATCTTTTTGCATACATAATGCACGGTAATAGTTATGTAAGATTATTCTTTCCCTGACGTGAAACAATCAGTTCGTCTATATATTTAAATCAGGCTTAGAGACATATCGTATAGATTTTTTAAAAGTATATTTTTAAGATCATCTAGCCGTTAGATTCAGAAGGGTTATACAACAGATAATATTCCCAAATGTCTTATAGTTAATAATTGTTTTTTCTTGTGAAATTTTAACAAAAAAAGAACATATTGCAGATCGTGGTGCTGCTGGATAACCAAGTGAAGGTGGACTATCTCAGTTCAATGGTACGAACTTCAAATCATGGAAATAAAGCGTCAAATCACTACTTACATCATTTTCACGTCAATTCGTGGGACCAATGTAACCAATCCACTAGTTGGGAAAAAACCCATAATTAAAAATACCGTGCTATGGTATAGGGATAAGCATGCGCCTCGCGCGAAAAAAAAGAATTATCTTGATTCTCTTGTTGTAGTTTAAGTCCAAAGGTTCTATTTCTATGTCCGATGTCTTGACTGTCCAATGTTCTGGGGACGAAAAATGACCCAGAGGAAGAAAAAACCTACTCATTCGTCAACAATCCCAAAGATATTGTCATTGTAAAAGCAAAATATTGGAATCATCATACAGTACTGTCTGTTATGCGAGAATGATCCTACATCATTGAAAGGGAATGACCATTAAAAGAAAGCTGCGTTTGAGTACTACTGCAAAAAACACCACGAAGGTTTGCAATTTTAATTAATTTAACCTATATGAGTGTTGCAACCTAGAAATAGAAGCTGGAGACAGGGCCGGTTTAACCACTACCTGGTCTCTCGGCATTTTAGACCATTTGGCCTCTTTTGGCCTCTCAGTTATTTACTTATTTTTAAGTTCAACAGCGGTTTCAAATAAAAAAAATAACTATTCTTGTCTACGGAAATTTCAATTGTATTTCTTCTGTATTTAAAAACAACACATCACCAACCCACAAAGCTATAAGCAATTGGTGCAAAGCGAACAAAGCGATTAGTACAGGTTTTAAAACACCTTTCGACGGCATTTTAAGCTCGCGAATTCAGCGATGATACAGAGGTTTTCAATTTGAAGAATAGAAAGATCTGATAACCGTTTCTGACCTATAATACTTTATAGTGAATGAAATAAATATTACATTTTAAGAAAATTAAGGCAGTAATAGATAAAAAATCCTAGTTGATTTTACAAATAATTGTTCAGATTATACCTGTAGTTGAACGATAAACACTCTTGATCCTTTTCAGTGTTGAAAATAGGCGTTCTCCGGAACAGTTCGTTGCAGCTGTGGTCAAGAAGATTTGAAGCGCTACGTCAACGTTGAAGAATGTTGATTCAAGATTCTTAGATCTAATTAGTTTGAGCAGATCCAGAGCTGAAGGCTTCCGTTTGCCTCGTTAATCATTAATCTCAGTCGGAATAAAAGCTCCAAAATGGAGACATTCATTCAATAAGCGAGAATCGAGATCATTTGAATAACGGTCAACAAGTTTTTGAGCACTTAAATTGATCTCTGAGGCATCCATATTGGAGAGATTCATAAGAAATCCAAACAGAGAATTCAATCCAAAATAAGCTTTCTTCCTCTTATCTAGTTCACTCAATAGCTTGTCCAAGATCTCGCGGCAATCATTTTGGAACGCCCAGAAAACACGGTATCTTTCGCACTGTCGGTTTCATCGTGATGCCTCTTGCGTCTGCTTGGACGCCTTTGGTCGTGGGCATACTCGTCCGTGTCGACCAAAGAAAAAGCTTCCGCTTCGTAATGTTCGAAACTTGATCGGAGATGTTGCACGTAAATCTGCAGGGAGTTGTACAGTTCTTGGACCATACCTTAATCAATCTTGACAGACTGGAATTTCTTATTAACCCTGTTGAACCTTTCCATAATGTTGCTCCAGATAATGGTTAGAATAGCTGTCTCAAGTTGGTCCATTTTGGTTAAAAGACCGAAAACCTCTGCTCTAGTTTTTACCTTCTGAGTAGGATCATCGTTGAGCTCAACAAGAGCGGCCTAAGAGAATTGTTAAATAGTACATACACACTCTCAAATAAAATGTATGTTACATTTAATGTTTAATCACCTTGTAGGTGAAATAACCTTTTTCAAGGGCTAAACAAGCGTCGGCACGAGCCGACCAACGGGTTTGAGATAGACTCTTGGGAACATTCACATCTATTCCAGCAGGAAATTTTGATTTTAAGACATCCAATCGACGAGTTGAGGCAGAAAAGAAGTTGTAGAACTCTTGAAGAAAGCCAAAGAAATTGATAGCAGCTCCATTTGATTCCGCGGCACTCACTCCTACGAGATTCAAAGAGTGCGCAGCACATGGAATATATTCGGCAAGAGGATTGATCTCTTTGATTCTTGCTTGTAGGCCAGAGTAGATGCCAGACATATTGCTGGCATTGTCGTAAGACTGGCGACGACAATTTTGAATGTTGATCCCATGCATACTTAACTTTTCCAAAATGATTTCAAGCATTGAAACTGCAAGATGACTGTGCATGGGAATGAAGGCTAAAAACCGCTCAACTGGTTCTCCGTTCGGCAAAACGTAGCGCAGCACAAAGCAGAGCTGGTCGATGTGCGAAACATCAGGAGTAGAATCAACGATGATTGGGAAATATTTCGCAAATTTGACTTCAAATACTAAGAACATATTTTAAAAGTAAACAATAAGTAAATAATGTAAGAATGTGATCCTAGGATGGTCATTACCTATAAATTCTACAAATTTGGTGGCCATCAAGTGGATAAATTCTTCGCAGATGTCTTTAGATAGGTACGAGGTGCTTCCCTTCCCTTTGTTTCCGTGTGTGATCAAGTGTTGAGCGAGGAAAGGATCGAATTTTGCTAATAGCTCGATACATCCAAGAAAGTTACCATTACTTACGGATCCCAGCTTTTCGTCCGATCCGCGGAAGGATAAACCTCTGAATATAAAATAAATACATACAAATATATGTATATAAATTAAAAACTCCTATTTAAATTAAAACATAATTCACTACCACTCTTATTTTATTACATAATAATTGTTATTGAATTATTTAGTATCACCCAACGAACTTAATGTGAAAAATAACGCACAAACCTAGAGGAAAGATGCTTGATGACTTCAATTATTCGTCGTAGAACTTGGATCCAGTACTCTTTTTCTGTCTGATATTGTTTGATGAAATCTAAATCAATCCTTCCCTTGACTGCTTCACTTCGGGTCATGAATGTGGCAATAGCATGAAAGTGCTCTGTGGTCTGCTCATGGTCACTAAGAGAGGTCTTAGCATGTTTCCAGTCCCGGAACCCATTTTTTCACACAGAGTGCTCTTTGATTTTCCAAAAAAGAAACAAGGAACACAATACAAGCTGCCTTTTTCGTAAGAAAACTAAAGCCAATCGCGTAGTACTCTCCTTCCTTCTTTGCTTTCCGTTCTGAAGAACAGATCCGAATGAGCTCGTCGAAGTTTACCTTCAGAATCATGGTACTCTGATGTTGACAAATCGATTTGGTCCACGTTTATCTTCGCTGGATTTGACAAAATGTGGTGGATCAAGTCAGAGTTGTCACGGTTCCAATTAGAAGGATCGCTAAAATCTTCCTTGTCTTGATTTATTTTGGATTCGGGCTCATTGTGGCGATTACATGACTCTTTTGAGCTGGGTAGAGTATCAACTTGCTCTTGCACCTGTGATTCTTGGACCAAATCGACATTTCCATCGTGAATTTCATTAAAAACTGAAGAAGAAGGAACATGTTCAGAGAGAGTGAGAACTTTTTTTTGTCCTATAAAAATATTTGCTATATTAGATATATATATATATTGCAATATTGAAACAATTCAAAAGAAAGTATACCTTTTGGTTGAATGGAAGGGAAAAAAGTGCTCAGTTTTGGTATTTTGGAAATGAACTCATCTTCTTTTTTTCTTCTGCTTTTATGCGACGAGCTCCTCCCGATTTTCTCTTTCCTGGGCATTCGTTAATGCTTTTTTGCTCACTCATTTTAGGTAATCGACTTCTTTTAGTTATTTAATTAGTATTCTTTATCCATTCACTTAATCAAAAACTCACTTAACACAATTTCTACTTTGAGGGGAAATTACCAATAAAGAAAGAAAGGATTAAGCTATCTCGCTGTCTTGTTTACTTGTTGTCAAGTAAGGAACAGACGAAACAATGAAATTATCCCCTCGTTAGTCGGTAAAATCTCTAGGGAGATGACAGGATGTCAAGTATAGAGGCCGAGTTCCAGACCTGCCTAGACTCCTCGGTGCTTATTTATTAAGCGGGAAGAATGGAAGAAGTTTGAAAAATGTACTAAATACTTGTTCTCTTAAGTAAATATTCTATTAAGTAAATATAATTTTTTCATTTAAAAAAATCTGTTTATTTTCCTAAATAATTTTTTTTATCTAAAAAAAAATAAAAATCTCGGCCGCTCTGGCCTCTCGATCTTCGTGGCCTCCCGGCACGTGACCGGTGTGACCCCCTGCTAAACCGGCCCTGGCTGGAGAAGATCAAGAGGTATCCTAGTTTTCTGGGTTGGAACACTCTGAAGTTCTTGTTACTGTTTGAATTAATCATATTTACTAGGCTTGTTGATCATATCATGTTGGAAATGGAAAACTACTCACAATAAATGATCAAGAAACATGTAATAGTTGTTGCCGTTAGCCACTTTAACAAAAAAAAGTATATCCATAAAAACCCGTATTCTTCAACATGTTAACATAGCTCATTGTAGAGCCAAAAGTTCCGGGTTCCCTTCCCATTTAGTCCAGTTGCTTCACAATTTTTTACCTCAAAGGGGCAGATTAACTGAGAATTTTTTAAGTTGTCAACAGAAATCTTCAAATTTTTCTCTATTAATCGATAAAATAAAGTTTGTTTATGGCCTGTGAAGTAAAAATAAAATAAATTCCCTGTAACGTTTGAATTTCCTTGTCTTGAAATTAAGTTATCAATTTGTTCATCACTAGAATTATCATAGATAAGAGGATTTAGAGATATCCAAGAATCACCATAGAAAAATCAGCGAAAATATTTTCAGATTAACCTGAACTCTTGTTGGTATATCTTTAACTATCTCTTGGGGAGTAAAAAGAGTCACGTGAATGGGTAGATCCGGGACAGTACAGTGTCTATTCAATTTCTTAACACGAGGTAGAAAAAAAATGAGACTCGGAAAAATGTTTATATATGCATAAAACTGAGGATTTGGTTTATATGAATCCAGACATTGTGCCTCCCATGCTTTCAATCATTGACGATCATATAGGAGAAACCAAAATATTAGCTTTAAAAAAAGAAATTGAAGAACGCACGTATGAAACATTATGCTACAATCCTCTCTTTTTGAAATTCAATTTTGGGCAGTCCGATTAGTCGGCATTTTTTTTCTTGATACATTATATTTGGTTTATAGCCCGACTTTTAAATGTTTATTTGATTTTTAGCATAAAGGCGTAGATGAGGCTCGACGTTGTTTATTTTCATATTTGAAACAAATACAGACAGATCGTCTGGGAACTTGGAGGAGCTGCTACTACTACTACTACCCAGCACTATTTAGCAACACACCATCCACCATAATTGCCGTAGAGGAACAGGACTTCTTTGACCATAATTGCCAGAGAGGGATCTATCTTGGCCGGGTTGGCATGGGTGAAATGGACGTCACCATTCCTAATGGTATTGACGTCCTGAAAGTTAAAACATCGTCTATGAGTAAATTGATTTATTTAAATGATCATCTGTAATTGCTTGTGTTTTCCTCCATTCCATCGAATAGTTCCTTCCAGGCCCTGAGCGTGGCATTCCTGGCGAATAAAAACGGATAAGTACGCCTCCCGGAAGACCACTGAATGACCTTAGAACCGCGCTCCGACTGGAAAGCCAACTATTCACGCTTTGTGGTAAAGCCCAATTTTTTTTCCTTTTTTTATATAGTTGAATTAATTTTTTCTTTGAAGGGAATAAATACACCCTACATTGTCCTATTTTTCACGTTGGAAGACCAGGAAGTCCACCACGACATGAAAACCCAGGAGGGTTGCCTCGTGTGTGGTGAAATGGTGCCGGATTCTGATAATATTGCCCACGTTAAAATCTGTGTAGATAATTCGGAGGAAGTAGAGATGAATAATTTGGCTGGCAACCATCAAACGATATCACATAAGACGGGGAAATGACAGGAAATGCAATTTTTAAATATTTTTTCCAACCTTTACTGATTTTTTTATTGATTGTGTCGTCCCTGCAATGTATAGAGTTCTCTCAAGGCCAAGTTGGCCGAAGTCCGAAAACACAGTTTGGGCAGATACTGGTTTCTCCTGATCTCGACCAGAGTCAAATACAGTTTATGTAAGTTGATGAGATGAGATCTTTTTATAACTATCTACCGTTCTAAATAAATTTTGAGTGAACATCATAAATATAAAATGATCGACCAATTAAAAAGCCAGTTAAATTAAACCAGTCTCATAAATCAGGAGATCAATCGATCAAATCTCATTCTGATTCACATGAAAATTTAGGTTTTAAAATGTCAAATTCATATAGATTTTAAAATGAAGTAGCTTAGTTTTAGATTGAAACTAGTTTGACATTGGAATTCTGGGAAAAAACATTAAAGTTTAATTTTACATAATTTCTTGAGAAAAAAGGTAATCTAAATGGCTTTTGGAGTCATTGACTTTTAAAAATTAATGATGCTTTGATAATTAAATAATTAGGAGAAAGACCAACAAAGTTGAACTGTGTGTTTTCACTGTCCGATATATAGCATGCCGACCCTGGGAATATAGGGCAGTGCATCTAGTGGAATGGTCCTCAACAGCTGATAATTAATCAAGTTATATACTGCCCGACTAAGTTCTATAAACGTTTTCCCCTATGACGCGTCTTATCTGCCGAATAGTAAGATGTATTTAGGCCCTACTCCCATACACCTACATGCAACACCTCTAGTGGCAAATCTTAAAAATAGCTGACAGTTCCAACTGACCGAGTTCTGTATTTCTTATCAAGAGGACTACCCGAAAATTCCAAACAACATAGAACGCATACGCAACGCAACATAGTTCACATAAATATCTGTGAAACCAAGAGAAAAAAGACAGACTGCTTAAAAAATTATTGAGAACGCATTTACTTGAAGATTACTTGGATAGGAGGTGCCACCAGGACTGTGGCCTCCACTGCCTCCATGCTCTCTTCCGTTCCTCCTCCGTGACCACCCTGTCCAAAAACGCCACTGCTGCCATCGTTGCTGCAGGCATCATCGTCCTCACTGTTACTTCTGCGACATTTTTTTAGAACCCACTCTTAAATTGGGGCCACAACTGCACCAATTTTCTTCCAATTAAGGGATGAAGTCCAGATATTCACGTAATTTCCCTGATCTGGATATAAATTCTTTTTCACTGGCTTCCTATTACGTATACTCCTTCCCTTAGTCTTACTTCTTTATCATCACTCCTTCTTGTCTTATCGTTCGTCTGGTCGTTGGATCCTTGTCTGTAATGCAAACAAATCTTAAGTTTCAAAAGAAAATTATATTTTATAGGAAGTCAACTGAAGTCAGTCAAACAAGTGGTAGATACATTTCACTGTACGCTCAGAACATCCAACCAAGCGAATGTTGTCCAAGCAGTCGTAATGCAAAATAACCTAATGAAAAACCTTTGTTTGAAAAGACAGAAACATCCTCATTACTATTTACGAAGGGTTCCTCAACCGTGCATAGAAATTCGCAATATGAATGAATCCAGTAAGCTTGAAACTAGGGACTGAGTTCTACTTGGAAGTTTATTCTAGTGTATCGTTTATCAGATTGCATTTGTTTCAACTGTTAACCAATTACTTTTGATTTTTGATCGGTATTCATTTGAATAATAATGATAACGTAAAACGAGGAAAATCCTTCCATAAAATTCGCCATTTAAAAACCTTTTATCATTTGGTAGACTTTATCAATTATTTTAGAAGCAACATTCATGACAAAATTACTTAAAGCGTTCCTAGAGATGGTTAGATTTTCATTTTGATTTTTAGCAAAACGAAGATGTTGAATGTGTATTTTAAATTGCTTAGTAAGAGCTTGGAATGTTTATCGTTCTTATAAAAACCTTTAGTATTTTCGATCTGATACATTTATCGTTTATAGCTTGTTTTTCTGTTTCAACACAAAATCAATAGATTAGGTCCCCGATTAATTTTAATATTAATGCCATTCCTTTTTTTTAATACATGGTTTCTCAGCCTCTTTTTTATTCTTAAAGCATTAATTGTCGCTACGAGGATTACCTCAACATAATTGCAGCAGCACTCGTAATCCTTCGATCGGTTTTCTTCCGTTTTAACGTTTCTTTAAAAAATTCGTGTGTTTTGAGGTTTTTTTAAGCATTCTTTAAGTAGCTCCATACAGTCTTTCTTAAGGTTCGCGTCATTTTATTTCAAATGATCTACAATGCGATGATGAATTATCAGGAATATCACAGATGTAACGAGTTATCTTCTAGCAGCAGTACTTATGATGTCCATTCAGTACATTGCTAACACATTTTGTTTCGTCATCCAATTCAATTCAGCTGCCACAGCAGGGGAGATTGTAAGATCCGTATATAATAGTCGAGAGCCTCACTCATAACTTTGAAATGCTGGCTAACGACATAAAGGATATTCTGTGTCGATTCTCTTTAATGTATGTTTGTAATAAACAACTTATTAATTGGGATACAAAAATTAAGTTTTTAAATTTTTACCTCTCTCAACTTTTCCCATCATCATTTTCAATCACCTTGTGTAGTATCTTTTTCCTACCCACGTGAATTTCCTCTTTAATTATCTCGATTCATCCTTTATAGATTAAATGTAAATTTATTTAAGTGCCAAGAGGGCCAACTCGACAGGAATAATTTCGACGAATGCTCTTTAACAGTCAGAGATGATAGTGGGGTCCGGTTGAATCCGAGATTCGAGCATTGAGTTGAACTCGTGCAGATCGAATTTTATCTTGAACTTATACCATGTAAATATGTAAGGATTATTATTTCTCCCATGGGCAGCTTTGACCGGGAGAACAATGTGTTGGTCTAAACGCTTCGGGTACTTAAACTTGGTTTTTGGAAGTGGCTATGCTCCACGGCCTACTTTTTCTCACTGCACTTCCATTCAAGTCCGTTACTATTTCCAGCACGTTCCTTAAAATTTCAGAGAACTTCTGTGTGTTGTGTATCATACGCACTAAATTAAAACCTTCTAAATATTGGTACTTGTCCTGTTGCTCATGGAAGAATTGAAAAGATTAAATTTCAATAGGGTTTATCTTTCAGTAACTTCATGATTAAAAGGAAACGAACGGTTAACTCGGTAAATTTCCTACGAATAATTCATTATGATTATTATTACAGCGTAAGACTGCGACTGGTTTTGTGAAAAATGCCGTTTGAAGATTTAAATACAGATCTTATTCGTAAAAACATTTATACTTATAAGTGATCAGGAAGGACACCATTCCGTTTTTAAATAAAAATTAAACGTCCTTGAGTCGTTGTGGGGATGTTTGTACCTTTCTACAGAAGCATTAATATTCTTCTAAAAGGACACTTTATACCTAAATAATCTATTGAGTTTCTCTCTACATGAAAAGGATAAGTGGCAAGCAGACCATTCGAATTGCTCAGACAATTGACTATCTGGATTGTAAACTTTTCTTCTGGTTTCCTAAGAAACATCCATCTTCAAATTGTCACTAAATTGAGAATGTATTAGCTGCTTTCTGAATAGACAGCTAAAATTACTCATTGTTTGTAAAGAGATAAAACACTTTTTTAAAAACAACCAAACCAACTAGATTCTATCGATATACTGTATAAAATTAAATAAAAACCTTTCCTAATTTTAAGCTAAATTATAATTTACGTAACAGCAATCATGGGCAGTCAAAACGTTGGCTTCCTTCTTCTCTCATAAAAAATATAAGTTTTGATATTCAATTGCTTTAGGGTAACTTTTACTATTTATTTTCTAAGCATGATATATAGTTATATTCTCCATATTTTTAAAAATCTACATATCACATTGTCAACTTTTATGGCAGAATAACATTACTTTAGTCCTCTAAAAATATTAATATTATTTTCACTGGCAGTTAATTAAGTGCAAAGCAATGTTGCTCATTTGTTAGTTATGACTCTTATTCAACGTTTCTTTTATAGTAATAATCATTCAAGTTCTATAGTAATAATAATTTAATAGTTGTTTTGTGGCAACTACTACGCCTGTTTGTTCAACAAATACGTGAAAATGTATGAAATAAAGAAATAGCCAATCATGAATTAAGTGTTTTTGTTTTTTGGATGTACCAATTTTTTATGTTTATTCCTCTTAAATTTTTAATTATTGCCTTTTTTCATTCCAAGAGATAGATAGAGAGATTGAGAGAAAGTAGAACAGGACGTTGTTGGGCTGGGTTGGCAGTTGCCGTTTAGATTTAAAAGTTTTTATTCTCTAGATTTCTTTGGAATGGAACCTTTAGAAAGAGAGAGAGATTAGCCGCTGTTTACAATCGTAACCTTGATTTTGTTTATCTATTTTGAGTTAGGATAACAATAATAGTTGTCTCGCAATCAAACTTCCAACCTTTTTTTAGCAATACATGGTGAGAGCTAGACTGTTGAACAGTTAAGTGTGGGCCGTTTGTAAGTCAAGTATGTACCAGCGAGTACTGGATACTTGGGTTGCGTCAAGTGTATACTGTTCTCATTTGAGTTATTGAAAAATGAATGCAGCGTTGCAAATATTTTTTATTAATACCTGATTTTTAATGCTGTGATTTTTTGGTTGCCAGTGTGTGTTTTTTAGGACCAGGAAAATAAAAAATGTTTAAAAAGGGCGAAGCTTAAGTTTATTTTTATTTTAGTGCAAGTTTTAGAATGGAGGTTAATGTTCAAATACTCTACTACTCCTATGTTCTGTTATGTCTTTATACATGTTCTGTCATTTCCTTTAATGCTTTTCTACCAAATGAAGGACTTGAAAGTCAACCGTTATAGGTCTGTCAGACAGTACACAAATTTTTAATGGTTGGGTGTAAAAATAATTTCTTTTTGTTTTGGGTAAAATACATTTTTTCTTTTGATTTAACCAGTCTTCAATAATGAAAATATATAATTTAAAAAAATTGAAATAACAATAAAAAATAATGATAATAAAAAAAGAGTAAATTGTGTAACACTTACCTTTATTGTTTTATTAATTGTCGATTTAACATGTTATATTAAAATATACTTCTGTCTTATGGTAATCCAAAGTCATTCCCAGCGGGCGACAGGGTCTGAAGAACAATTTTCAATGATTAGTAGATCAAAACATTGGATGTTATCCTTATATCATAGTGAAAATACGTGAATTTCAAATTCAAGATTTAAGGCTTGGCTGCTCTAACATTTGATTATTCAATATATGCTTTTTATTTCATGCCCTTTTTAATTCGGACATTAAGACAGTTTAAGGCAAGCATTTTCCATCGACCGACATGTGAAAAGGTTTCAATGAAACGATGTGGTGTTCGATGTACAGTATGGTCCAAATACACTTGAGGGGCACAAAGAACTAAACTGCTAAGGGCCCTCAAGTTTATTTGAACCATACTGTACACAATTCTTGCTTGCAAGTAAATAAATTACTTTCATAGCGAGACGACAAACTTTTTGCTGAAAAAAAATCCATCAGACAAACTGAGTTATTTCATACAGGCCAAGCCACAACCACTTTAATGAGAAATATGTTGTACAATCTAAAA
Source organism: Chydorus sphaericus (assembly GCA_030141595.1). NCBI lineage: Eukaryota > Metazoa > Arthropoda > Branchiopoda > Diplostraca > Chydoridae > Chydorus > Chydorus sphaericus. Next base: position 9,348,549 of record CM057926.1, on the reverse strand, counting down.
TTCAAGAGGAATGTTTGCTGGTAACCAACCTGGCAACTGCGCCACTGGAGATAATGTAATGGGCTGAATGATGGAAATATATTACAGGTTTCAGATATTTGGTTGAAATATGAAAACAATTGTGTTTTTTTCTGATAAGATCAATTATATTTGCCTTCCCATTTGGAAATAAACCCAAGAAGTAATGATTAAGGAAAAAAACTATTACCTTTTCTTTGTTTTAGAGTTCAGGAAGGAAACTATTTCATTCTCTTTATTAAAAGTCCTTAAGCCGCTGTATTACGCTTCTCACAAATTTTGGAACTCTCGAAAATCGATCATTTAAGACGATGTTGCTTACTCTGCCCCTGATACAAAAATTAATATATTTTTGGAAAAAGGTATATTTGTCAATAGTTTCGAATGCCTTGTTTTATAATGGTTTATTAGATTTCTTCTACGAGATCAAGTGACTCGAAAGAGGCACATCAGGGAAGGCAATTCGATTTGGAACAATACAGGTGTTTAAACCGGTAAACGAGCAATAAAATCTTCATAAGGAGACTGATACTCTACTTTATGATTACTGAATTTACTTTATGTGCTGTGATGGGCTGCATACTTCATGTACCTTCTGTAGTACCTATAATTAAAACCAGCTGACCCTTGGCGGATGCATATTACATCTAGGAAGACACACGATAATTATAAGTAATTGGCAATACATAACATCACGTAGTGTATTCAAAGATAACAATAGCTAATATATGTCAAGGATCCCGGGTCTCCTATGAAAGGTACAGCCCAAGATCTTACAATCAGTTGTATATGAGTAATGAGTATCGTGTCTGAGACGATGCCTGTCAAGCAATCTCTTATACAATGTCTTCCTGATTTCACCCTCTCTTGTCATCTCATCTCTCCTTCCTATCTTCTTGGCTAATATACATATGTGGTTTAAATAGGCACCAAGGCTCTATGATGGTTACCATCTCCTCTATGTCCTCGAATTCTTACAATTTGAACTTGTGGTACATTTTTACGTGCTGCTACAACTTGCGGCTGAATAATATTTGCAGAGGGGTTTTTAACTTCATCATCTTTAGCTTCCTTTATGATCTTAAATCTTTTCTGTTAGATCTTAAATATTATATGTTAGATCTAAAATCTTAATGTTGTAGTCTTTACATTCTTATGTTAGAAATAGTCTCCAATTGGCACCCCATAAAATGCTAAAACAAGATCTAACAATTGTTATTGATTTATTGTTTTTTAAACTATAATACAAAGAGTCCGTGGACTATTTCTCGTAACTAAACATTCAAAATACATGTATATTTTTAAAATGTACCATTGAATATAGATTTTTAATAATAAACGATGTAAAAGCTAATTTGCTTTACTCATTTCATTTTAAATGAAACATTTCAACATAAGAACCTACTCTTTGATAAATATTTTAATGTATATAGGAATTTTTTTAAATAATCGTAAGCTTATACTCCTTTTTATAAGCTGAAATCTTGCTTTCTAATTCACGATACACACTTCTCATAAAATAAATAACTATGCAACATTCCTTTTGTTACAACAATAAAAAGAATTTTAAAAATTGGCATAAATAAGTAGCTCGTCTGTTGTATCGTAATATTCCCTTCTATTTAAATAAATGAATATTTTTTTATTACGCAGATTCAATTTATATTTTAAAAATAATTTTATTTTACTTTTAAAATGTTAGTTTAAATAATATAATATTTAGGTTCTTTTTATTTGTGTATAAAATGTTTTCTCCAGGCGAGGCTCGAACTCGCGACCTCGGCATTACATAGTTACTGTCGTATAAGTACCATGCGCTAACCAACTTCGCCACTGGAGATGTTAAAGCGAGCTGAATAGTGGTAATATATTAAAAGCTTTACGTATTTGGTTCACACATAAAATGAATTATTGTTGCCTTATTCTTTTGAAAATACGATAAATAATATTCGCCTTCCCAATTAAAAAATAAGACAGAGCAGAAATGATACTGTAAAATACGATGCCTTTTGTAACTCTTGGAAAAATCAAGTTGTTTTAATTATTTCAAAAATATTCTTTTTCTCTTTTTTTACTCGTTTTCTTGGGCGTAGAAAAGAGTATAAAACGAAGAAAATGCTTAGAAAAGCAAGAAAAGGTGGTAAAAGTCGGTCAATTTCTTGCTTTTTCTAGAAAAATTTCGGTAAATTTCTCATTTTTCCTGAAATTTCCCAACTTTGCTTGCTTTTCTTCGCGTTTTCTTGCTTTTCTACACCCAAGAAAATCAGTAAAAAAAGAGTCGGTTGCCCCTCGTAATAAAATAAAGTTGAGAAAACTACAGTTAAATTAGATGATTAGATCAAAGAATGTAGGCTAGTTTTTTCTTGTGATTTTAAGTGTTAAAAAGTAATATTTTACGAGTTAATGAACCGCGGAGAGTTTTCATTTTTATTTGATGGATTTTATACTAAACATTTACCGGTTTATTCTCTGTTTTCTTTTCTCTAATAAAAGTGCAGCTATTGTAGATCTGATAAAATTTGGGCTAAAAAACTCGTTTTATCTCCTGTCAAAAATTCTTTCCTCTACGATTTCTTACATAAAATAAAAACAAAACAAAAACAAAAAAAAAACTATCCTTAATAATCAATAGAAATTGGCTGTTTTATTTATTTTAAGGTACTCTTTTACCATTACCATTCCCATTTAATACCACGATATTGTATTACTGTTTGCTAAAAAGTCTTAATGATGAACTGGGCTTTGACGCTTTATCTCAAACTCTCTCTTAATCATTTAATTGTTCATTTAAAATCGGTCTGTTTTTTTATTAAACTAAACTTCAGTTAAATTTAAGTATTTATTAGCTTTTTTTATTTTATTTTGGTGCCTTACTAAATGGGCATCTGCTAAACATGCATGGATCTAGAGAGCAGCCAAAAAGTTTTGGTTTGTTATCTAAGTCAATAGCTTCGAACAATCATTTCCTATTAATCGTATTTATTGCTTGTTTTAAAATTGAGCTTTTTAATTAATTAATCAACGTACAAAAACATAGAAACTGTTTATTATATCTTGATAATAATTTTTAATACTTGTATACCCTTAAACAATAATTATACAAATCTGTTTTGTTAAGGTATCGATATTTGCTATATAAATACTATTGAAATCTTTGAGAGATTTTACGGCCAATGTTTTCTTTTCCAATAATATAATCGAATTATACATGCCTTTCATATTGCAAATAAACCATTATTCAAAAATGGTTTTACCATAATCATAAATGGCGAAGCCCAACTCGTTTTAAGTCAGCATACTGTATAAATATGATTGGATAACCCCATGCATTGAAAACCAAACGGCAGCTGTGGGTCTTTTATAACATGTGTTGATATAAATAATTTAAATATTCTTATTGCGAAAACCAATTGTCTATTTTAGAACTAAAATATACATATTTTACTCTGGCCTTTGTCTTCGCTGTTATTATATTATTTTGGTCAGAGTTGGGGACGTTTTAGAGCAATGAAAAATATTTAGTAATTGAACTATTTGTAATTTTTTCATCTTCAGTTTTATAGTAATGATTTATTTGTTGTTTTTCTCTCATACCAAATGAACGGTATTAGAAACAATAAATTGAAATAAAAGAAAAAAGAAAGAAAAGAAAACTTTTAACCTCACGAGTGAACCAACTCATTTTTTAGGCTTGTATTAAGGAATGATTATCATTTTTTTTTTACTTGAGTACTTTAAAAAATAGTTGTGTACTAATAATGAATTCGGAGTTTGGTAAAAAGCGAAGCTTACGACATTTTCCAAATGTTTGAAACTTGAAAAGTAGTGCGCCCGTCTAATTTGATTCTTCGCTCAAAACTGCTGATTTATCATATTGCAGCAGTCGTCGTTAACTCGTAAAAATGGTTAATATCGATAACTTATCAACTGAGAGTTTGAGCAGCCGTTGCCTTTTATTTGCAATTAGGAAGTCTCGTGGGCTTCACAGAAAAATCCGAAAAAGTTTGTTTTCGGTTTAACTGGTTACATGGGTTGATAAAATGTCTCACTGGATAACCGAAAAAACGTCAAACCGGTTGGAACTAACCATATCTAAGTCGTTTCGCCCGGTTGGAAACTGATTAAAGCTTAGCCGGTTGACCCTTACGATGGTGGAAAAAATCAATTTCTTTTTACTTCTGTCGCTTAGCAGCAAAAAAATATAAAGAAGCCCTTTCTGTTTTCTGTCTAAAATTTTACTGTGTCAAAAGTGTCGGAAACTTTTTATTGGGACGGGGACAGTGTTTCCCAAAAACCAGGTTCCACCCCTCTTCGACAGTGGTTCCCAGGACAATGGTTCTCCTGGCAGTAGTTCTCAAGCGATAGACAGTGGTTCTCAATGTTCGGACTTGGTTCCCTGGGTAATAGCCACACGCTAATATTATAACAATGTTTCTCGTATTCAATCTCCTTCGAGTTCTCTGCCTCTCGAGGGTAATCTAAATTCGAAATATATATTTAAAAAGTAGGACCATTTATAAGCGACACGTATGATTACACATTATAAGTAAGAATTAGTAAAAGTGCCTGAGTTTCTCCCCGGAGGATATCCTTGTAGTTGGACACAATGTTCTGAACGAAACAAGTTGCTATTAATTTATGCTTCAAAAATAGTATTATTCAATATTACCTGTAGTTCTGAAGGAATATGTTCGGCTGGAAGCAGACTGAGAGCGATTAGCTCTTTCACCATTCTTTTAACAACTCGCGGTCTTCGGTAAGCGAAGGTAAGGCCAACATCCTGACAAGCTCTCCATATCGCTAAAAATATTTTACTGTTTTAAAATTCTATTACCTGTGCGAAGTGAAAGTTGCAGCCGTGGACTTCGCAGCCCGGAAAAGCTTTGCTAAGTGAGTTTTGAATTGCCTTTTCGTAGTCCGACATGGTTTTGCTATCCGGATGGGTTTCTACAGAAAACGTTCGGTGTACACCTCTCTAAAAATTTGGCCAGGACCACATCATACAATTCTTCCGTCTTGTGAGTCATAATGGGAAACATAACTGGGTAAACCTACAATAAAAAGTAGGTAAATTATGTTTCAAAAATCAGTATATGAAAATTCAGTTACCCTGCCAAAACGAGTAACGTAAACGAATCTTCAGGTATATGGTAATAAAATATTAAGAATGCACGAAGCATTCTTAATGGTTTAAAATGCATCACCATAAAATATTTTTTTTGCAGGTAGTAACCATGATTCCGTGAAATGGTTTTTGAGAAGCTTTCCCACAAAATATAATTCAATAATCTAGAGTTTGTACTTTCCAAACATCAAAAGAAGCCTATGCATTGCATGAGATATACTAATCGCCGTTAATCATTCCATTGCTATTAGAGATTTCACTATCATCGATTCTCGTAATATCTCTATCTGACGCCTTTTAAGAGGAAAAAATGTAAGCTCAAAGTATGTTTGCCTACAATAAATTTCAGTGTTATTAATTTTTTACAGAAACTTTAAATATTTTTGGGGATACCCCTTTTAAGAGGCAAAAATGTAAGCTCAAAGTATGTTTGCCTACAATACATTTCAGTGTTATATTTTTTAAAGGAACCTTAAAATATTTTGGGGCTACGCCTTGTAAGAGGAAAAAATGACTAAGACAAATGAGCAGAAGTCTTCAAAGAAATTTTCATCCTTATCTATACAAGAATTACCCCACATAAGTTTCCCAAAGAATTCCAAAGAAAGATGTCGGTGAAAGAATCACAACAAGGGATAATTTGTAAGGTAGGAAAATGGCACTATTTTGGCTGTTAAAAAATAGAATTAGTTAGTCTTTAAACGAATCTCAATTTACCAATTTTTTTTGTAGAATAGTTTTGAGTATAAGTATAAGAAAAAATATAAAATCGGAAAATTAGGAAAATATTAAAACAAATGCGTAAGAAAAATAACATTGAGACAACGAAAATACACATTTTAAGGTTGAAGTTGTTAGCAAAGCCACGTTTGGTAGGGCCTACGCCCTGTGAAGGAGACAACACAGGTCTGCGGTATGACACAAGAAGGGTAGACTGAAGGTTTTATAGGTGAAGCTGGATGTCACGTTCGTGACTCGGAATAATAATCAGGTGTCACGAACGTGAATTTAATAGTAAACAGGGCATTAAACCGATGATCAATCATCAGGTCCGATGCATCAAATGTTTCTCTTATAGTAAGTTTCATATTAAAGCGTAACACAAACGTGCTTTGCATTACAAGTTACACATTTTCATGAATGATTTATCATAATCAATCATGTACATTATGCATATTAATAGCAAGCATATTTGAACGTGCCAAAAATGATTTTTTGTTTGACACATTATAATATTTCTTAAACTTATCACCATAACAGTATAAACACACGTGTAATCCACTTGCTTGATTCTTGTTTAAGAAGAGACATTTGTACAAACTATATTTTCCAGCAACACAATAGAAAAAAAATACAGGAAGACCTCTGTGCGAAGTTCTTTGGAGCTTGGAACTAGTACAAAGTGAAGAAGAACTCAAGAAAGAAACATTTACTATGTGCTCTCCTTAAAAACACGCATGATGAATTTTCCTATAATTTCTTTAATTCAAAATTAACACGGTTTCCATGGGACTGCTTCTTTTTTTACATTAAAATTGATTTAGATACTATTATTTATTTATTTTTTAACTAAAAACATAAAAATGGTGGCAGTATTTGGCCTTTTTCTCGTAAGGCGCTCTGTCAATTTTTTTCCAGAAAAGTGAAAAAATATCCCAAAAACCCTGCTTGAAATTTATTTAAATTTTTCTAAATAACCCCCTTTAAGAGTTCAAGGGAGTGAAAATGAAGATTCGAGACAACTACCTACACGCCTTGGTTAAGCGGTAAATTTTTCTTTTCCCCTGAAGTATTGCTTTTAATAATTATTTTATTTTATTTGTAGTTTCATGATAATAGCCTCAATGGATTCCTCCATGTTAGGTAAAGTTTTTTTTTCTTACATTTTTATTCCGTTGGAGGAAGCCATTGAGGCTTTTGTTTACGTTGGCGACGGTGATGTAGTAGGTGTGTGTAAACCGTTCAAGTGGGACTCCAAGCATGTCGTCTCCATAAATAGCTTCGTATTATTTTGAAATCTTTGCAGGAACGTCTGAATCGGCCACGGCCATTGCCGGTTCCTCAACGTCAGGATATTTGGGGTGGCATCATTGCCGTCTACCACTGAGGAAGTGGACATGGCATCATCTTAAATATGCTCCCCATGATTCTCTCTCTCTGTAGTCTTCTGAATAAACCATGATTGATTGCTATGTCGTTTTTTTGTGTGTGTGTAGCCGACCGTACGCCATCTAGCGGAAATTATATTTAGTATACTAGAAGAGGGGGAGAATGCAAAGAGATGACGTTATGCGTAATGTAGGGGGAGGGGGAGAAGTGAGTTGCTAGTTCTTAGGCTCATTGAAATCAGCATAAGATGCCTCGATGCCGATGTATACCCCTAAGGCATTAAAACACATTGCGCACATGATACATCAATAAAATAGACTTGATAACGCCGCAAAAATGTCCTCCAGCTACCGCACACCTAAAGGTGACACTCTTTGTCGCACTCTTTTTCACAGGGAACACAGCCGGTAATTCCTCATCAAAAACGAGGAATTGAAAGCAGCACGGGAGGAGTAAAGCGCATCTAAGAATTCTCCTGGACAAATGACCCCTTACGAATTACTGAACAGGATGCAGGTCATCGTGAAGCCCCAGATTGTATTTGAAGAGTACTACTTTGAAGATCCTGAAATCACCACTGACGAGGACGAGCCAGTAGAGCAGCCAGAACTTCTCGTTTAAAAAACACATTGAATTGGAATCCACCTGAAATTGGAAAAAAACACAAAGGATCATGCATAACACTAAATTTACTGAATAAATGTACCTAATATTATGATGCGGGAATTAATCCATTACTCCTAAAAAATCAAGAATTTTTTAAATAAAAAAATAATTAACCTGCTTCCATCCTTCCGGATGGCCAACCTAAGCAAAGTACAGGTCAGTAACTGATTTTTAAAAAAAATCAAGTTACCTGCATCCATCCTTCTCGCAATCTATCCTTCCGGCTAACCATCCTAAACAAAAGAAATATTATTTATTTTAAAAAATCCAAAGTTACTTTTATTCATCCTTCCGGCGATCCATCCTTCCTGCTGGCCATCCTAAACAAAAAAAAGGTTAGTTTATAAATAAAAAAAAACATTAAAATCATAAGTTTCCTCTATCCATCCTTCCAGATGGCCAACCTAAACAAATGAAAGATTAGTTTATAAATAAATAAAAACGTTTACCCGTCCTTCCGGACATCCATCCCCCAATGGAATGGATTATTTCTTTTATCAGTCCTGATTTCTTAGGGAAAACTCTGTAAGCAAAGGGTGTCCACAACCGTTGGTCAATCGTGTCCTTAAACTTTAGATCAGGGGTTCTTAACCTTTTAAGGCCTCGCCTCCCTAAAGTAAAAATAAAAATCAGGCACCTCCCGCCCGACCGATTGAACGAAAAAATTTTACAATATCGAACGGGTGAGGGTGTGCCGGCCGCAGGCCGAAAATTTTTTAATCGATTTCTTCAAAATTCTAAAGTAAATATCAAGTTTTGGGGCAATTTTGAGCTTTAAAATGAATATAGGTTGAAGATTTTTTGTAATTTGCCTGACTATCCAATATTTTATTGAAATCTTATATTTCTCGGAGGTCAGCTCACCTCCCCTGGACCACCTCCCCACCTCACTTGGGGAGGCACACCTCCCAGGTTAAGAACCCCTGCTTTAGATTCAATGTTTATGGGCTTCCCTTAACAAAATCCAGCGGGTAAATTTCGTCAAATTTAGTTTTGGTTTGCTGAGGGAGTGGATAGATGTAATAGCTTCTTGATGCAAACCAGCTGTTGCGATGACTGGTCAAGGACCTCGAGTCGATTTCCATTTTTAGATTTGAAGTTTGGAACATGAAATTGGTTTTCATTTGTGCAGCAACACCTTAATTGTTTTTCTTAAGAAAAATTTTGTCATTCTGGAATGACTTGAGCTTTCATGTTTAATGTTAATGTTCATGTTTGTGTTTTCATGGTTAATAACTTGAGAATAAAAAATATATATTTTAGACTGCACTTTGGAATCAAACTCACGATGTGCTGTCAATAGAACACACTTTAGATTTAGTGGAAGATTTTTCTCGTCATTTTTTTCACATTTATTCGCTCAATGTAACATAAGCAAATTTTGTGACTTGGGAAAGAAAAAGGATTTTAAGCTCGAGTCTTTTTAGATATCTGACGAAATTATTCAGTTTATACGAATGAAATCTTATCATTTAAAACTCCTTAGGGTTTTTACAAGCCTCTCTTTATTGCAGCTAAAATCACAGTTTCTCCAACTCCTTGTAATACCTATTTGGAGAACACTCGATTATTTCTCGCTACACAGTATTAGTATTAGGGCCGCAATCCGTCGGTCTTACCATTGAAACCATTTCTGGCATTGTAACTTTAGTTGTATCAACTTGGCAATAAATCTTGCACGAAAATGGTTCATCCGGACAAAATTCTTCTCTTACGTAATGAAGGAAAATATTTTGATTTACAAATTAAGTTATTCCTTTTTTATGTTTAAAAAAATGCCCAGGTATTTTTCTTGTTTTGAGTTGTCTTCGATTCGGACAAGATTTGAAAATATTCTCGAAACTGACATGCTTATGACATCCAACGATCAGTTTCGAACGAAGATCGTGTAACAATGTCACTGACGTATCAATATATTCTAAATACGAAACTTGCAAGTTTAAATAAATAAAAAAATGTTTATTGGACTGGGGTACAATTAGATCTATGTTTTATATCAATTAATGTTTTTTAGAATAATACTCAAAAAAAAATTTGCACAGAAAAATAAAATAAAATAGGTGAGGGAAAATCACAATTATTTTCTTATTACCCGATTGATGAAGGTTTCCATAATTCAAAAAGGTTTCACTTTATTTCCGAATTTTTGAGACCTTTACCAAGAACTTCGGAGGATCCTATCCATAGGTAACACCAAACATGTATATCACAAGGAATAATGCAATCGATTAAGCCCATACAACATTTTTCTTTTAAGACCTGATCCCGTTTTTCCGTACTTAATCAATACAGCCTAACATCAACTCATTTTCTTATTCTTACCCTGTAGGCGAATTCTTGAATATTTTTTAAATTGTGGAGAAGCTATTTCACTCATAGTAAAAAGTTTATATTAAATTTCAATGTTTTTCTTTTTTTTTCCCTTTTTTTTACGAATCCGCCTCGATACCGACAAATGTATAGGCGCTTCTTGTGTATCTCTTACTGTACAAGTTTCATCTAACGATAATTAAATGAACTACTCTTTTTAAAAATCTTTTTAAAACATGTAATGCACTTTTCAATTTAATTTGTGATTAATTATTATGAAAGAAAAAAGCTTGCTAAGTGTAGAAGGGAGGCTACCCAAGGGTATTGTTGCTTAGGAAGCTTTGAGACAGAGTTGTTAAGCCCTTCAACAAGAGCTATTCTCGACTCGTATATAATAAGGATTCATCAATTACCATTCTAATGTTTTCGACTAAATAGCAACTTATATACACGCACTTTTACTGTTACCGTTATTTGATCATACGATTATCCTTTTTGCTGTTTATCCCTCTCATTTTTTTTATATTAAAACAAGATCTAAAATTTTTTATTGATTTATATTGCTCTAATACAAAAAGTCCTTAACCGTGGACTAATTCTCGTAACTAAAAATTGAAAATACATATTTGTTAATGTTAACATTGTTTAAGCTTGAATATAGATTTTTGACAATAAACGCTAGAAAAATTAATTTGCTTTAATTATTTCATTTTAAATAAAACGTTTCAGCATAAGAACTTGGTCTTTGATTGGTGCGTATAATGCGTATATAATATTTTAATGTAAATGTGTAATTGTTTTAAATAATCGTAAGCTTATACTCCTTTTTATAAAACAAAATCTTGCTTTTCAATGCAAGATATACACGCATCATAAAATAAATAACTTAACATTATTCACTTTGTTACAACAAGAATTTAATATTTGACATAAATAAGTAGCTCTTTTTCTTATATTGTAATAATATATATTCCCTTTTATTTAAATGTATGAATCATTATTTTTTTATTACGCAGATTCAATTTATGTAAATTATAGTTTTCATAATAAAAATATTTTATTTTTTTGTTTAATTTCTATTTTACAAAAACGGTTTCTCCAGGCGAGGCTCGAACTCGCGACCTCGGCATTACATAGCTACTGTCGTATAAGTACCATGCGCTAACCAACTGCGCCACTGGAGATGATATATAGTATATAGTTGAATAATGACACTATATTATACGCAAAATATTCTTATTTTGCTTACACATTTAAAAAATGTATGTTTCAAAAATGGCACATTCTTGTGAAAATACGATAAATGATATTCGCCTTCCCATTTTAGAAATAAGTCAGAGAAGAAATGATTCGGTTAAAAAAGGTTGCCTTTTTTAACTCTTAGACAAATCCAGTTGTCTTAATTATTTCAAAACTATTCCTCAGATTGCAAAATAATGTTGAGAAAACTACAGTTATTAGATGATTTGTCGGATGCGTACATCATGTTTAAAGTTAAAAGTTTTGGTTTGTTATTATTTAACTAAAGTGAATAGTTTAGTTTAGTTTAGTTCTAAGTGTATGGTTATGCAATTAAGTTTAAGGTTATCTATCTTGTATTAAGTTAGTCAGATTATCACATTTCAATAGTAATAATGGGTTTGTTATCGATGGCTGGATGCCATTGGTTTACATTCAAACTACAAGCTAACATGACATAAATTTAAAATGTGCTGCTTAATTCAGGTAAATGTCTAATTAAAATAATGGTTCAATTACATAGTTAGATAGTAATCATTAAAAGTTTTGAATTATTTGTAGCAGGAATGACTGTTAGAGTAGTTAGTAGTTAATATTGTACTCATCTAAGTTGTATAGAATTTCACATTTTCCAACTTGGCTTAGGTGTAAGAAAACAAATATAAAAGAGATTCAACTCAGTATTTGTTTGACTAAACAAACCAATTTATTTTGAATTTTAATAAATCTTATACTATGATTCAATATTTGCACTCACATTCAAAATATACATTCTTTCAAGGCTATATAAGCCTTGTGCAAACCCACACTCTGCAAAGTTCACTTAATGGAGTTAAGTTAACACTTAACAGACAGCTATAGACAGAGTTTTATAGATGGAGTTCATTTACTGTAGTCTATATACTCAATATACCATACTTAACATCTCGTTTCCTTTAATATTAAGAACCCAAGTAGAGAATTCAGCTAGAAGCAATTCTCCATAGTAATATTAAATCAAGAACACACTAATTTATCGATAAAGAATGTTTTTGAAAATTCTGTTTTAATTTTTTAAATATAATTTATTTTGAATTATCGGCTCAGTGAGCTTTCTTTTAAAAAAGTTGATGAAATTTTAAATCTCTTTTAATTTTTTAATATAAAAATGGTATTTAGAGAAGAACCTCTTCTATCGAACGACTTATCGAACTTTTATCGAACGACTCAAATATTTGTTGATTATCTAAAAATCCAAAGACATTAATTGCAAGATTATGATTTCGTCATTAACTGAACAAAAAAAAATCACAATTTTCCGGTTTGACCTTTTTAGTCACTTTTATTGATAAAAGAGATTTTAGTATGGCAAAAATGGTATAGTTTGTTACTTTAGTTCACACAGGTTCTTTCCAGTTACTTTCAAATGTAAATATTTGTTCTCTTCGTAGCTGGAAGTAGGCTACACTTTTTAAAAGGAATATATTCAATTCTATTGTTATAACATCGAAAAGAATTCAAAAAGGAATTTTATCGTATAAATAACTTTAATTTTTTTAAATTCAAGTGATTTTATATAATTTTAATTATATTACATTACCCTTTTTACTACTTATTTGATTAAGGAAAAAATAATTAGTCCGGCGAAGCTGAAACAAAGAGCAGCTAGTATAACATAAAATATATTCAATGATTTATTTATTGTTAATTTCCAAAAAAAATATTTTTGTATCGATTTTGTATGTTATTTTTCAATTGGTTCTGTAGATGGCAGCACTGGAATTCCTTTCAAAAATTGCATTAAACACCCTTGTCCTCTATTCTGCTCAAAATTGAGTCATTGTAAACTAGCCATATTCTCCACAACTTTGACGAGGGTTGTCTTTTGACTGATAGATTTTGATTCATTGGTTACCAAACTTTTACATGGTATTGAAAATCTCTAGAACCGTCTTTCTAATCACCCTAGATAGCTTGACACTCAAACATCTTTTCTGGTGACCACAATCTTTTTATTTATCGACCTCAGAGGTACAGGGCTATCGAGACCCCCAACTGAGAGTGGAAGAATTACCTTCTTCCACTTCTTCTCCAGCATATCTCGGCCCTGTATGGAAATGTAAAAAAATAGGATTAAAAATAATATCTTGGAGGTTTTACAAACCTTAACTTTTTGGCAGGTAATCTAATTTTTTTCCAGTTCCAGACATGGTTGTAGAATTTCTGCTCTATATCCCTCAGCTTAGTGAATTCAAGTACCTGTCACCTGCAAGTATTTAAAAGTAGAAGTATATTTGCAATGAAACCTTTTTTTCTCCTTGATGTAGTAGGTACTTTGCTAGGTCGAATTCGATGAGTTAGAATCAGTAAAAACATGCTTTTAAAATTTAAATAGAGATTTGTATGGCGTGTCCGAAAATTAAAATTCTTATTACCAGAACTGAAATTGACATTGGAATTATTTTTATAACGTGTATTTAAGTTTCAAAAAGTATACCTTTTTGAACATGTTATTTATTCCTCTTCAAATTGCTGGTGCTCTGCGCTTTATGTCATTTAAATCAGTGTTGTATGTACATGAGCCCATGTTATGGGATTGTATATCCGGTGTCTTAGCAATCTTCACTGCTACGTTTGGTTTAAAAGGAGTCAGGGGGTAGAAAGGCTTTGGAAATGCTAGTCAGCAATAGCGATTTATTCTTCTTCATCTTCAGAGCACATTGTAACATCAGTTCATTTAAAGATCCTTTTTCAAATGATTATTTAATATAATACAGTGAATTAATTGTCTTTAGTTTTAAATACATATTAATCATCTCCATAATTTTTTCCGCGATAAAAAAATATTTTTTATATTTATTCAAGTGTTTTTACCGTCAGACGTAAAACAGATATTATAACATCGTTTTAAGACAACATTTTCTTGAAGAATTACATTGATGAATAACATGTTGTTAAGATTATCTTGAAGGATATCGTACAGATCAAGGCCGTGAGCTCTCCCTCTAATCTTAAATTAGATTCTTTTTATAAGAAAGGAACCATCTTGGTCTCTCCAGCTAATATATACTATATACCTAGTTTTTTATAAATAGAAGGTTCATTTTAAATTAAGGGGCGTTGCATATCAGTATATCAGTGTTGGTAGGCAGTAGCTTTGATGAATTGAAAGCAGGTTCAGAGATGAAAGTACCGTCCGAGTGCTAAGTGTTGGCCACTATCGACATTTAATTTCAAACATCACACTATTCAAATTTAAAGCGATAGAAAATATGACTTATTTTTTTTACAATATTTATTTAAATAAAATAAAATAAATTACATTTCAGTAATACTAGCCTGTGTAAAGCAAAAAGTTCCGATTTTTTTTTACAAAATGGAGCGTTTATAGTACTTAATTATACGACCAAAAACGCATAATTTAACTTGCTTTATATCTTGCAATCACACCAAGAAATTTTTTTGATATCCCCTTTGCGTTCTTTGAAAGAGAACCACAGTATTTGAGAGAAAGAGGAAAACTGTATAGGTGCTCCAACCATTTAATTTGATGTTCAGTTTCTTGAATTGGTTGCTTTTCTTATTTTTTTTTCAACTACGAGCTAACTAGTGACGTGCAGATAAAAAAACGAACACGAATTTTGCCTACGGAAAATTACTATGATGAATTTTTTTTGAAAACCCTACAATAAGTTGGTCAGTTTGGTGCACCTTGATCCCTTTCATCCTGGAAATTCTGCCCTTCGAAGGAAACAAAATAATTGCAAATATTTTGCTTCGTTTTCAATCAAGATCTGGATGAAATGAGATGAGATTTAGTTGATGAATCTGAAAATCCAAAAATAATACAGAATTTATTTTCACTTTTATCAAAAAAATTATGTTATTGTATTTATAAACAAGTTTTTATATTATTTTATTTAAGTCCCCATTCATTATGTGTAAGAATTGATAAGTTAGCGGTTAACGGCAATTAGACTGTTTATGGGCTTACACTTTTTTCTATATTTTCCAATTTTTGAATGTATAATGTGTTTGGTGGATTGTTTCTTTTTCTATGGTTTTTCTTCTATTCGTTGGTGAATCCAATTGTTGAGGAGAAACATCGATAAGAGATATCTCTACTGTCATGGAACATAAAGAGATTGTGGAGGCTTTACTTTTAGAATAGAAGACCGAAGGACGGGGCAATTGTCTTAAGAAAGGAGCAATGGTGCATTTGGTGTTGGCATTTAAGATTTGTTTCACTTTAGTGTACTAATATCAGCATTTCCTGGAGTAAGGATAAAAAAGGTTTAACTTTTTCTTCTTGCACTTGCTTGATACACAGTTGAATTAATCCAAATTAGTATTCATTTTTCAAATATTGATCGCGCCTGAAAGAATAAAATGTCTAATTTAGAAAATAGATGAAAAGAAAACAGCAAAAAAATCCGTGACAGAGTTATTGAATTATTGCCGTAATAAAGGCTCAGTGTGCAAACAAGAAACTATGTCAATTGTGACCTCTCTATGTACAGTACTGAATCCATCATTTATGAATTCACTTTGTTTTGAAAATTAATACCAAATCAGGAATTTATGATCACTTAAACTTATTTAGACGAAACTTAAAAGACAGGTTCGTGACAGAATGGACGAGTTTGGCATTAGATGCTCTGTTGTCTACCATGAGAGTGATGGAGCCTTGAAACAAATAAGAGAATTGGAGAAGAAAAAGAAAGACAATCAGGACAGTCTAAACCAACCAGTACTGATTTTGACTAAAGCACTATTGGAAGTTTTTGAACATGGCTTTAGTAAAGCTAAAAAGTTATAAATTCCTTCTCTACTATTGATTTAGTGAGGAAGAGTGCCGAAGCTAAAAAAATCAGCTGACTTCTGCACAAAAGGTTGAGTTTCTTTTGAAATTGGAAAATGCTGGAGGTCAAATTAATCGGCCGGTTGTCATTAGACAAAAGTTGACACGAAAATTGGAGAAAAATGGAGGAGAGGCACAGGAGGAGTTAAGAGAGGCTTCTCAGAAGTTGCATAATTCTGAATTGCTTGCTAACGCAACAAAAGTTTAACAACTGAGTTAACTGATTATTTTGTTTTAATTTTTGTTTGGGTGTTTCATTATTTAGAATTTGTTTGGGTGTTTCATTATTTAGAATTTTCAGATGTTATTATTTGAAAATGACGATTCAGCAAAATTTAAATCACGACAGGAATGTACTTGAGGAATCACGTTGATCTATATATTATTCTTAACATTACTAATACATAATGCGTGAATGTTAGACAGCAGGGAGAACTTCTCCTGCTTTTTTAAACAGCTCCTTCTTGAGCTCAGAAAGTTTGGTGTCTTTCCCCTCATTCTCTGTTTCAAGTATTCTCTCAATCAGGGAATTCATCATCTGAAATTTGTAAAATAAAGTTTGGTCCTCACAGCTATAATAAGTTCCATACGAAAAACAATGACTTGAACCCCGAAAAGAACATTTTGCTAGGTTGTTTTATCTTCACCTTGAGCATCTTGAATTGTAACTAACTCTACTGGTAAAAGTGTACTATAATGAGCTCCTTAGCATGCTGATTCGATCGTCGTATGATTACTCAACCCTTTTATTATTTTTTTAAAAATTGCTTTTGATACTCTTTCTCATCCTCTAAATCCTGCCATGAAAGTAAATTAAATATGGAACATATTTATAAGATATAAAATATTTAGTTATTTTGATAAATCGTTAAATAAGCCTTACTGACAGTCTTAGGGTAAATGATTTTTAAATAGGTTGAAATAAAAAATTAATATTAATATTTTATTTATTTTACATTTTTTTTAAATTAAATAAATTTTCTAAATAATTGTAAAATTTTGATTTACAATCAAAATCCTAAATCAATTTGCATTCTGCTTTCTATAGAGAACCTGAAACAAATTTAACTTTGTTATGAATTTTTGCTATTAATCGGGATTGTAGGATATATTCTACTTCATTTAATTTGAAAAAAAATTTCAACGATTCAAGTAATAACTGGAATCAGAATTAATAGCAAGCCGTCATAAAAATGGTTACACTTACAAATTAACATGACATTAAATTGGCTACATTCTACACAATCGATGAGCAATTGAGAAATTAACCCAATTTTCTGATATTCAATTTTTTTTTTTGCTTTTTATTTAAAAAAATATCATTAATATACAAACAGATAATTGTTTCCAATACAATCTTTGCTGTAAATCTTTAGCTTACAGTATCCCATTAAAATCAGGGTCATTTTTCACATACAAAACATCAGGTTTTTTTTTACTTATTTTCTTAAAAAAGGTAATTTATTTCATGATCATTTTTCACTTCATAAACAATTCAGATGCCATTTTTAAAGTGAATCAGAAGCATTTGCAATGCTTCTGCTGCAATAAAACTGAATTTATTCTATTTTTAATCGATTCATGTTTCAATTTGACTATCGATAAGAAATTAAGCACTTGATTTTCTGATTTTTATTTTATTAACTCTAGCATTAGTCGTAAAGGCATTACTATACAAACCAATAATGGTTTCCAATTAAATGATTGGTGTAAGACTTTAGCTTCTCCGATTAAAATCGGGTGTATATGTAAAAAAATAGTAAAAAGAAACTTTTTGCTGAAAGGTGTAAATGTAATAAATTGTCAGACTGAAACAAAAATTCAATACCATGCATAATAATGAATTAACAAAAAAAAATCTCTACGCACTTCTTACCAAAGAGCACACGCAAAGAGGTGAGAATTTTTTTTGACGAATTTATGTCGATGCTGGTCGAATCAATCACATTTAAATGATCATTTTTTCATTACATAATTGCGTAATATACCTGCTTTACAACCAGGGCTTTGAAATCGTGCCGATAAATGATGAAAATAGTATTGATTGACACTTTCCACTGAAAATGTGTGATATTAAAATAATATATATCGATCAATGAAAAACGATATTTAAAGCTATCGTAGGGATATAGTTATGATGTTAACATATGGGGAAAATTATCCCTTAATTGGTTCAAATTTGTTTGTAGGGAGGCTCCCACCACAACAATAAGAAGTCACATTTAATTAATATTCTTTAAACTTGATTTATTATGAGTGGTTAATACTTCAGTTCAAGATCTCTGGTGCGAATAGAAAACAAATAGAGTAATAAGTAGTTAGACTAACATGCCACACTTGATGGCCTATTTGGATTTTAAAAAATCGCTCTTATTGATCAAGTAATATAAAATGCGCTTCGTTGTTTTTATGACTAGTTTTACAGTGTTAAAAACTCTTAAATATATATGCAGTCTATCAGTGTTGAAAATCGAATTGCCTTAATCATTACAGCTATTTGAATGATGGCTGATGTTGGAGTCGTTAACTTTAGGTAAACTGGTGTTGTACATACCGGTGTAGTGGTGTTCTCAAAGAAACAAATTTGAAAAGGGGGATAGAATATTTTGGGAGAGAAGATGGCGATCTTTTAAAATTAAAATATAGATATAATGCCAAAAAGCAGTTAAATGTTTGAAATTCCATATTTGCTTGGAAATATGAAAATTCCGGAAAAAGAACAGATAATTTTTTTATGTAAAACAAAAAATCCCATGCTTTGTTACTGTTCTGATTAGTCTCCGCCCATCAGATGTTTCGTATTAGACATTAATAAGTTAGCAGATACCGGCAACTATGAATCGACATCGGCTTAAGGAAATCTATGTATTTTTCTCTTTTCTAATTTTTTAAACATTATTCAATAATTCGACTTGAAAACCGCGGATTTTATTAAGTATGAATTAAACAGTATGATTTCAAGAATTCATCTCTTACTTTTTTAATTTCATGCCTGGTCACCCTTGTCGCGCACAATTGAACTCATTTTTGAAAAGTTTGCTAGAAAATGGCAACACTGTTATTTCATTTACCAGGGCAAGGAAGGCAGATTTCGCGAGAAAACAAAAACAAGTCATAGTTAAACACTTTTGAAATTTTTTTTACAATTCTTGAAAACATTTTTTCCAGTCCAGCAATATGGTCGTGATGGTAGAGAAGCAAGAATTACGATTACGACGGATAATCAACAAAAACTGTTATTGGGCCTAAGATCAAAATCAATCGTCTTCAACTACATCAACAAATTGTGGAAAAAATTTAAAATGATTTAGGAACGTGTACTTTAAAATTAAAATCGAAAACGAAAGTCTTTCTCAAATCATACTTCTAAATGGGACCAAGCAAATAAGTTCATAAAGGCAAAAAGAAGTATAATGAAGGGCGAATAAATGCACTCGAATGTTTAAAGCAGTAAAACCACTATTTACGGGAGAGGTCCACCCTTCGTTTGACGACTTAGAACCGTATGAACACCTACGCCATATTTTTCTGTTGTGATGGTGTAGTTTTTTATGCACTTTTTAATTTTTTTATGTATTTAAAAACTATAATTTGATACTTGGATTAAAGTTTGAATTGTTGCATCCATCGGACTCCAGGTGACAGCTCGGATTTCGTTGTTTGTAGAATCCATAAGGTTGAGCACGAAATTTATTTAGGTTGGAGGCCGATTGAATTGAGGACTTAATTATAACCCTAGCCTTAAGATTTCTACATAAAAATTTTTTTGAATACGGCTACAATTAAATTGAAATATGGCAAAAATGTTTCTTTTTCAACGTAACGTTCCCTGGCTTCCTGACTTCAATGGATTGAATGTTTTGTACGGCTTCCTCGTCTTTAAGGACTTAAAATCATGAAAGAAAAGGTTGGATTTTTTAACTGGTTACGGATTTGACATTTTGAATAAAATAGGCGTCAATAATAAATATAAAATATAAAACAGTTAGGGAGGCTATTCTACCAGGTCCTAGACACGTTTGAGTTTTTAGTCTAAAATCGCGTTGTTTATACGCTGCAAACTTATCAACCAAAAAGGATTTAATTTTCCCAGGATTTTATCTTTATCAAATTCTATCGTACATGGTCCATAGTTTAATTCAAAATAAATAAAAATATTTTTTCGTCTCTTCCGCATCAGCTTGTATTAGTAAGGAAACCAGAATTTGGCCAATAGTCCGCATATTTGCCGGACACGAAGGAATGACGTTTGCAGGATTCGAGGTTGCTCAGATCTGAACAATCGTTCACAACCTACAATAACAAATATATCAATACATTTGATGGAATTCTTGTATATTAGTTTAAAGATTTACTTTTCCTTCAGCGGCCACTTGTTGAAGATATCAATTCCACATGTTAACGTCTAAAAAATTTAAAAATTTAAAACTTAAATATTTGCAAGAAATTAAAGTTTAAATGTATAACATTTCCGCTCCGATTCGAAGTACTTCCTCCTTCAAATAACTTTTGGATGCGATGCGACCAACAGTTTTAGTTTTTTTTCTCCCATTCAAGCATCATCATATTGCATTGCATCTGGGAGGGAGGTTGAACTTTAGGAGGAGAATGAATTAACATCTTAAAAAAACTAAGTTATAATATAATATAATAATTAAATATCTATAATTAAAGCAAAGTAAACTATGCTTAATATTTTATTTCCATGAAATAATTCAAACAATTTTCTTCTGAGCGAAGTGATGCAGATGGATTAGGTATCTGTTTACCAAATATTTGCCGTTCATATAGGGCACATGATTCGCCCAATTATTGCCAGCAAGTGTCATGCACGAAGGCGCGAGGCAGAACAATGTTACATCAACGGCAAGGAACGGAACACCAATAGCTATACTGGGAGCTCTACGAGACGTTCGGAGATATAGAATAGAGAATCACGGAACCGACGAGCTATAGGCTATAGGGGATAGCCGTCGCCTCGACCGTCGGTTCCGTGATAGCCAGCTGGGGCTTTGCGAGTATACCTAGTCTATGGTGTTTCTTATCGTGCATTTAACTGGATTAGCTATTAGGCGCACTTTAAAACGGATTCAAATCATTTTAGGGCGTATTGAAATACACATTATTTTTTCTAGCTGTTGAAATGCCAATTGTAATCATTACTGTTAAAAAGTTAATAAGGGTAATGTGTTTATTTCAATAAGAAAAAGTCATAATCACATTCATTCCACCATTCTGCTTCTTACTCTGTTATGCCTTCCAACTCTGATATAATTCGTATATACAAAGATACATTATATGGCTTAGAAAATGACGCCCTTCCCCCTTCTCTCTCTCTTTTCCGTTTTTAAAACACACTTTTGAGTTACTAAACAACTTGACATGATCTACGGTCACGGGACAGAAACAGGAAGGGACAGAACAAGGGGTAAGAACCGTGTTGAAAGCATATTACCTTGTAATTTATCAACTTGGTTTGTTAATGGTTGCTTTTTTCTTGGTTTTCTTTTTTATTCAAGTATAAAAGAATAATTACAACATAGTATTAGAGCGCATAAATTTAATAGCAATTTAGGGCGTTTTATGGGTGCATAATTATTTTCTTTGCACTAACATATGTTAATTATTGATCTGGATCGATATTGGTATGGTATAACTGACATAACCAATAAAGAGCGAATATATTACATTTTCTACAATATGTAACTGAAATAAAAAGCGATCGTAAGAACATTTATTTTTTGTCGATATTTAATCCATTGATTGTGCCTACGCAAACTGATTTAAAGATTTATTTATACAGCCATTTTTTCTTTAGTCTCATAATTTTTAAGTATACACATTTTTACACTTTGGACAGCCAAGGAGACATAGCTGATCCCGGGTAGTTGCAGTGGTGCAACTCTGAAGCTCTTATGATAAAAGAATAGCAACAGTTTTTCCACTTGTTCTTTTTGGTGAACCGTTCCACGACCTGCGCAAAACTTTGAACAAAACTTATTTGAAGACGTGGTCTAATCCCCATATTATATCAGAGACAAGTAAAAATGAAAATATTTTAATTTCTGGTTTACCACTCAATTGGATCTAGTTCCAGTCACTAATCCAAGTATATAATGAAATTATGTCTTCATAACTCTCTGTTATAGTTAAATCTACGTTTTTGCTTTAAGGCCATCTAAAACGATCATTTTTACCACTTTTTATTTTTTTACGTTTTAAATTTTGGAACAAACAAAAATGTATCGACTACTTATTAACAGCATTACAACAAGGATGTGACAGTCGCTGTGGGTTGTTGCTGTTGTTGTTGGCATTTATTTAAGATTTGGGTAAGGAACAACCGAGGCAAATTGTAAGAATGGGAGGAGGAAAATTCTCCATCATCTCAAAATTTCAAGCACCACTGGTTTCAAGCCAGCAATCGGGATAGTTTCCCCTACTGTATATTGTCGGGGTTCTGTAGCTAAGATGGTTCGATGGAGACTAAGTGGTTGAGTCAAAGGTGTATTCGATGGCTCTTCATCTTATAGATGCCTGGCTAAGACTGAAGAATGAAGCGGAGGATACTGGCTATTTATACCCAGTCCTTCCGCATTACATCAAAGAAAGAATTGAGGTCAAGGGTGACATGTACACAGAACGTAATTTAGGATTATTGCATGTACGGAGGTATTTCAGGAGGGTCAGGTAATCACCCGATCTATCCAAGAGGGGGGTGGTCTCTTCACCTCTCCTTCTCCAATAACTGATAACATCTTTATTATTAGGCTAGGCCTACTGTCATCTGATGTGGTGATTTACTAGCTAGTGGAGGAATTCCACTAGCTTTCTATTTACTTTGATACTGTAATGAAACTTAAGTAATAACCTAAGCGCGACAATATACGGATTTTGTCATCAAAGGAGGAAACATGAGCGCTGCAGGCTGCTCTTTGGAGCCCCTTTATCACCAGTCCCATCACCACCAAATTCTCTAGTACCAAATCCAGCACCACACGTTTACCATTAAATATACTATTGAGAACCCAACGAAATTTCTTCAAACTCATTAATATGTTCCCCATATGGCAAATGGTAGAAATAAAATTCAATTCTATCGAACTCAAGAAATGTTGGAGGAGTTTAAAATGATAGTTTGCGAAATACTGTTATCCAAACAAAAAAAATGTATGTAGTAGAGAAAAAGACATGGTAATTAAAAAATTACATTTTAATTTTGAAAACAAATTTTTTTTATATTCCCATGTTTACACATATTTTAATTTTTTTTAAATCTGTAAAATATGATGAAGGCAAGAAAAAAAGTTATTGTCCAGCAGCCTGTGGTGTAGCATAAAATTCAAAGACATTTTACAAATTTGAGAGTTTATCCGTTTGAGCCCCGTGTGATAGATAGAAAGGAGTAACAAGTAGAAATCCTTATGTTAAGTTGAAAATATTAATTTTGACAATATAATCTGTGATACATAATTGATTTAAACAATAAGACTAAAATACCTACATGGTCTAGAGTTAAGCAAAAGAACCGTATTTCATGTAAGGAGGGTATATTATGACAAATGCATACTTACGCATGGTGATTTTCTTTATTTAAATAACAAAAATAGAAATAAATTTATAAATTCGATATTCCAAGAGGAAATTCATGATGCATTAGGATTTGGAGATTAACTGATTAGATATTTCATTATAAAATATTGAATATTTATAGAGACAGGGTAAAATTGAAAATCAAAGAAAGCTTTTTGATTATATTGTATGTAATAAATAATTAAAATTCACTTCTTTCAAACAACCTCAACCCAAGACCAAAAGAATATGGTAAAGGTAAAGAACTCGGCAAACTGATGGAAAAGGGACAGGAATAAGGAAAGCATGGATTATTTTTTATATAAAGTTTATTTCGTGTCGTCAACAATTTTTGTATTTAACACTTTTCAAAGAAAACGGTGATCAAATTCCATATTTATTGTTATTGTCAGAGTGCAGAAGATAAAATCTTTAATAATTCTTTTATAAACAATGCGAAACGAAAATCGTACCAGAATTTTCCCTAACCCGGAAAAGAACAATAAGTCAAGTTTTTTTACTCATTTAGTTTTGTTCTTAACTCCAATGATTTCTTCTTACTTATTTAAGATTTGGGTATGGAACTGCCAAGACACACTGCAAGAATTTTTCCTCGCACAGTTTTTTGTAAAGAAATAGAGATTTTCAAAACATTAAGGGTTTTGAGTTCAAGTCTCAATTCCGGCAAATGATGTTTTTACTTTTTCAGGGTAATAAAAATGTGACACCAACAGTATCTCAAGCACTGCGATTCATTTGGGCAAAGAGGAGAAAATATACATTTTAAAGAACTAAATATACTAGAAATGGCAATTTTTCTTTATTACTATGAGCAATTTAAAAAACATAAGTATTTGAACCTTATTGAAGAAAAATAAGTTATCCCAATTTTTCTTCCCCTTCCTCCTTGTGTCATTCTATCATGTCGGGGATAAATAAAGTTTTTATTCTATTGCACTGTTGTTTGATTGGGATTTCTATTAAGGCAATCACGATATCATCCGAGGGTTATTTTGAAGCAAGATTAAGATTTTGGAATATTCAACGACGTTGTGATGCGGAAGTTGATTTTGCAGCTAAATCTGGGTTTTTATTTTTCCAGCTACATTGTTATCGTAGTGCTGTTTCCGAAGGTGTGTTTTTGGGACGATTGTGTTTTCTTTCTTAATAAACTTGCCAAGGTTTGATTCCATTGGTGTAAGAAAAACATTTTGTTCTTAAAGTTGATCTTTCCTTCTAAAAGAAACTAAAAATGAGTTTTTTTTGTAAATCGGATCTCTAATTTTTGTTGTGGGATGAATGTAAAAAATTCTTTAGTTAGCAAGGAACATTTTTGCTTATGTATCTATAAGTATAAATGTAATTTATCACAACTTTCATCAATGGTGAATGTGTTTCTTTGCAATTGTTGAGTTCATCTCTTACAAGGCTAAGACCTGCAAAAAAATTCATTAATATTCAAAAATAACATTAACAACATTAAGATAAATCTAAATTCCAGATAGCTGAAATGACTTTAAAAAGGTGGATGAATGCTAAATCATAAGTAAGAAAAGGATATTTCACCGACAATATTATTTAGTGTTTCTTAACCGATTTGGTTGAGAATGGCTAGATAAGCAGGGAGTTTTTCATTGATTTAGCTAAAAAAATAAAAGATCGTATTTCAAAATATTAGTTATATTTTTTTACAAATCTAATTGAAAACTTAAAATACAAAAAATAAAAAAAAGGTAGTATTTAAACAAATGGAAAAAAAACATTTAAGGAATACTCTGGTATTGAACACAGACTCTTCCGATTCTATGCGTTTCTTAGATATTTCACTCATAAGACCATTCGCTTATAAGACCGCGCACAAAGTGGTCTTATAACCGGGCCGGCACTGTAAGTTTGATGATTTTTCTCGTACGATATATATATTTCAAAATGAGGCAACACATAAAACATTTTAGGCAGAAGGAGACAGATTTGTAATCACAGAGAAAAACTTAATAACTCAAATTCTTCAATATGGTGATTTGCAGAGTGACATTGATATATAAATCACCTTATTAGAAACATTTTGAAATCAAGCTCGCTGTCAAATTATGTATATTGGTTTCGGCCATGGCATATATATATATATATAAGGTATTGAGAGAGAGAGTGAAGGAATGCAGCGTGAAGGCGTCAGCTATATATGTGTGACCGCTATATATTATTATTATTTAAAAGGTTTATTTAAAGTTATCGAAAATGATGATAAACTGTTGGTCGGATTTTTATCATCGATTTGGGTTTTTTGACTGTGCCGGTTGATCCCTTCCATTCATCCTTGTAGCTCTGAACAAAGTTGGAACAACTAGAAGCTTAGTCTTTAAAGCTATCTCGTCCAGAGGGTTCAGAAATACTGTTGATCAAAAGACTTTTTCCCTTTTTTTTATTATTTCAAGTTAATTAATAATAGTTTTGTTCCTTTTGCAACAAGACACTTAAGGCCAAGCCCCATTTCTCCACTTCAAGATGATAACCATCGAGATGTAAACAATTTTCATCCAGTTCTTAAACCTCGTGAACGAAAGAGTGTAAGAAATGTTGAATGAAGACGGTTTACCCATTCCATACCAGATGCCAATGGGAAAGGGCTTTTCTGGCCGGGTATCTTCCCAGCCCCATTTTTTTTCCAAAACGCCGATCAGACCAAAAAGAACCTCCTGCTCTACTCTCTCCATTCGCAGCAAACTTCAATTTACAAGGACGCTCAAAATATCTAAGGCCTCTGTTTCCATGTACTAAAAGCGGATCCGCTCAGGGCAGCAGCCAAATTCTGGGGCGTGGGATCCAAATTAACCCGATCCTCAACCTTGGATTGAACCAATCCCTGGGACAAGACCCGATTTTGTTCCCGGTATCGGGCATGATCCCGGAAAATGGCCCAGTTTTTGTCTTCGAATCGAACGAGTTGTTCAATTAAGTACTGGATCTCGGCTCGGGCTTGAGCCATCTCTTCGTTCTATATTAGAAAGAAAGTGATAATTAATATTACTAAAACTATTTAAATAACTAATTATTACAAGAAGTCCTGCAAATTTTGCTTTCGTTCAAAAAAGAAACTTTATCATCGTTGTACAAAACCCATCGACCGTTGTTTTGCTTGGCATAGATTACGTCTGCAATTAAATTTTACACAAAACAATAAGGATTAGAATATATAGTTTGCATCAAATGATCAAAAATATATAAACTATTACAATGACCGTCGTAAATATCAGTACCGTTATGGTTAGTAATAGCAACCAGGTCATATAAAACGTCAACTTGGTTGCTTCCTCGCATTAAATAAGGCGTCAAATCAAGACCAACAACAGGGATCATAATTTTGTTCTCAAGTTTCTCTCCACTACCATTGAAACGGAGGAGTTATATAATCAACGTTTCTGGGAGAACAGACAACAGAGTTTCACGCGTAGCAGGGGTTAAATCCAACATTTTCCACACAATCTGTAATACATTAAATGAAAAAAAAATGTAAATGAATTTAATGACAAACAAAATGAAACAGCCAATGCAAATGTAATACTGATTGTTTTCTCCGTTTTTATTACTTCACCATTTCCCAGGATCACTGCTAACCCATCATTCAGAGACCTCGTCGATTCTGGAACCATCAATATCTTGTTGATATCGCATGTTTCAGCACTGACTGGAGTTTTGCACTTTTGGCAACAGATTGTTGCCTCAGTCGTAAACGTGATTTGGTCCATCACGATTGTGTCGTTATCCTTTCAGTAGGACTTCCACTTTTCCAGCTCCCAATATAATTTGCTTGAATTTGATAATCTCAATAATATAATTTGAATTTTGAGTAGTTAATTTATTTTCCACAGTGCAGGAGCGCTTCTTCTTTCGCATATTGCGGTGAAGCTCCAAATCCAAGGCATTGAGAAGCTTTAAGAGACACTCGCTTACGTCTTGCGACAACAAATTGCTTCCAAATTCAAGCAAAGCGAATTGGTTTTTCAATTCATTTGGAGAAATTGGGATTTTTGTTAGCCATCTTTGGTAGCCATACCACTGAAGACGGAACTAAGGCTTTTGGAAATAACTTTGATGCTATTGGCACCCTTTTTAATCCTCGTTTGGGTTCAATTGTAAGAGACATTGCACTCCATGTCCTTTAGAATGTACTTTCTAAATCCCGGCATGCTGTAAAGGCTCTATATTTTGTATAAATAAAATATTATTATTTAAAATTAAAATAGTAAGATAATTCAATTCCCATAAGATCTTTGACGTTGACAAGTAAAGTTTTGAAAACATTTTGATTCCATTAACTTAAGCCCAGTATTTGAAAACCCAATTACAGACAGTAGAAATGGAAAAACTATGCATCTTCACAGTCCTAATTCGTCAAGTTTGATGCTATTGAAATCGAGTTCTTACCGGCTCATACAAAGACACACACACATCACACCCACAAGTTCATTTTAGTTATTCAGTTATTCAAGTTTTTATATACATACATATTATAGAGTACGTAGATACATATCCCTGGATTAAATGAAAAACTAGTATGTAAAAAGTAAATCACGAAGTATTAAATTGAATGTGGTGCAGTTTTTAAAGGGGGGAGGGCGCTCGAAACTGGTTTAACCAAATCATTTTCCCTAAAGGAATTTTGTCGCTTTTTAACAGGATGTTGACACTTTTTAAAGCAAAAAAAAATTATTCCCATAATGCGACCTTCTTTGTCTTTTTTCTTTTCATATTCATACAGAAATAAGTGAAGATGACTTACAATGAATGCCTCGCCAAATAGTTTTTTTAAACATCTCCCAATAAAAGGTCAATATGATTTTCCAGGATTTTCTAAAGAGAAATTTATTTTTATTAAAACTCGGGTTGTGACGCTTGACTACTAAACTTTGACAACTCAAAAAGGAAGGCAGAAGTAACCTGTCAGTTCTTCTTTTGTGGCTTGCTGCCAAAACATTCGGTTCATCATTAAACCTCTGCGCTTACATGAAGCACGCTAAGATTCTAGCTTAAATCTTCCAACATATGAGTATTTTTCAATTTGAATTAATATTAAAAGATGACGGAACTGTTCAAGTATGGTTAACACGATAACAATCAAGTTATAATAAACGCGTATCCTAAGTTGGAAAATTTCGACAAATTGGGTAAGTCTTTGAAAATAACAATATGTACGCTTTCACAGAAGGCAAAATGAGTTGATCATTATTACAATAGAAGATGGAATCTGCTGTTTCAGGATGCAAGATCACAATGGCAAAATCACCCCTTTCTATGGAAATGGAAAATTGGATTTCGAAAGACCAGGATGACATTTGTCTTCCTGAATTGTTTTTAGTTCTTATACTTTAACTTTCACAATGTATTTTTGAATCTCCGATTGTTATTGAGTTTAAATGCATGTAGTGGAATTACTAAAAATACATATTATTAATTTGCCTGATGAAGAGATTCATGGATACGAGGATTTTTTGTTGGGACTTGGGACCATTTGATTCGATATACGGTTTACAGTATCAAAATCACTCTTTTTCAGCAGGAGAAGTGATGGTCCACATAGCAACGGAGGACGGAGAGGTGGGCAACTTTACGGCAGCCAACGAACCTTCCACACCCAACGCAGATGCGGTGAGTGACAGGAGGGAAGAGGAGGAGCCTGCTGCGACCTCTTCGTCGGAGGAAGAAGAGGACTACATTCTGGATGTCACAGCTTGAGACGAGGACACTTATTTCACTGACTAATTCGGAATTCGGACGAAGCCTCCTTTGGACCTCAAGAAGGAACATCAATCCCAAAATATCACATTGGTCATGCGATACGGATGTCTATGTGTGCCTTTCCCAATCCCCCCCCCTCCTCCTTTCAAGTGCCACCATATCTATGTTTGTCAGTCATGACGTAATATAAATACTTGGTTTAAGGGACGAGACTCGCCGAAGCTTGAGTAGCTCCCAAATACAATGCATTAAAAAATACGGTTTACAGTTTACTCTCGTTTTGACAATGGCGATGAAGAATCTATTCCAGAAGATTTTCCAAGCCTTCATGCATATATATTGTGTACTTTTAAGTAGCTTTGAAACCAGCTTTTTGATTTAGAACAAAAGTCACATATAACCCTGAAGTGGCCAGTTTAAATGCAGCGCATTAAAAATATACAAAATATATTTGAGAAAAATTAGAGGAATAAAGTGAGAAAGTCTATTGAAACAATTTTCATATTAAAACTTTGTTTCGTGTAATATGCAAACTTCCGTAACCTTTACTTTAAAAAAATGTGTCAAAGAAAGAAAAGTATACATTCTTCATTACTGTGTAATTTATTTTTTGAATATGTGTCATGTAAATTGTTGTTTTATCAATTTTCTGATGTCTAATTGGAGAAAAATATAAAGGATCTTCTATAAGTAAAAATTACCATCTTAGTTCATCAACTGATCCTGTCAGAATATATTTTTTTTATTGTTATAGTTAATACATGAAATTAAACAAACCTTGAAACAATGCCTGATAACAGTATTTGTAACTTATGCTTACTTATCAATTCTAATAATGAAGATACTGTAACATTACAGCAACAAATGAAATGTGCGGTTTGACCTGTGAGGCACACGTGACATGAAACGAGACTTTCAATTATTCCTACTTCATTACTCTCGGGAAACGTTTATATAAGAAAATTTTAATTGTGATTTTAAATTTGCTAAATTAAGCGTGGATTTCAATTGATACTAATGTGATGACGTTTGAGCAAGATAAACGGGACCCAGTCTACTCGCTGGAAAACGATTAAAACAGGACGTCGAAACCCGAAGGAACTCAACGCATTACATGTTAAAAACCTTGTGCAAAATCAAAACTCCTGTTAATGCGATACTTGGAGTTCTCAAAAAGCCTGAACTAATAGTATCAGAGGAATAATTTTTGGTATGAACACGACCAGTGGATTTTGGAGAATGATCCCGGAGCTGGCCACCCAAGTGATAAATGCGAATAATCGAATCGCTGCTATCTTTGTTTGTTTCCGACCAAAATATCCCCATCGACACTCTGATTCTTTAACATAGCGGAAGAGTAATATAGACCACATCATCGTGAAGCACTTTATTCCAATTGTAATGAAATACATGTGTTTTCCTTGAACTTCAGTGCCCTCTGAACATTCAATCGTTTTATTACTTTTTTCAAACAGTACCTTTGCAAATTATGGCATAATTATACTTAGACTAATTATAATAAGACCTCTCGTTAAGCAGTCTAATTGCTGGTCTTTGTGAGTTCTTGTTGTGGTTGACAGAAAGTTGTGGGAATATCTCCCATGAACGGCACGTTTCTATTTCTACTTAAATGCAAAAAAGGTTTTATTTTATTGAGGATAAACTGGAAAACTACTTAAATGGCAAATATTATGAAAGTGTTTTCCTGCTAACAATAGTGCTAGAAATTGTTTCCTTGTAGTTTTGAACTCATGAAAAACTTCCTAAGTACAAGCTGTGATGTAACACCACAGGGAATATCAAATAATAAAAAAAAGAAATATTAACTCCCTACAAAGTGCCACTTATGGCGTTTTCCAATGGCAAGATTTTTCAGAGATTTCGGTGAAAAAATCCACTCCAGATATTTTTTGAAAAATCTTGCCAAACATCCAGAGCAGATCTGTCGAATTTCTCTCTTTTTCATTGGAACAACTTTTTCCAATACCCCGTACATCCGGTATTACCTTTGATGTCTCCTTGGCGGATCTGAAAAAAAATCTGTCGGCCATTGGAACAACCCTGTATTCCCATTGGAACAATTTTTTAAAATCTACTCTGGATCTACGAAATCTCTTGAAAATCTTTCCATTGGAAAACGCTATTAGAATTTTAGAAAACCACTTTGTATACGCGGTTTATTTGAATCATAAGATTTTAAAGGCGAAAATATGAATTCTTTTTAATTTTTTTTTTAATATAAATTTTCACAACGAGGGCAAACCTCTTCCTGAATTTTAACAACAATTTTATACTTGTTTAATTGAAATCGGGATTTAATTTTTTTTTTACTACCGATAAAAAATGTTATAACATAAATTACTATTTGAATTTAAGAGATCGTCAAATTCCGAATTTTAATTTTTAATTTTTGTCATTGAGTGATGGTTTTCCTTAACCATGATTACTGTATAATGAAGCTTACTTAAGTTATTTTTAAGTAGTTTAACATCTAAGGGGAAAATGGTTCTTTAACAATCTTGATAAAATTAATGGATCGTTTAAAATATTTTTTATGTTAAAAATTCAATTTCTGTTTTGATTTAAAAAAATAAAAATCTATTTTTAACTGTCCAAATGATATAATAGGGAAAGGAACAAAAAAATAAAGTTTTATGCAGCAAATAATCTTTTTCAGCGTAAAAAACTGAACAACTGGTGTATAATATTGTGTATGAAATGAATTTATCTTGGCTGTAAATCAAAGCCAACGCCGGTGTGTAACGCACCGTACAAAAAACGGCCTTTCAGCCATCTTGACGATGAAGACAGACATTTTACAGAAAGGGTCACTTCCGCATTTTGTAGAGAATTGCAATTTCCTATCTCCTGGTGTATGAAGGTTAGTTCTGTAGCAAGTGCGGTTGTGGTCCTTCTTTCAATATGTCCGTCTTACTGTAAATGCAAAGATGGCGGAAGGGCTGTTTTACATTCCATGCGCTACATACCGGTGTTGACGTCGATTTCCAGCCAATAAATACATATTTCAAACACAGTATAATACATAATTTTGTTTTTCACGCCGAATACGATGGTATGTTTTATGAAACTTTTTTTTTGTTCCTTTCCCTATCAAAAGTTTATTTTAATAACTAATAAATTTCAGTTTTTTTAAATTTCAGTTTCCAAATCCACCGCTTTCGACACGCAAACATTTCGCTTGGAAGGATTCTTCGATTACGGAACCGGCTCTATCGACTAAGCTTGTGCAATTAAACATAACAGCTGCTTCTACGTGTTTTCATATTCCGGCCGTATTGATCAAGATATGTGCAAATCCAAAAAGTGGCCCGGGAAAAATCATCTCACTCGTTCCTTGGTTCCTTCTGTGTAAGCGGGCATTCTTTCTCCTGCGCCGCAGCGGAATTACTAGAGAAGAATTGAATTTATCAATCTTTTGGGCTTCCTACAGTATTGTGGAGCCTGGCTCTACATCGATGGCAACTGTGCTTTTGAATAGTTTGACACACCTGGATGGTTTTACCGGTCAACTGGTTGTCAACGGGATCCTGGGGTTCGTGAGGCGGTATGGCTCCTCTGGCTTTCTAAAAATACAAATGTATTAGTTAATTCATTCAGTTCGAAATGAGGGGGGATTAATTCTAAATACATCATGAACATCGGTGGTGAGGTTGTCAGTAGCCAACCCAAATTCCGCATTGACACCTGAAAAAACAAAACAAAAAAACATGACAATATAATTGAGGTACAAAGATACACAATTCATTGTTACAAATTACCGTTGACAAAAAAGTGTCCCTTGAGGTTATATAATTCAGCCAACAGTCAACACTTTGTCCTCCATAGCGGTTTGAATCTGAGTGAAGAATTGTTGCTTCTCATGCGAGCGCCTGGGTTTGGCTTCCGCTTCCAAGTGGCGCTGGGTGGGCAAGCGGAGCGGGAGGGGGGGGGGGGTTGAACCAGCTAGGTTATTTTATTAACTTATATATAAATGTTTTAGAGAATAAAACTTAACTTAACGAAGGCGGCCGCTTAGGCCGCCTGAGAAATGCCAAATCTGTAGAATAGCAAAAGTAAAATGGTTGTTATTACGGGTTGTAACACTGGCACACTGCGAGTCAATGCATGTACACAGGCACAAATCATTACAAATTTAAAGTCATTCCGGGCAAAGCCGAAGTGAGGAACAGCTAGTGCCTTATAAAGAAAGAAAAGGAGAAGCTATTTATTTTTCCTTTAACGATGAGCACTTTGAACCCAAAGAAACAAAAGCCTAACACAACAAAATTTCACATTAACTCTAATTAATAATTTCCAATTCTTTTCTTTTTTTCTTCTTTTTCAAAATTGCATAATTTGTGACTTAGTTCACGCAGCTTTTTTCAGTTACTTTCAAATGTTCCTTTTTTCTAGAATTCTTTAAAATATCTCCAAAACTCTTATCAAATATTTTTCATTCTCGATTATTTTTACTTTATATAAGGATATATCTGTCACTATTTCTGATTCTTAATTTAGATCACTGCGGTGGTTTTTCGAGAAAAAGAATCAAATTGAATTGGTTAGCAACGTTTGCAGCCTAAATATTATATCTAAATAAACAGCAAAAAAACGTTTAAACTCGATTAAAAAGGTAATTGAGTGAGGAAATGGGAAAATTCTTTTCTTTTTAATTACCATTACGTCATAATACACCTTTAGTATATCAAACTATCGTATGGTAAACCCTTTTAATAATTACATTTTTAAAAAAACGAAAAAAGAATGGAATAAATGTGAACTGGAAACACTGTTACAATCACAACCAAAATGTAAACAAGTTGAATTTAGATTTAAGAATTCTGTTTAATTCCTGTTGATTAGTCTTATTTTAAAATTAAATCACCGCTATGGCTATAAATAGTAAAAAGGCAAAATTTAAGTTAATTACATATATCATAATAGCAATCAACAATAAATACAAATGCTACTACATAAGCCCCATTTCCCCAATTCCGAAGTTTCGATCTAGAAGAAAGAGTAAAGGAGCGGGGTCTCGTGTAGGAAAGGGGTACCCATCATTCCGAGGGGTTGAAGTATCCTCCGCCTTCGATTTTCTACCTGCCTACTAGCGAACCTGTGGGTAAGCCTGGAACATTTAGTTTTGCACAGGCGCAGAAAAACGCGCGCAGGCGCAAAAAAACCCGCGCGAGCGCAGAACAATTGCGCGCAGGCGCAGAAAAACGCACGCAGGCGCATGAAAACTCGCTCAAGCGCAGAACAACTGCGCGCAGGCGCAGAAAAACCTCACACAGGCGCAGAAAAACGCGCGCGTCGCACACAAGGAAGAGCTTCTCAAGGTAATCAATAGGTTCGCTAGTTTGCAGGTAGATTTTTGAGTGGGCGGTACCTCCAACCTCCCGAGATGGTGAAAAAAGGAAGATCCGGCTCCTTCACTCTTTCTTCTAGCCTAAATTAAGATGTTTTCACGTCAATAACTGAATGGTTTTGGGCAGTCTTTCACATCATCTTCACTAGAACATTATAACATGGTACAGTTGCATGACATGGGCAGTTGGGCAGTAAATAAACATACGACAACATGAAGACACCCAATGGTTAAACTACGGTCTATTTTCTGAATAAGCAAGCAAAACTTCTATAAAGAAACTAAATCGAATAAAGAAAGGAAATAAGTAAGGGAGAAGGTAATTAAAGAAGTGGTAAACGTTCGCGTGACCCCCAAGGGGCGTTTATGCACCATAGAAATAGGGTAAACAGATTAAGTTTGTTGAAACAATCACATAATTTCTGAGTAATGGGATCGAGGAAATACAACCCGACAAACGATTGATCCCCGAGAATAAGAATAGCTGGAGATATCCATCTACTTTTAGTCACCTAAGAAAAGAGAATATAAAATGACACGTTTTTAGAATAACGAAGGTCAATCAGTTTAAACAAGGGGGTGTGTATCTAACTTACGATGAGAGGAGGCAACATCGGACTGTAAACCTAACGACATTATCCATCCTTTTATTTTCGGAAATGACAAAAAGACAACTCAGATAGAAATCTGCTGTCTACCCAACATTTTCTTCTTACCGACTATTGATGTTTTTTTCTATGCACCGGTTACCTCTGTTACGCAAACCCACTCAGCACCTATGCCATAAAACGAACCCCTCTTTTGCAATATATCCATCAATTCTCATCCTTTTTCCTCACTTTGCTTTCGCCTCCAATAATTATATAACTTTTTTAAATACACAGTTTCAGTTCCTGAAACATAAAAAAAGGAATTCTACATTAAATAAAGCGAATAATATTGATTTTTCTGATTTTTTCCTATGGTTTTCTGAAAAAAATAAGATTTCCAACCATTTTTTACCCTAATTTTCCCAAGTGAAACACGTAAATGTCAACTAAATATAATAACTTGGTGTAGTGGCCATCTCCCAATTGACCAGTACCAACAAGACAACTACTTCCTCATCACGGAAATGAAGCCCATCTCTATTTATTTTCACCCAACTACAACTGACAATTAACGAAATAAATATTGATAGAAAAATGGTTTTACGCTACGACAAGAAGGTTTTCTCTTTTTTGTTGTTGTAAAATAGCTGGGCGTCTTTCGGAGAAGCAACTCTCTTTTCGCTGCCATTGACAAAGAATTTGGACCACTTTTTTGTGGTTGTGTCTTTGCTATCATACTTATCAAATGGTTATTCAAGGTGCATCTGGTTATAGAATTCTTGAAATAAAATTTCGGTTATTAATTTCTGCGGATTTATTTTACTTCTTCGTGAGTAGGAAAACTTTTTAAAATAAATAAATAAAAAATTCGCCGAAAAGCGGATAATCGTTTACAACCATTATGTGGTGCTAGTGGTTCCATCTTTAATTAAACATTTTATTAATTCTGAATGTCGCTTATCACTCAATCAGTTTAATATACTTGTGACCAGCGCTTTTCGAAATTCGTATAATATAAAAAAGGGGAATACTTGTTGAGTTGCCGATAGAATGTCATAAATTTTAAGCAGTAAGTCTAGAGCCAGTATTTGGAGCTTCTGTGCCGGTTGATACAACCACCTACAAGATCCGGCAAGAAATAACGGTTAAAATTATTTCTATAGTTTAACAGAAACAAATATTCGTTCCCAAAGTATGTAACGGCGTGTTTTGACCACATATTTTTTTTCAAAAACCAAGAAAGTATTAATTTTTTATACCCAGACAAAGATACAAACAGTCGTAATTTCCAAACAATGTGAACGAGGAACGAGGCAACGTTTGTTAGCATTAAACATTTTAATTGATTATGAATTCTACGTGAGGTAAAAATCAAGTAGAACATTTTACGGCTTAAGGGTAAGGTAGGGAATTGACAGATACTTTAGTTAAGGACGATTTTGTTAGACTGTTGTCATTTTTAAAAATTCCTCCCTCGCGCGTTATCTCCGTTTGAACATTAACTCTTTTACATTTAATATATCAATAAATTTTTTTGACCAACTTGTAAATGATTTTTCTTATCTTGTTGCTACCAGCTTGGTCATCCTTGATGCCGAAATAACAACGGTTGACTTCTTGGACGAGATATAGATTCCTGGGAAGAAGATGATTTGAAAGAAGACAAATCGTAAAAAATCATAAAATCAGATCTAAGAAAAAATAAAGAAGCTCGATTTGATATCAAGCTTGAAATTAAATTGAATAATGTGAAGTTTTTGTAATATTTAGATTGAAAAATGTTGCTATGCAATGTTTGTTCTCCTCCTTGGTTGAAGACAATTTTTTTTTGAAATACTGCAAGATCAGGAACATTCTAGCGCATGTTTTAGTGAAACCCTGATCCTTCTATTATTTATGGATCGGCTGAAACTAATTCTTAAAGACCAAATACATTTTACGTAATAACTTACGTAATTAAAGCTGCTTAAAAATGCGACCACCACCATTAAATTAAAAATTTTAAGCGCCATCCAATGGTTTATTTAGTTTTGCTTGGCGGCCAAAACAAAAAAGTGCACTTTTTTCAAAGGAAAGTTTGGTCGGTTGTTAGGTGGATTCGCTCTTAAGCAGATTTTCTTATTTTCGATTTTTTAGCTTTTGCTTTAATTACAAAAACATCATTACTATGCACATACTTCTAATATTTTAAAGTTTTCAGATCTTGTTTCCAATTAAATGATTGGTGTGATTCTTTAACTTCTTCGATTAAAATCGGTTGTATAGGTAAGAAAATTGTAAAAGGAAACTTTTTACTGACAGTTCTATAAATAATGAACTGTTTCTAATGAAAATTAACAAAAATTCAATACCATACATAATAACGAATCAACCAAAAAATTATACGCAATGTAAAGTACTTAAATAAAGTACCTGATTTCTGCTGTGTTCAAAATGAATAAAGTAAGTGCATAATATATTTAATTGAAATAGAAAAAGTGCCCACAAAGAGGTGAGCATTTTTGTGGATGAGTTACTTCGAAACAAGTTAAATCAATCACAATTAAATGTGCTTTTTATATATTTTTTTCATTACATAACTACATCATATCGGGTTTACAGCCAGGGCTGTGACAATTGCGCCAATAAATTATGAAAATAATATCGATTGACACGTTTCATTTGGTTTTTTTCGATTTTCGCGCGATATTAAAAAATATTTATTGATTAATGGAAAAAGTCGGTCTCTCGACTGTGCCAGCTTTTCCCTTTAATTCAATCCTTGTCATCCTTTTTGCTTTGAACAAAGTTGCGACACCTAGAAGCTTGGTATTTAAAGCTATCTTCTTCAGACGGTCCCGAAATGTGAACAGATTAGATTTATCTCTTGTTTCTTAACTAGGCGGGTTTCATTGACAAGGGCCTCACCCTCATTTGGAACTGTTGGGGATTTGAAATACTGATTTATAGTGTATGTAGGAGGGATAACCAATAATTTTCCTGTCTCCTACATGCAGACATACACAAAAAGCAATAAATACATACATAAAAATTTCCAAATTCAACGCAATTCACTTTTTCTACTAAGAATAATATCAAAATGGCCACGAAGGATATCGGTGAGATCGTTGTGCTGATTTAAAACTATATCGTACCTCTCCTCATTAAAATCATTGAGTGGGAATAGTATTCTTATGGTTTAAAAAAGTGTAAGTTCTAAGGTTGTAGCATTCTATGGGGACCTTTTTAGTTTCAGGATAAAAGAGCTCAAAAATACATTTTAGCCAGTTTTTTTAGTGTTTGGATTATCGTTAACTCTCTAGATAATGGTGCTTTTGAGGAATATGGTTTTGGTTCCTCATCAGCGGGAGTGGCTTTCAAATTACTTTCTATCAACTTGTACAGCAATTTAGATTGACTTTCTAGTAGAGTTGACATCTGGCTGTGCTGTTGTGTAATTTAAAGAAGCTTCAATAAAATTTTTCTTGGCCAGAGATTCCAAAATATAAGAGATTTTGTTGTTGAATTTCAAACTAGGCTCTTATTTTAGGCCTGATTGGTAGCGGCATCATATTTTGCTTATGACATTCGTGTCTTTGGTTAACGCAGGATTTGAAGTATTTATCGTTCGGATTTCGTTGTTGATGGAACCCATACGATATGGTTGAGTGCGAAATACATTCGGTTTGGGTTGTTGGCCGATCGGATAGAGTCCTGGATTATAACCCTAGCCATAAGATTCCTACGGAAAAAAATTGAATTTGGTTAAAACTAAATTCAAATATGGCAAAAATATTTCTTTAAACTTAACTTACCATGACTTTCTTACCTCAAGGGATTGAATGTTTGATGTGGCTTTCTTTTCTTTCTAGGACTTAAACTCACGAAAGGAAAGGTTAGGTTATTTGGCTGGTGATTGATTTGACATTTGAAATAAAATAGGCGGCGAAGTAAAAATTAATAAAAACAGTTTGGGAGGTGTTCGCCATTCATACACTTCTGTCTTGTACGATGGCTGTGGCTTTGTCTGTATTATTGTATGAGACATGAGAGGGAGAGCTCTTAGCAGCAAATTTGAGACACATCCTTAGTTAACATTTGAAACAAGAAGGAAAAATTAGAACATTAAAAGACTCAAGAAAATTTTAAAAATGGCATAATCATACGGAGGCGGAAGAGAACAGAAAAGAGCCGCCTCTTCTGCATAAGATTGAATGAGTAAGGAAGCCTAAACTACTACTATGTCTAAAAAATGAACAAATTAAAAACTTTATTCACTACAAAAAAAATAAAGTTTAAATATATTACATTACTGCTCCGATTTGAAATACTTTCTCCTTCGAATCACATCTGGATGCGATGCGACCAAATTTTTAGTTTTTTCTTTCTTTTGAGGATCAGTGG
This sequence comes from Chydorus sphaericus, assembly GCA_030141595.1. Lineage (NCBI taxonomy): Eukaryota > Metazoa > Arthropoda > Branchiopoda > Diplostraca > Chydoridae > Chydorus > Chydorus sphaericus. The sequence goes on along the minus strand of CM057926.1, from coordinate 9,308,593 downwards.
CTGATTGGGACTGGATCTTGGGAGCCATCCGGGAAGGGGGTAGAACTTTGGGAGGAGAAACAAGAAAAATCTAAAAAATCTAAAAAATAATATACCCATATAATATAACGTAATTTTTAAAAAGCAAATAAATTCTTTTTTTTTTATTTCTATGGAAATTATTCAAACATTTTTCTTGTGAGCGAAATGATGCAGATTGATTGGGTATCCATTTACTAGAGATTTGCCGTTTATATAAAAAAAAATTCGGCCAAAATACAAATAGCACAACCCACAGTAGTCTCCATATTACCAGTTTGGTATATCAGCAACCAACAGGTTCCTCTTGCGCTGGTGTTTGTGACCACGTTGTTTGAAATTTTAAACCCAGATAAAACGTAATTGGCCTGTTTTATCGAGGTTATAGCTAACTTGTTGTTTTGGTATCGAGCTGTCCCCTTGACTGATGGATCATCAAGTGCCAGCTGGTTTCATTCAAGAAGATTTAAGGTTGAACAGTGTTATATCGACGGCAAGGAACGGTACACCAAAAGCTAGGGCTGGTGGGAACTATGCGTGACGTATTGAGATAGAAGGATCATCTAGCCGTCACCTCGAACGTCGATTCCGTGATTACCAGAAGCCAGCTGAAGCTAGGTGGGTCTACCAATTCTATGCTGTTTCTTATCGTCCATTTAACCAGGTTTTTTAAAATTATGCTCACCATAAGACGGATTCAAATCAATTTAGGGCGTATTGAAATAAACATTTATTTGCTTTCTCCAGCTGTTAAAATCCCAATGATAATCATTATTGTTATGAGTTGTTTGTTAATATAGCTTAGGAGCACATAATTTATGTAGAAATTAACGGGTGTAATATATGTGCAGAATTATTTATTTTTACAAACATGCATTACTTTTTTATCTGGATGGATATTTATCCCTATCACTGACAAAAAAAAATATAGAGCAAATGTATCACATTTGGAAGAATATGTAACTATGATACATATATATGAATATGAATTAATACGTACAGTATGGTCCAAATAAACTTGAGGGGCACAAAGCACTAAACAGCTAAGGGCCCCTCAATTTTATTTGAACCATACTGTACAATAAAACGAAAAACAAACCCACCTATGATGGACTTGTCCTTTTTAACTTATTTAGGTTTTCTCGCCCCTTGTCCCAAACGTTGACTGTTTCGTCATCTTTCACTGATCAATGTATTTGACAGATTAAACTATGTACATCAAAGATATCGGGACAGAAAGCTCGGCAGTATTGTATTTCCCCTGCTTTTTTACCATTAGAGGTTTTGCTCGCCAAGCAAGTGGTATGCTCTCCAGCAAACTTGTGAGGAGGCAAAAGATAATGACTAATAAAATGACTATTTAAAAATAAAAAAAAGTCGTCTCCCATCTCCTCATGGATAAAATGTCCTCTTTGGGAATCTGAATAAATTGCACAGTTTTCTTTATTCAACAAATTTGATTTGAATAAGATTTGTTGGAGGCCCAAATTTTTGCACATTATTGGATCACAACAACATTTCAGTAAAACAAAGATAGAAGATGGGAAGGAATCTATCAAGGATCGATTTAAAAGGTTACCATTGTACTATACAAACATTATGTACAACAATTACTCATTAAATACATTTCTCAGGTTTAGTTATTCCGATTCCATTGTCAAAACTTTAATTTGTCGAACGGTTATTTAAAAGTTTTACTTTTTTTTTAACTTTTCATATGTATAGGTATTTTTTATTAGAATTACATTTGATTTTTGGAATAAAATGAGGAGCAGAGTGGTCGAAGTCACTATTCGATTACAAGTATTTTTCTCTAGGCTACTTCAAAATCTCTCAACGTATATGTGCGTTTCTCTACGAAATCCATCATATAAGCATCCTTTTTCTCCACTCAGAAATTTGCATTTAGGAGACAAAACCAATCATGATGGGCTGCCCATTTGCGTTGAACGCATCTACTTATCGGGGTTCTAATAAAGTACGGAATACGGAGTACGGAATACGGATTAGGAAAGTACGGAATTTTGGTACGGAAAACGGCTTTATTATAGTACGGAACATGAAAGTACGGAAAATGCTATTTTTTAATTTACATGCTAAAGTACGGAATTATTTTTACGGAATCGGGTTGTTTCACTTCGATGCTCGCTATCTATTATAGACTTTTAAAATAATCAAGGAAATCCACTTTTACAGTTCCACTTCCATGTTTTAGTCTGCACTATTTCAGCTTCTAAAACAACAAAACTTAAATATTTTGATTGAATCGCCATCTAATTGTGTATTTGTACAACATTTTTATGTCTGCGTTAACAATCGCATTGTTAAATGATTATTTGCTTTAACTGCTATCTAGTGTCCCATTTCAAAATAGTTTAATAAAGCCGAGCCTAGCTCAGTTGCTGAAAACCTGGTCTTTGCCACGTTGTGAACGCCATCTAGTGAATGAATTCAATTTGTTGAAGTTAACGCCGGCCAATTTTTTGGGGAAAGTTAACAGCCTAACTAGGTATTCTAAAATCGTTACACGGTGCGAACGCCATCCAGCGGTTTTATCCAACTGGTTTAATTCCTTTAGCTAGTTAACGAAGACCTATAGTTTGGCCAATTTTGCTATTACCAAATTACCATCAGGTAAAAAATTTATAAGCTGTGATTTAACAAAACTATAATGCCATTGGTTTATTAGTTTCGCAAGTATTAAGTATAAGTTTAACCCAAATCTCTTCTAAGGTAGTAATCCTTAGAAAAAAAAGAATTGTTCACGCTGTTTCAAAGTTAAAGTTATATTTAGGTGATTGTTTTGCTCAACTCAAATCAACACTTCCAGAAAATACTTTAAATACTATTAGTATACAATAAGTAGTACTAAAAATATTATCGATGGAAAAGTATACTTATATCTTATTTAACTTAATTAAGTTTATTATAAATATCGCATCTTAAGATTATATATAGCAATGCATTATATGATATATGGAGGTAGACCCAATGATACCGTTATTGTCATTTGCGCTTCTATTTGCTGTGAAATTGCTGCCGCGGCTTGGTACGCAAAGTCTTCTGTTACTGTCATTATGTTATATGTAGAAGTTACTCTAGTAGTTATGCTATAGTAAACGAAAAATATTTACAAAGATGTATGTACTTTCACTGTAGTTTGGTTGGATATGAATATGTGAAATCACATAGCATGATTAGGAAAATATATAGTACGATATAGTGAAAACATATATTTCTTCATAGGTACCGTATACCGTATACCGTAGTTTGGTTGGGTATGAGTATGTATTTTAACCTAGAATACGATGCCATACTACATGGTACGTTGAGAACCATATAGCAATAAACGTATATAAGGTACCATAAGGTACGTAAATATCCCATATTTTTTTATATTCATGATGTAGTTAATGCGAAAATGAAAATGCAATATCCCAGAGTACCATGCCATACCACATTGTATGGTAAGATCATTTTTCTACGATATGATTGAATACATTATACGAAAGACATTACAATACAATCCCACGTAGGAAAGGTACAACATAATAAGATGGTAGCAATGCACCATATAGTTCCGATATATAATACGATACCATATACACTATTTTGGTACATATGATACTTTGCGTGGTATGGTTGAATATGAATCCATGCTACAAAACAATACGATACGCGATACCACAAATTACGACAAAATACCATTTATTTCTGAATGCTTTAACAAAGTATGTTATAATACCATATAGGGCGGTATGTAGCACGGCGCTGTACGATGCATAGGCTTCATTATATAATAGTATGTGATTGACAACTACATTTTAAATTTATTAGTCTGCTATAATGGTAGGGTTCAAATATGCCAATAACAATGATAAGTTAAATGAAATGATATTTAATAATGAGCCCTGGCCACTGAGATAACCTGTGAAACATCCTATTCTGATAAGTATATTGTAAGGCGTCGTGAATTATAGTTTGATAAACGTTTGTTGTATTATTACATTAGTTACACTGTTGTAAAAACAGACGCCCAGTTCAATTTCTACGTTGTAGGGTTTGAAATGCTGATTCCTGTTTAGATCCCAATATCCCAGTTTGAACCTCTTTGAACCTTTTGAAATTCTACATTAGTATGACACGAGAAATAAACTAATTTTTCATTAACTTTTGGTGATTTGAATAGAGAAACCCGTTTTTATTTATTTTTGATGTATTATTTCTTCCTGTCTCATTCCTGTCGCAACCCACAATAGTTTTCAAGAGATTTTCAAAATTCGATTCAAGAAATTATAGTTGATAGTACCATTTACCATGCATCGACCGATAAAATATACAATGCAGCATGTCACTTCAAGTCTAAATTTTCCTCATTTTAGATAAGTATCTTGCGGCATCTACTTTATTGGCATTATTTCGTGAGTAGTATTTAAAGCAATACTACTTTATAAATCGGAAAAAATCTTATGTCTCGTGCATGTTAAATTAATGCGATAGATTAAGGTATTATGGTAATGATATATTGTGTAGGTTCCAAAAATATACATATTATCTATATTATACAATGAAACATTATATAACATGATGCTGTAAGATATAGTACTAAATGGTATCATGGCATATTCATTTGATAAAAATAATAAAAATGCCAAACACGTTTGTGGGGGCAATAACAAAACTAATCTTGCGATATTTCCAATATAATGTACAAAAAGGTAACCTCACTACGTTGTATCATATCATAGTATATGTTATTATACCTTACTATGTAGTGTCATACAAAAAATAATGCTTTGAAACCGCAATATATTGTAACTTTTTCAATTATCGATACTCCGCACCAAATATTGTTTCGATTGACCGCTTTGCTGTTAAGAATTGGTTTAGTAAAACAGATTGTAATAAAATGAGGTCTACTGCCCATGCCGGAAGGCAAATGTTACATTCTTATTTTTTAAAGACTTGCATATTGTATTTTATAATTTTTAAGTATTACTTTGTATAAGATATCATACGACATGCATACTATACAATATTAATCATCAATACGTGTAAATTTAAATATCTCATATTATATTACATATATACCATAATGTTATTATATTATATCACATTACAGTGTAAAACTATATAAATAGGGAAACTAGTTATGAAACAATATTTAAAAGCATATAAGAATATCGTATACATTTGAAGAAATCAAAACGGAAAAATATCTTGCTTGTACAAACTCGTTCTTCAAAGCATGTTCTTTTAAACCATTTAGAAGTATTGGACGAACAAGATGAATGACTTTTACCTTTGATACATTAACAGCTGGACAGTCGTGCTTAGCCGCCGTTGTTTTGGAAATACAGCCATGGTCGTAAACTACATATTTTACAAACAATATGTAAAAATATGCGTGCCTTTCACAAATTGGTCTTATGTTATTATTTGTTAACCAATAGCAAGTATGAATTTATTTTCAAATTATCTTTCAAAATTTGACGACACCTGATATATTATTAGAGAGTTTTAAGAAATCAATCTATTTAATGGGAAGCAAATTAACCATTATGAAGAAAATGTAATGATTTAAACATCATTTTCATTTTCACCAAAAATATTTTTTTCGATCGATACCCTCTCCCTGCGTTTTAATGGATTGATATTTTTCGCTTTTGTTATAAAATTAAATCATATCTCAGCTCATGAACAGTACTTATAATAAGTGTGGTATCGTCCGGAAACAAATGGCGTTAAGTATACCGTTTTTATAACTTGTAAAAAAGTTGAATCAAAGACTAGTATTAAGTTTGCCATGTTAAGTATAACAGATTATTTAAGAAAACCCTGATAAAAACAATCATGGTTTCAATATTAAAGCGCCTAAATATTTTTTTGTTATTTTACTTTTCTGTTCCTTTCATAGCGATTGTGTAGTGCGTCTCAATGCCTGCTGCGAAATAAACAAATAAATTTGTCAGAAAACGGAATAAATCTTGTGTATAATATTGTTAATATCACAGGTTTTATTATTATCTTTGCGCTCAACAAAAAAAAAATTCACCCATGTAAAACCATAACTTTAGGTACTTGATGTATCTTCTGCACCGGACCATATCTTATCGAGCAGTTCTATAAGGCATTATGTCACACCATGTTTACCTTTATGAACTATGGATGGTATCTTACCGTATTATGTGAAATCATATCATACTGTACGGTTGCATATATATTCACATCTAACCGGACTACAAAGTATCATACACGGTACCGAACTATATGATCTCATATCGTATTGTACTATATTTTGTATCTTATCGTACTATTTTATCATATGTTCACCACTAACCAAAAAAGCATGATATCACACATCGGATTATATGATGTCATATAATTATCGCACTATACTGTATCTAACTATACAATATGTATCTTACCGTACTATGTGTTGTCGTATCCTATTGTATGGTGTCTTTATATTGTATTATATTTTAAATTATTACTATATGGTATCTTAAGTAGCAAATACAAATATATTTCTTTTTTTAAAGCTTATTCCTTCTATTAGACGATTTTCTACAAAACTTAAGCGAATGCTCTTACACGCATCATTATGACGTGTTCAAACTTTATTGCGTTCATCCCCATGAAAACAGCCTCCAACACCTATTTTCTTTTTTACTACTATTTACTTACTTTTACTTACTATTTTCTTATTACGTTTTTTAGACATAAGAGATAAGTCAGAACAAAATTTCTATTTTATTATACATATATTTATGTACTTATTATATATACGTATTGACTCGTTTATCACGTTATTGTAGCATTATAATAGTGCTCAGATGGGAAATCAAGTTAAACTTGCTATGTGATGCCCTATCGTACTATATGGGATCGTATATTTATATCCAACAGAACTATAGCCTGGAATCATATAGAGCTATTTGGAGTTACATTATATCGTACGGTACGATATAATGTAACTCCAATGAATATTACACAGCATAGTAAGGTACGATTCGTACCTTACTATGCTGTGTAATATTCATTCTCAACGGAACTACTGAACTACAGCAAGGCTGCAAGGTATTAGATGCGTTACTTTATGGAACTATATCGCATCGTACTTCTATTATTTGTTATCGGACCATATGATATCTGCAATATTATGTGGCATAGTATTTTATTCTACGGAATCATATATTTAGATTTAGATACAACCAAACTATAGCAGGTTATCACTGTTGTAGCTGTCATTATTTTATGTGGCTATTATTATTAATTTAATTAAGTAAGTTAAAATATTTAAACAAATTAAATGAATTTAATTAACAAGTTCAAGTTTAGCTGACAATTATGTACTTGCAGAATTTGCAAACAAATTAGTCTAAGGTTGGAAGTTAAATGCAACATCTTCATAGCGTCCACAACGTATGCCGTGTTTTTTCCAAACAAAAATCGGCTGTTTACTTTATGGCACTTTAGTTCGGCCCTAATTTTTATCGCGATTCAAGCAACTGCTCATATTAATATAAAAAATTGAATTATAAAAAGCAAAAATATATTTAACAAATGTAACACTAGATGGCGAATCAATTGAAACGTTGGATTTACGTTAAAAAATAGATTTGTAAAAGCAACTCAAAATATCGTGGACTAAAACATGAAAGTGGAACTGGCCAACTGGGGAAATGGATTCGCCCATAGCTCAAAACGTCGATACTAGATGGCGATCAAAGAAAACAATTTTTTGAAATAAGTAGATTAGTACACTAGGAAAGTGGTATTTTTATTAATTGTGCAAAAGTTTATACTAGATGGCAATCACAGCGAAAGATAGAATTTAATTTTCAAAATCTAAATATTGCACATTAAAACATGGAAGTGGAACTGGGGAGGTGGATTTGTCCAAATTAATCAACACCTGATACTAGATGGCAATAAAAGCGAAAAAAACAATTCCGTAAAAATAATTCCGTACTTTAACATGCAAATAAAAAAATAACATTTTCCGTACTTTTATGTTCCGTACTTTAATAAAGCCGTATTCCGTACTCCGTATTCCGTACCTTATTAGAACCCTACTTATCGCAAACCAGCCCTAATTTCTACGCCCTCAGTGATTGCGTAGAGGAATGGCATCTTTTTACGTGTGGGACCCTCACATAAAAAGATGCCATTCTACCCAATCAGCCACCCAACAAATTTTCCTGTGGTTCGCCGTCTCATTTGTTTGTTCAGTACAACTTTTTTAGCAAAGAGTTCGCATTTTGTAGTGGGAGAGGGGGCTGACTAATTTAATTTAGAAACTAGGGAGATCATACAACAAATTGCAAGCCCATATTAGGGATTAGCTTAAATACCCGTTTCGTGTGTGCATGTGGCATTCGACTTATATAATCACTTTATGTTGCTTCATGTTGCAATTAATTTTGTATTGAAGACAATCTGTATACCAAAGTTTTGCTAGTTAGCTTTGTAAAAAATTACAAAATCTTTAATGGTGATACGTTCATCGTTTGATGTTTTGTATCATCAAGTTTGTTTAGATATGATTAGTGGTTTTCCATTTGAAAATTATTTGCAACAATTTCCTTAATAAAGAATGTATCACGAACGTCCGCTTCAAAAAATTGTTAGACGATTAGAAGAGATTTCCAGGAACGCAAGAAGTATCTTAATTAGAAAGAGCGGCGTCATCAGCGCAAAAAGAATTCACAATGATAAATGGCCCTTATGTTTTTAAGAGACACAGATTACAAGCAACTTAGTCTTAAAAGGGTCTTTTGAAATTGCAAAACCAGTCAGTATTGTAATCGCTATCTTAGAAATTTAAAAATCGTACATGTGCTTAATTTTGTGAAAAATGATTATGGGTATTTTATTGGGGAAATAGAGTACACCAAGCCCTCGGATATATAAACGTACGTGTGAATCCCAAAAATTAGACATCTATTCTCTAAAAAAGACATCTGATATCAAATATTGGCCACTCAGTTCATTTTTATGTAAGGCTCTAGTCTTTCCATTTTGTAAAAAGGAAAAATTTGCACTTTTCCAATATATTTCAAGTCATGAGGAGCTGTAAATTTTTTTCAAATCAATTATTTTCTAACTAATCTAAAATTCATAGATGACGTCTTCCGCAAGTCGTCGAAATAACCGCCGGAAAAGTTTGCACGTGTGCCAATCTGGGCGATTTCAAGAGCTAATTTCAAAGCCGTGGAAGCCGTCTAAAACAGTGTCTCATTCAAACTTATAAGGTTATTTATTTTACTTTAGTTTCTTCTTTAAAAAAAAGATAACATTTTATGTAAAATTAAAAAGGTGCAATCCTGAATTATATTAGTTAAAAGTATAGTCCCGTGGAGATTCTCCGTTTTTTAAGAAAAAAAAGTCTGCACGTATACCAAAATATGCCAAGGATATTTGTCATCTATCTCTTAATTACTGTAGAAAAGAGGGCGTTTATAAAACCGCATGTGAGCCGGTCGAGGAAATCTAAAGAGGATACAAAGCATTCTTTCAATCATATTATTTACTTTTACAGTACAGTAATTTTGTTGGTGTTCATCCTCCAGAAATTTCTTTAAAATTGTATATAACAAAATTCATGAAACCTGATTCCTAATTTAAAAATACCAGTTGTAATTGATATTCAGCTTGTACCATATTTTATTAAAATACATTTTTAAATATGAAAAATATTTCAAATTTTTGAGAATTTTGAAGTTGAGCTTTTATTTTTAAGAAAACTTACTCGAAGACTCGTACAAGCTAACTGGAATTATCGATTTTCACCAAACATCAACGATAAATCATTTTTCTTGTTCTTGTTGTCTTGTAAAGGATTTTTGTCGAATAAAAAACCAAACATAAATAATAAAGCGCTTAAGTAAAATGGGATTAAGTCCTGACAAACTTAGTCCATAGGAACTTGTGATCGTTAGTAAACATTTTCATTAGAACTAGAAAAGGTAAGCACTTCCCATTTATTTTCGTAGTCTGGTTTTGATTTTCCGTAGAAAAAAATCGAAAAAGCACCGAGACTTTATGGGAGAGTCTCTTTCAGGAAAAAAAGAACGGCATATGTCCCCATAAGAGCTACTGCCTGGGTGCGAGACTTGCCAATGTCAATACAATAGACATAACTATACAGAACAATGCATTTAACTTGATATAAAATTTTAATTTATGGACAATGAAGTAACAAAGATTGGCAGAGAGTATCGATATCGCAAATTTCATCGATCGGTGGTTTTTTTCATCGATCGATACTGTTTTTCAAAATAATCGTGCGAGAATTGCAATTTGGTTGAAAAGTATCGATCGATACCATTTTCATCGTACATCGCCGTGATAGTCACAACCCGGACGATAGGGCTACGTTGAGATAGGTCCAGGCCACACCGACCGAGAAAGAGTAATTTACTTGCAGCCTCACGTATCGTCAGACCCATGGTCAGACCAAATTGGCATTTTGGCACTGCTCTGTATTTCAGCAGACAACGATTGTTGGAAATTCGCATACTAAGATCTTCACCCCCATAATGTCCTCCAAAACGGAAGGCTTTGTGAAGAGGCATAAGCCCACAATACTTATTTTCTTCCGCGTATGTTCGAGAAGGAAATCAGGAAGGAATGTCGATAGGACAACTGTAAAAACAGTTTTCAATCAAAAGATAAAATCATTGAGTATGAAAGGAGGTTCTCTATTCGAGCTAATTTTCAAAATTTCAATATAGCTCATAAGACGGCCGTACATTTTTACATTTACAGGAACCCGCGAATTAATCCCCGACATCCGCCAGGGGGATCCAGGTAGCCCCATAAGGCTAACATGGGAGTTACAACGACGAGTTACAAAAAACGGGAGACCAATATGCGGATGCCTGTACTACCTTCTCCTAACGGTTGTTATAATGACAACGCGAAGTCAACTACTATTGTTGATTACACAGTTTGACGGGTGTAAAAAACAATTACATGTACAGAGGCATGGTAACATAAGGTTATTAAGCAAGCAACAGAAGTAAACAAGGGCCAGGTCACATTTCTTAAGAGAAGAGTTGTGAAACTCTCTTCACAACCTTTTCCACGAAAAAAAACTAAAGAGAAGGAAATTGCGAAACCCCGCGAAATAAGTTTTAGGAATCATGAAGAAATGGCGTAATTTTGTCATGAAATGGAAATTATTTTTTTAAAATATAAACTACCCAATAAATATTAAACATATAAGTTTTTGGATAAAAAAATTGGGGTCAAGTCTTAAAAAATAAAATTTTGAGAAATGTTAACAAAAAGACTAGAAAACAGCTGATTGAGCTTAGTTCCTTTACCAAGGTGTGTTTGTAGCCAGCAGGCCAATATTAGAGGGCCGCCATTAATTTCTTCAAAAGAGTCCTTAGAATAATATTATAACACTATTCTTATATCACTTTTACATAGTTTTTGCAGGAGTTACCATGTTATAGCAATAATCTAATAAGCCATGAATATATAAGATAAACGTATCTTGAACGATGTACAGTATGGTCAAAAAAACTTGAGGGGCACAAAGCACTAAACAGCTAAGAACCCCTCAAGTTTATTTAAACCATACTGTAGATCAGTTTGGCATAGGAAAATATGTTGTCATGAAAATACAATCACATTGTGTCACTCTCTCGTTCACTCTCATAGATTTGAAAATGAACTAAACGTCACCAATACACCATGTAAAAAATTAAATATCTATCGAAGAAAATTCATTCACATAGACAAATCGGAACAGGGAGCTTGTTATTTTTGTTGATATTATTAGCCGCTTGATGTCACACAAATTTACTGACGCAGGAGAGTCGGAAGTACATTCTAAAAGCAGTAGCACTTTGCTGATTGTCTACCTACTATTTTTTTAAATACGAGTCATAATCTCATTCAGAAGTAAGTTATAACAATTATAATGAATACGAAGCTAAAAAAATATAGAAATAAGCGAGAACTTGGGTTCCGGTCCAGCTTATTTTCGTGCCGTCATTTTATGGAGTAGGGATAAAAAAGGTTGATCTTTTTCTTCCTAGCCCTGCTTGATAGTATATTGGATAAAGCCAAAAGAATTTTTCGAAAAAAAGGTCAAAAAAAGAACGTGATAAAAGGAAGATCGTTTTCATAAGAAAGTAAATTTAATTTTGATACTGTTAATTGAGGTTTAAATTTTATCGTCTTAGTTTTCCTAATCCACACTTTTTTTGAGTCATCAAACCTAAGAGAGTTAGGGGTCCTAAACATTTGTAATTAACTATTATAAAAACCATCTTTAACTTCCATAGATTAAAAAGTATCACGTAAAACTTTTGTTTAAGGTTTTTTTGTTCATTGTGAACAAATTATATTTCATATTATTTAGGAACGTGTCTTTTTAAATAAAAAATGACAAAAAAAAGGTTTTTGTTGAATTGTGACAATTAATCTTTCTCGTGCCATTCTTCTAAATTTTAGCCAACAAAAAAGTATATAAAGCAAAAAAGGAGTACCAGGAAGGGTGAATAAATGCACTAGAATGTTTAAAACAGTAAAACCGCTGGTTATGGTTCAGTTTCTCCTGGTAGAGAACCAAGGCCGGGTCTTCACACCTGATGATTTGAATCTTTCTAGCTTGCCTATGGACAACACTCAGAGAAAACATAAATTCAAATTAGTACATTGATCATTTCTGTTCAATTCAGTTCAACGGCATTTAAAGTTGTATTTAAAATATATATATATATTTACTAAAACACTACTTTTCTCTTTGCATAATTTTAACCTTGAAACTTAGTATTTTACTACCTCTATCAAATCAAACAATGCATTTATTAAATTTTAAAAACTGTCTCAATCAAAACATTGAGACGCGTGTGTGCAGCCAGAATGCATATATTCTTTTCTAATTTTCTGGAGCGGCACACTGCACAGCTGTTCAAAAAGCATGTGTATCTAACGTGTTTCGGACTTTTGGTGTCAGTTATTTAGTTATTCTGCAATAGCGATATTTCAAATAATTGACTTCAGAATGGTCAATACTGAGGAATCAACAATGAAGGCATTCGGTAAATAGAAGTGTAATGTAAGTTCCAGCTATAAAATTTATTTAATCATTATGTTGTTTTAGCGTACCGATGCCGCAGGTAGTGGACCGTAACCAAATTCTTTTTGGTCAACAAGACACTGTCCTTTCTGTTAGACAATCAAGTCGGACTCGATACAGATCACAAGTTTATCCTCGTTATTTTGCTTCGCTATCAAGTCAACCTGCGAAAGGCAGGCTCTTTTGCTATTTGGATCAAGACATGCAATGATGCTGCAATGACGGCTGGCAAATGACGCTGCATTGAAAATGGACTTGAAGGATGTAAAAACCCTTAATGAAGGTCTGAAAGATGGCGTGAAAGAGTATGTGACAAAGAAGACAGGCGAACCAGTGATGGATGTCCTTCACTTTTATTGCTCCCATCTCGTCAAATTGGAGTTGATGAGTCAATAGAAATGTGATGACCTGATAAAGGGGCCCAACGGATATAATTTCTTGTTCAACTGCAAGGTTTTTTGGACATGTGTGAAAAAAGAATGGACGCCCCAATGAAGTTCACCGAAAAAGGTAAGTGCAATCTGTCCTCCTAAGATTAACTGATAAGGTTATTACTGTTAAAAACTAAATTTATTAAATTCATTGCAGGATTTTCTGATGAAGCGCCTTTGGCGGTCCAATTACCTGGGCCTTGCATTCGTCAGAAGGGTGGCGGCCTCTTCTATATAGACCTGTTTTTAAAATTTCTGTTTTTCTGGGTTGAGGACGACACGGAATCAGAACTCGTATAGAAGACTACTTAATCCATGGCCAGGAATAAAATTTTACTTCAAGTTAATCCAAGTTCCCCTTGTAAAAAATTTTCATGCGCACAATAAAAACACTTTCATTATTTCAAAGTAAACGATTCTTTTTTGTGCTTTTCATTACTATCTGAACACTTTCTAGCAAAACGCTTCAACAGTACAAAAAAAATTAGTAAAGACAAGGTTTAGAGCTTTAAAGTTTGGGTAACCAAGTCATACTTTTGTTTTCATTAACTATTGGTTCGCAGCCATTCTTCGGCATTGTTTTATATGAAGATAATTCAAATGATTCGTGAATTTTTAGGTAGAAGGCGCATAACAACTAGAGAAAGCTGGGCCATTGAGCAAGAGTAATTTATTACCATAGTTGACCAAACTTCTCGAAAGATTCAAATTAGAAAAAACAACTAAGATTCGTAGGAGGTGCATGCTTGACAATACAGACCTAATTATTGGACTCATTTGGGCGCCTAAGATTCTAGTACTTCCTAGAAATTTACCTTGAATATAGGAGAAACGTTAAGACGAATGGCATCGTAACTCTCCTCTCGAATATCTCCTCCAGGAAGAGCATAGGCGTTATTATATGTCCGTGTCTATCTTTCGTACAGTAAAACATAACTAGTCTATATAAATTGACTTCTTGAACCAAACGAGAGAAAAACACCTCAGGTTGTACGGACTGGAAAACATTCAGGCTGTACTGTCAGTATACAGCTGCCTTATTCAATTATTGCCTATTTTCGTAGTGGTTTTCGTACGAACTTGAAAAAGACGCTTGGGATACATACATTTTCCAAATTATTTTTTACATGAAAGATAATTGTTTTATCTTACAGATTGAGCGTGAGGTAGTGGGATTTCCACCTGTCGACGTCGTTAAAAAAGAAAAGGAAAGGGAGGCCGATCTTTGGCGCACGAAAAAGGCGTTGGAAGGAGTAGGCCTATTTCTCCAAACGATGACAGAAAAAAATGGCCACGAGGGCGAGGAAAGGAAAATCCCCGAAAGCTCATATGGATTGTATACTCAATCAAAGGTTGATGCCGTCAAGTCATCAGGAGGAAAACATTGGATTAATGATTCAAAAATGTAAGATTTTTTAGTATGTAGGATTTCCAAATAGTGTTCCAAGTAGTCTTCTTGCACCAAAAGAGTAAAAAAAGTTTTTGGCACGGACTGGGAAACATATTCTGAGATAACTCAAGAATTGGCTTGACTGCAATGCAGAACCAGTAACTATATCACTTACGACGTCGTTATTTTCAGTATCTGCAACAACATCTTGGACTGGGACTGGTACTAAAATGATCTTCAGAACATTTTCGGTCTTGATACTTACAATTTTTGGGAATTAAAACTGAGGAAAAGTAGATGGGAGAGAAATATTTTGGACCATTTTTCATGCATTATTAGATCATCTATTTTACAAGGAATTTTTTACGACAGGTTTACTTATCAATATTTTTAATACTTTATATAAGAAACAAAACCTATCAGTACTTGTGAATGGTGACTAAAAATTCTGGTTTTGAGCATCGGTAATCACTCACTGAAAATTTAAACCTTTTTATGAATTATTTCATTACAAAACCATTTCCGGACGACTGAATAAAAGGTTTCTTCTTCATTAGTATATCTAATGTTTTTTTGCGTTGAAAAAGTTAAGTAAAAGCAATTTATTTAATTGGCTTTTCATTTTTTTTCTCTGTTGTATACTATATAGCCCATCTATACATTATATACCTTCGAGTAATATTTTGAAAATAGCGCTTGATGAGCTTCACCGATATAAGCAAAAGATGGTGCTGACGGAAAATCTCGACTACACTGCTTCCCGTCTATGATGGTATAAATGTAATAGCATGTAATGAGTAATGACAAGTTAGTACAGATTATTGCACGTTCAGTGCATTTCGTTTTATTTTCTCTTGAGTTACAATTGAGTTTGGCCTTGCATAATTATTAATTAGCGATGGAGTATACGTGACTTGTGCATAGGGAGTGGTGCCGCCCGGATTCCTTGCTCTAGTGAGCGGGGATGTACATCCAAAAACTATAAAAAGACTGACTGGAAGTTGATTAGAGTGACTTGCGGAATCACCACTCTGGACACTACCAGTTAGTGAGAGCTCTGGGTGTAAGGAGGAGGAAGAGACGGAGGTGTTGGACAAAGTGGAAGATGCATTGGCATCGTCAATGTCCTCCCCACCAGCCTCTTCTTCTTCTTCTTCCTCTTCGCTCGATGCCTCTTCTTCTTTCTCTGCGTCTTCTTCCGCCTCTGCATCACTACCGTGGCTTTCCTCCATGACAATTGGGTCAGATTCAGTGGTTACAGCCACAGTACTAACTGGTTCCACGGTTGAGGGAATGGCAATAGGAATGACTGGCTCAGTCCCGGTGCCCACATCCATAGCGTGGTCGTGATAGACTGGCTGATATCGGACAGGGTCGGTCCACATAAGGACAACGTCTTGAACGTCAGCTGAAATAAAGCAATGAATGAAACGGTCTAAGACTGATTAAGAACAACAAGGCCCAGTTACTGCTGAAAAGGGCAATGAGGAGGTAACTTACGTGGAACTTCATAGAAACGTTCGTACACCTTCCTCGAGCTCGGCAAATTGTGATCCCAAATATTGGGATAACCAAATTCGACAACCGGTTCTTTGAATAGCCTAATCACAGAGCCAAAATCGGCATAAAGAAATAGAACCACAAGTTCGATAATAGTGGCAATATCCTCGATGGGCTCAGCCATGAGAGGTTCGACGGGATTGCCTTTAGGATCGGGAACCGGATATCTTCGATCGGCAGCCTCCAAGTAGATCGGATGCACGGTCTTGCTGAAATAGCAACGATATCTCGTGCCCTTGATGATGAAAGTAAAATAGTTGTATAGAGTGATAAACTCGTGCAAAGTGGGATGTCGGCCTAAGAGAGCACAAGCTATGAGACAGCTGTGCGTGATTATCCAGTCCTTCAGATACTCGATGGTAGCACCGTCGGAGTGACTGTGAGGAGGTGGAACCCGAGAACTGTTGGGATCGGGAATCTCGCCTTTACACTCCACATCAGGAGTGATATTGGAGTTGGCGATGCGGGAGATGCAAACGGACCGGACCACACCGTCTCTCCTCACCCACTGATAAAAATATAGTATATTTCATAAGTCATCGAAATATGCAAGTCGAAATAAATTTAAATGAAAGGGTTGAAATGATCTAATACAAGTTTTTTTGCTAAAACTTTTAGTATTTCAATGGTCAAGAAAGAAAATAGTTTTTGTTTATTAGATAAAAAGTATTTTAAAATATTAATACTATTTTGAAATTCAGCTTGATTATAAAAAACAGTATTTTAAACACACGATTACAAAGAAGAAGAATAGGCTAGAAATAAACGAGGAAAATGGTTTTCAAAAACTTATATAAATTACAAATATCGAATTTATAAAAATAGAGTAAGAGATATTGAATAATAATGGCTATTTGAAAATTCGTTATAAAAATATTTATTGACATCCATTAAATTTTTTCATGTCCATATAATCTACCCTTTTAAAATTCTAAGAATATTTTTATAAATTATACCGACATAACTATCACCCAAAATATATTTCCAACATTCAGTTAAGCTATTTTCGACCATTAAAAAATATTTAGTTACACATTTAACAAATAGAAACAAAATCCGTTCAAAGTAGGTGTTCAATTAATTAACACCAAACCTACCACTTGCGGTATCAAAATTTTTATATGTGAACTTCTAACGATTCAATTTGAATTTGCAGAAATAATTACTGTCGACTTAGAGGCCCATATTCTTTTGCTCTTGATTTGGGTCATTCTCTCTCGGTTCTTCTTCCAGATAACCTCCCTGTAGCTTTAAAATAAAATATCCAATAAATCATATTTCTTTTTCGAATAAAAAATAAAGAAAGCTTATAAATAATATTTTTACAAACGCGTATAAACTTGAGATGGACTCTATGTATTTATGAGATTAGAAGAATAATAAACAGCTACTTAAAAATGTATCTTATAAATTTTGATTATTTGTTGTTTTTTGTATTATTTTATGTAGCAAAAGGAATGAAAGAATAATAACTTATGAATAGAAATAATAAATGGGGGATTATAGTTTCCGCAAATACATTAACACTTGTTGATACTTGTGGAAGTATTACTGCGACAATCGACATATCAAATATGTGAACACTTTTTCCAGTCTCGAAGTATAAATTTGATATTATCAATGCGATTTTATACAGCCGTAAATAACTTTACTTTAGATATATGACATTATGACATTTATCTACCTTTGACCTATGAGATTTAAAAAAAATCCTTTACAAATTTTAATTACAAAATAATTAAGTCCATATGTAAGGTAATCCATGTGAATTTAATATAGATACTATTTCATTTGGAATGAAATGCCGGTAATTTTATATTACAAAATAACTCCAATACATATACTGAAATATTCGTCAATTATAATTAATTTTGAAGTTACTTCATAAGAAATGTATTATTCGACTAATATTTTATTGTATATTTCAGTTTTTCAATAAAATGTTGAACAACATGATAGCCAATATCAATAAATGTGTAAGAAAGATTTTAAAATGGAATTAATTGCGCTAATGATTCATTCATATTTATTACATGTGATCAATAAACATTGCTTGGCACATTTCCCTCGAGCATGATCCCAGTGAAATGGCACTCCCTAATATTTCCGTAATCAAACCTAGTTTCAACCCATTCCCCAGCATTCATGTTGACCACGGCCGTAAAAGCCAGAGTGGCCTCCGTCGGATTATCCGAGTCAGCAAAATTCCAGGCCAAATCAATTGAAGAATTTTTGATTAGGGTAATTCTGGTTCGCTGAGAGGTCGATTCACCAGCAACGCTCCTTGTGTAAGAGAAACCATAAAAGCTGAATTGGTAGACACCGGTTATGGGCGCTGTGAAACGGCCGCTGGCATCCATGTTCGGGTGGTAGGTGATGGTATTCGGGTAGGTAATGGTGATTGGATTGTTGCCGTTCTTGAACTCTCCGGGTCGGCCCACAAAGAAATGAGTAGGGCTGCTTTTTACATCTACATACCCAATGTCCACTTCGACCAGTTCTTTAAAAACGAACAATAAAAAATGTGAATTAATAAAATGCAAATCACTTAACGTTGAGACTGTAAATAATTTATTAATTATACATTTTAATAACTAATAATTTTAATAATAAACTACATATCTATTTATCTAATAAATAATAATATATATTATACCATCCCTATTGCAGTAAACGAATCGTAACTTGTTGTCATTTACTACTGGATAATAGCCGGAGATATTTTGTCCACCTCTCCACAGATCCAGACAGTCAGTTGGTCCCAACGCTTTGGCGGAATATGAATTGGACTTGATCTTCAAATCTCCATTCTTTTTATTATGTAATATAGAATATATTCGTTAGTTACACGTACCTATTGTAAAAAATAATAGATGAAATGTATACCTTTATAGCAGTTTTTGGTCGAAGTTGTTTAACTAGTTCTTCAAGATGGTTAATGCGGTTCTCTTGCTGGCGAATAACTTCCAGCAAGTTATCCTAATAAGATTGAATTTATATTTATTCATTTTTTTTAAATTTACAGGTCTTACCTCATCTACCGGAATGGCAAATACATTAGCAAAAAATAAGATTGTAAATAGGCAAAAAGAAAAATATTTGGAAGCCATGATTGTATCAGCTGACTGGTCCAGTAGCAATTTCTAGACTAGTAATTGACTCCACTTTGAAATAAAGAGATAAAATATTATCATAATCGCTCAGCTATTTGTTTATTCAACATCGAGGCTGGGTAAACCAAAAAGTGAAAAACAACTGATTACATTCATCATATTTTAACTGCCGGGATCCAAAGGTGAATTTGACAAAAAGAAAATTAACTAAAACGTCAAATACTTCAAAGGTCAATATGCTAACATATTAAATTAATCCAGTGGAATATCTCCTTCGAGAAGGTATCCACTAAAATGACATTCATGGATATTTCCATATTCGAAGCGAACTTCAATCCATTCTCCAGCGTTAAGGTCAACTATCGCCGACAAGGCCATAGTGGCCGATACCGGGTAATCTGAGTCCGCATAGTTCCATGATAATTCAATACCCGAATTCTTGATGAGGGTAACCCGAGTCTTCTCTGAAGTGTCGGCACCAGCAACACTCCGAGTAAAAGAGTAAGACCAAAAATTAAATTGGTAGATGCCGTTGATTGGGGCGGTGAACCGACCCCTGCTGTCCAGACTAGGGTGGTAAGTGATGATGTTAGGGTAGTCGATGATAACGGCATTATTATTATTGAGAAATTCGCCTGGGTGGTTGGAATAGAAGTAGACGGGACTGGTCTTAACGTCTACATACCCCAAAGGCACTTCAGCCAATGCTGCAATTTATTATAATTATAATTAGTAAAATAACATGCATTTAATTATTATTGAATAGTTTTCGTCTTACTTTCTCTGTTACAGTAGACGAATCTCATTCTGTTGTCGGATGCAACTGGGTAATAACCAGGTAGATCAAAGCCAGCATTCCATAAGTCCAAACAGCCTTTGGCTCCCAAGATTTTAGTTGAATCATCTAATGAAGAAATCTGCAATTTCTTAATGGACTCCTCCTTTTTAAAAAATGATGTTTTTAATGTAATTGCTTTATTAAATAATTATAACTAAATAACTTTAATACTTTAATGTTTTCAGCATCTTTTTGGGCTGCCAATAGTTCTAGCACAACTTTTTCTAATTCACCAATTCGATCTTGTTGTCTACGGACGATTCCCAGCAGTTCACCTTTCTTGGATTCCTTTTTTAAAAATTTAAAAATTATTATGTATGCTAGAATTTATCAGCCTATCAAGAAATGTATTTTCAAATGGAATTTAGTGGTTTAAACAAATTGGATACAATAAATAAAAGAGCAGAAAATGCATATAAGTTTTGAATTTAGTTTTAAAACTTTCAAAATAAACATTAAATAATGTAATTGATGATTAGTATACTTGTTGATTAACGTTGAAGGCTCCAGAGTTACCAATGTATAAGATTAACAGGCATGCGTTGAGCAATAGGATATGTTTACGAGAATCCGCCATAACGTTTTTGTGTTTGTGTACAGCAGGAAGACTAATTACAGATTATCACTGAAGGGCATAGCTTCATTTTTGGATGTAATATTTCAGTTTGGTCCGCCGCGTTTCTTATCTCTTGTAAGATAAGAACCCATTTTATATAAATATAAAATCATTATTGTGATTTATAATATTAGGCAAACCCATCATAATAATGATTGTCTGTTGTTGATGAATGTATTCTTATTTCTTAAGACCGCCTTGTTAAATGTTATTTGCTTTTAAAAAATTACAGAAAAAATCGATTAAAATAGATCTTCTGATTAATAATCAATTTGAATTTGAATTAAAATATAGTTGTTAATAAAGACGATAGATGCATGCATTGCATACATTTTCATGTTAATGCCGTCAATGTCTACTTTTTGCTTGCAATTCAGCTAGTTTCGTTTATCCTACAACTTCGCGGTTATTTATTCATGCAGGTCTATTTTTCTAAAATTTCTCAATTCATAGTTAAACTAAATTACGCATATAATACATAAGACGTACCACAAAGCTCACTTTTCACTATCTTACGTTATGATCTACTGATCTACTTACTTTAGAATTACACTTTGTTACAAAACTGAGATTTCAAGAAGTTTATTACTAATTCATATTAATCAATTCTTCTTAATATTTATTATTTTTAGTTTTTTTTAAATTCTTAATCAATATTATGTTCGTATCAATTATAAAAGAACTGAATTGCTAAAAATAAGGCTTTTGTTAATTATTTTAATTGAATTCATCAATAGTAAAGACTAAAGATGGTCAAAACATGTATTATGATGGTGAGAACATGTATTATTTATTTAGTATATGATTTACGCTAAATTATAATAAATATAAATATGGATGATAATATAAATATGATTCAAAATATGTTTTAAAGAATGAAAGGATCATCTTCGCATTATTCTCATCTCATTTCGTGGTTGTACCCAGTGAAGTAAAACTGTATACACACCATATGAAATTATATGTAATTAAGTGTCTGTTATTGTTCAAAATGAGACGCAAATAAAAAGTAAATGATCACCTCTTCAGTTTTTTTTCGCATCTGGGAAATGTTTTTAAAATGTTTCAAATCGATAAATTAGTGGAATCGAATTAATTAACAGATTGATTATGTAAATGTAACGATTAAGTAGTTGACTCCAATCTATTTATTTTTTGAACAACTAAAATAAATTGGAATTTTCGCGAATATTTAATTAAAATAATTTTTTAATTATAATGTTTATAGACTCGTTTTCAATTTAAGTGAGGATTTTCAGGTAAATATTCATTTTTAAGTGTTGCGATTCGTAGGATACATTCGAATGAATCTTAATTTCTCAATTTATTTTTTCAAAACATATAATATTATTATTTATTTGATCGCAGTAAAACTATTTATTATTTCCTTTTTTTCGACATATATATCATACAAGATTTTGACTCACGATACTGTGGTTAAAAATAAGTTTAATTAGTTAAAAACGTTCAATAACCTGATCAATACCAAAAAAAAAATCTGGTCCGGGGGATATAAAAAAATGTTTTAGATGTTAATGAATCTCATATTTATTAAAAACATTAATTAATGTTTTTTTAAAAAAATATGATTTACATTGCTATTCTTTATTTTTATTAAGTTAAACAAATAAATTCTTAGTTGACATCGGAAAATGCTTCCGAATTTTGTCTTCAGTGTACTTGTACAGTATGGTTCAAATAAACTTGAGGGGCCCTTACCTGTTTAGTGCTGTGTGCCCCTCAAGTTTATTTGGACCATACTGTACTTAAGCTTTTATAGATTTAACTCCTATCTTAATTCTTCGGAATATAACACGGCAGCATCATTTCTCAATACAGTATTATATTGGTTTACCCTTATTGGGTAAAATGTACCCAGCTCTCTAGATTTCTAGAAACTAGGGCTTCCCGCTTCCATGCTTGGCTCCGTTCCATGCCTCCATAGTCGGACCTGTCCATTGTACCGATTTAAAGTGGAATAGGTATAACGAGAGACTGTATTCGTCAAAGCAAATTACATATGAAACTTGAAAAGATCACCATCACTTCTCATAGAAATATATGTATTTTCATCTGCGAAATTTTTTTCCCCAATAAACCACCGAAGTAGGGCGATTATGAATAATTGCTTTTTTTATTATTATTGTCAATCAATATCACGATTTTACTGAAATATACATCCAAACAATTGATTTGAAAGACAAGCACTCTTATTTATTTTCTTCTGGATTATGATAAGCCACCATATAACTTACGATTGCTATTACAAGTTTATTCGCCTCGAGATTACATCCATTGAAATATCTATCGGACTATACCCTCTTTAAAACTGACGTAACTTCGGATCCGAACCGTATCCGTTTCGAACAGTATTCGAATCGTATCCGAACCGTCCGAACCGGATTTTTCTTTGCCCGTTGGCGTGGACTTAAAACTGGAGGGACGTGTTGTGTGTGAAGTAGACTGAGCAGATGCTTCAGTTGACTTGGCCGATGATGGACCCGTAGTTGTATGTTTTGCAAACTTATTTTTATTCTTATCCTGGCAAGAAACGGCTTTTAACTTTCGGGATAGTAAGCCCGTAGTAGCCATTTTAGATCCGTTCTGACCATTGTTTTGTCTATTAGCAGCCTTGAAAGAAGGTGTTTCTATAGCCTTTTGAAGGAGAGCAGTTTCCTTGAGTCAGAATAGAAGTCCTTTTGAAAGAGATACCGAAAAGTAAAAGAAGAAAACAATCGTCCTTCTGTAAAATGAACAACTTTCTTTCTAGAGCTAATGAAATGAGATTGTTTTCAGAGATGGACTCCCTTTCCAGAAATTTGCATTGCTTACCATGTATTTTCTTATTTTCCGTTATTTCAATCCCTCCGCTGCCATAAAATAATTGCTTATGAAATGAGATTGTTTTCAGAGATGGACTCCCTTTCCAGAAATTTGCATTGCTTACCATGTATTTTCTTATTTTCCGTGATTTCAATCCCTCCGCTGCCATAAAATAATATGCGAAAGAGAACCGAAGCCAAATCCTATCGCCTTATTAATTTACGCAAACCGTACAAGAAATTCAACAAACTTGCTATTTTTTAAAAAGTTATACACAGTGGACTAGAAGTGCTGGTAGTTGGACGATCAGAGACAGTAAGGACCTAATAAGAGATGGTTTATATGGGTAATTTAACGTCCTGCATTTTGATTTTGCCATTTATTTATTTCCTGTCTGTCGCCTGAAGTTTATTGCGTTCCTCTTGGTGCAAGTAGTTTGCGACGTAGTGAACAGGAAAACTATAAACTCAATAATTTGAGGAAAAGGTTACATCAATTTACATCAATGAGGGGACCATGTAAGGTGTGACGGCGGTGTACAGATTCTTCGTCCAGAATAAAGTGGGTGATGACGACGCTCCTGGTGTCCAATTCGCTCTTGCTGTTCTCTTTGCACTTTTGCAGTCATGAGAATGAACATCCAGATAGAGAGTGACCTTAAAATCCTCTCTATGGCTTCCTTCTCTCCAGCATCTACATCTTCTTAGCTGACCGGCATAAAATCCTCTGGACTTAATAGGAACTGCTCAGTGCTCACTGTAGTCCTGATCACTGCCATCCTCGCCAATGAATACGTCATCATTAAAAAAGGTCTGTGTAAGTGCGTGCGTAAGCGCCACCGTAAGCACTATCGTCTTGCTCCACAATGAAGTCGTTATGGTCTGAGAAAGCTACAGTTAAAAAGCTGTGCAGACTTCCGGACGGGGTGCCGTAACCGTACATATAGGAGACCCGCCGTGGTCGTCATCGCATGTCGTGACACACAAGGACACGGTGGTGATGATCCGGACGGCACAGGGAGAATAGAACCTCGATACAAGGCCCTGGTTAACAATTCAAGCCTCTCCTCAGCTTGAAGCATCAACCGACACCGTTCAGCGTGACTGACCTGCTCTGACTTTACATGCTCTGCCTTTTGTTTTTAATTTTAATTATTATTATTTTTTGATTGACCACAAGAATCTTTAGTTTTAAAAACTATCAAGACGTGGTGGATTTTGTTTCCTGCATGGGTAGATTTGAATTTAATTCAGTGGTGATATCGACTACCATTTTGATTTTATCGAAGAAAGAAGAGTCGCGAATAAGCTAGGCTAAGCATGGTATTTGATCGTTTGTAGACGTGGCTCGTGTTCATTCTTTTTTTGCTTGTGAATTGAAATGTAGTTTTTGAATTGATATACTTATATTTTATTTAGACATATATGACTCAAATTAACTATTGAAACATTTGATGAATGTTATTAAAGGCCTTTGAGATAAATGGTTGGACTAAATACTGATATTAAAATGTAAGTTTATTGATTATATAAGGCCAAGACATCACTCAGTTTACTAAATAATTCCAGAATTACATTCCAAAAATATACAAAAAAAGGTTTAAAGAAAGTATATCACCTTATAGAGAGAATTCAAGAGATATATGTATTAACTAAATAACCAATTTGATTCAACAAAAGGTTATTTCAAGTAATGCATTAATTTAATCACATTACTATATAGTATGACAATGTCGTTCGACGTTTAGGAGAAAGAGGGTAGGATTTTATTAATACAATTCTAAGACTTCAAAATTTATACTAAGTATATTTTATTTTCATGAATTTAATCGATAACTCCTACTTTTCGATTTCCTTTGGAAATTAAATATCGATTTTTATAAGTAAAAAGATGATAATTTAATTTTTTACATCAAAATTCTAGTCGATTGAATTTTGCTTCACTATAGCTTGCAGTTGTTGAATTTCTTCTTTGACTGCGTGCTCTTTCTCTTGCTCTTCAATGAGTTTGCCAAGAGCTTCGAATTGTCTTCGTGAAATGCCATACCACGATTCTTGCCCATCATGCTTGGCTAAGCTATAAATTTAACTAAACTGTTGGAAATTGACAAAAAAAAAATTGGTTGTAAATTACCCTTGCTACTGCTTCCAAGTCTTCACATTGCTTTGTGGAGAGTAGACAGCTAAATTTATTCACTAATAGTTTTTTCATCCTAATTAATTAATTGTGTAATTAATTGTGCTAATTAATTCATTATATTCGGACGACCATATCGTATGTCCTTTTCTCTCTCCTCCACTGCCTCTCGAACGATTATTTCGGCATCCCATTGCTTTTCCATTGCATCCAATCACATTAATATATAGTATGACTCTGCATTCCATTGCAATATAACAAAACTGTTAAGCCTGACTTTCTCTGTCCGAAAAAGATTCTAGTCCCGTTGTCGAGATCCCGACCCGAGGCAACTTCCTGGGCATAGGCTTCATCCGCAGCCACTGCCTCCCTTGCAGCTGAACGAGCCAGGAGCCGGTATCGGCTGGCCGCCTTCCGTCGATTTTTTAAGACTCTGGCCGCTTCTGTCTCTTCTGGTGTCATAATTTTTGTTATTCCTTCTTCGCTTCCATTTCTTTTCTACTGCTTCTACTAAAATTTTGAAATCAACACGGCTTAAAATAATTAATATTTTAAACGTGGTTACTAGTATTATTTACTAATTGAGAACAAATATAGAGGTACTATCGTTTTTGTATGGTAAATTCAGCATCCATTTTTAAAATATACTACACAATCGCATTCTGATACTTGGTTGAACGAGTTGCACGTATCAGCCGAATTCTTGGATGTCATAAAAGAATTTAAATTTTGGATGTGGCAGATTATTTCTTGTTCAAATTAGCTCGATGATTTTTTCCCATTAAATTTATTTGAAAATTTAAATAAAACTAGTTATACCTTGATTTCATTGAATTTACAGGTATTAATTTATGCTTAAGGACATTAAGGAATTTTTCATTTCTCAATGTGAGGAATGACGACTTCAAAAATACAAGCGATGATGAAGTGGGCAACCCCTAAATTTACCAACTGGTTAAATCTTTCTCTGACTAGGTTCTGAAAAATGTATGAAATGCAACAGCAAGTAGGGGCAATAAAACTTAACTAGTAGCATAATTTATTTTCTTTTACAAAAAATATTACTAGTTCTTGGTTTTTATTGAAATCGTACGATGCCTTTTCGTATTTAGTAACTTACGATTATTTCTCTATACAAATTTCCGCGAAGAGAACACAATATTTTCCACTTATTTCAAATAAATTTGATCTCAATAGTTTTTAAATCCTGCAATATACAAACATGTATTCTAAATTAAGTCAAACTATATAGAAAAGCATATAATGAATAAAATTGAATAATTTTTTTTTAAATTTTAAGATACAGTTTCACGTTTCCTTATTCTGACTTCTATTTCAACTGATGTCAGAATTGGGCCACGAACTTGAATTTACGACGAAATAGCTTAACTTGCACCTCCATGAAATGCGAGGTGGGGCTGGGTCTTTGGAGTGGAGTCTGACTATCTGAATTGCATATAAATGTACAATTGTACATGCTGTTATCCACGCAATTATGAATCATGTGTTAAAAGTAAACAGTGTAAAGCTGTACCATAAACAATTCTGCTGATTGGAAGTAACATTCGAAATAACGTTTTAAATTTTCCTACAAACGGGACAGTGAACAAGAATGGCTGACTAACGTGCTGAAGAAACGAGGCACATTACGCGTTGAAGATTTACAGTAAAGCAAGCATTAAATTAATAAATATGAAAATGATTAATTCCGTCTGAATTTCTCTCTCCAAATTCAAAGTTACTTTTGTCCGTTTGTTTAACTATAATTGTAACAACGATAGACGTTAAGTTACCCATGATTCCAACATTTCTGAGGCTATCAATTTCAACAAGTAACATAAATTAACGAATTCTTTGGTATTGCAAACAGTTTGATTTTAAACTACTAGAAATCGTAAAAACGTGGAAAATATTACGGCAACCAGATGAGCTTATGGCTCTTTGAAATCAAGCTTACAATATCCAATACGAAAACTCCCCTCTCGTTAATTAAAATGATTGATTTTCGTCTCGGGCCATTCTTCTTCCGACAGCTACCAATTCTTCCTCATGGTCTCGGCCTTCAAACTGAGCAAGTGTTGGTTCAATTTTTATACATCAACAGTTGCATTTTGGTGAAAATATTTATGGATAGACCTAGTAACTGGTAGTCATTTTTAGTAGCTACTGGTAACAGTCATATGGCTTATTCCCTCTCTACTACTTCTCGATTTTGTACGAAATTATTTTCCTTATTATCTTTTGAATATACAGAGCTCCATGATCTATCTTTTAAGCCAAATTTGCTTATTTTAACTTGCGTTTTACTTGTTACAGTGATGAATTCATTTGTTAAGAAAGACAGTTACACAATATTGTATTGTTTTTTTTAAATACCTCTTTATTTATTCCTATTTTCCCCGTATATTTTATCACTAGTACACATCGAAATGAAGTATACATGTAGTTAATTATAAATCGTGAATTCAATTTACGATCACTTAAATAGGTATTTCCTATAGCCCGTCTGCTCTTTTCTCAGCTTACTGTCAATTAGAATGATCCCCTTAAATTTAAAATTGTATTATATGATTTTTACAGAAATCCGTATTTTTTTCAAGCACGCAACATTAACCCCTTGGTAAACTTCCTTTAATCGCCGCGCGCCACTATGTTTCACTGAATTTTTTATCTCCCACCACGCGTCAACTGTTTGCTTCTGTTTTAGCCAGACGTTTCAGCTTGAAGGACCGTCACCTTATCTCTTTTGGGTAATTACAATGAAAAAAGAGTATAATCTCATATTTCTTCACAACATCTACATTTTTTGTCATTCTGTCACAAAATCACCCTCTTTATCGGCCTAAGTTCTGCTGGGATATTTGACCGTCTTCACTCTTTTCTGACGAAAATCTCCCTATTTATTTGCCCTCTCGGGTTTCACAATAAAAAAAAGTCTTCGCTTTTTTATAATTCTAATCCTGCTACAAAATCGCCCTCTTCGTCTTCGTCTCTGCATATTTTTATTAAATATTTTTTTAAGAAAAAGTTTAATGTTTTATTGTATTTTTATTCAGATGTTCACGAAGAAGAATTCATCGACGAATAAGTCCTTAGAGAACGGAACCTAGCATTTGCAACGAATGCCATCGGAATAAGGTTAGCATAAAAATCCGCTTTGTCAACCTCTCTATCTAGAAAACTGTACCAAAATCATGACATAAAGGCCAGACAATGCCATAAAAAGCCTTGGAAATTTCACAGAACGTCCTGTAGATGTCCCTACCTAGCCGAAGTATGGCGATAAAAAATAAATCAATATATATATTTTATTATTTTAATGGGCCTTTACGAGTTATTTCAAATATTGCGAAACATAATATCTGTATACTTACGTTCTCAACAGAACTCTGAAAACTTTTCGGGTTAAACGACTTTCTTAAAGCTTAGCTAACAGCTGCTATAAATTTGAATGGATTCTATATGCAACAGCAAAATGATACACAGAGTTGAATGAAATTTAGATAGATCACTGGGCCATAATCCATATACTACCACTCACAACAAAATATCTTTCCAAATTTAACGTTTCAATTTATTAATTTCAATTTTTTCTTTCTATAACAAGACTTTAAATAAAAATGTTAACCGTCGCAAATTTATGAATAATACAACGGATTAGCGAAAACGAACAAATATTAATATTTGGTTTTGTTGTTAGTGGAATTTTCCAATAAAATTGTTTTTAACTGTCCTATTTGAACGAGCAGAGAAATAAAAAAAGGCTTTTATCGAAATATATTTTTATGCTGGCCATTTATGCATGTATTTGAGAAAGTCCCTTAACAATATTTTGGAATAAAATTCGTTTTGAGCATGATACAGGTCAATTGGATGGCTCATACTTTCATTCACGCCGTTTGAAAACTTGACGGTGCAATATGTAAATATAATCTTCCCAAACTAACATTTCGTTTGTTTTCAATTCTTTTAATTGGTTCTTTACAATATATTTAATAAATATATTAAATAAAAAATCCTCCACGATTTAATAATAGTTACATAGATGAATAATAACTAGCTTAACATTCAATTAGTAATTTTTTTCAGTTCGCATTTCCCTAGCCCAATTTTTTCTGATTCTCATTTGTGAAGGAATTGATAATTTTTACATAGATATAGTCCATATATAGTCTGATACTGATCTTTTAAAATATTCCAATACTGATATTTGTAGTAACGGCCAAACACAAATAGCTAGATGACTTCTTGTCACACAACTTTATTGATAATGAAAACCAATGAATCAATTTCCTAATATTTCATGGAGTAAGAATGAGAGAGATAACTTGGACCGGCCTCTAGTAGTGGTTTTGCAATGGTGGAAGGAAAATGAAATGATTATAACTTCAAGAACTTTGCCTTTACCTTCCTGTTTTCATATTTTTATAATGGCTTGACCACTTGAATTCATTCAAACTGAAGATAAAGTCCTTGTGTCCGTTTTACTAAATAGTCTCTGATGTTATGTTTACCCGGCCCCTGTGTTTTTGTATTAGTTTTGCCATGTCTGATTTGATTTGTTTATTACGTACGAATGATACATCTTCTTATACCTTGGCTAATTTGATCTTTAAATAATAAGTAGTTCCTTCCAATACGCATCATTCAAAAGAATTTTGAGCCACCTTATCATAATTTTTCCTGAACCACTACTTCATAATATTCATGAACAACATTTTCCCAAAAAATATAATTTTATTTGTTAATAGATGGTAATAGATGGTAAAAGTCCTTATGTTTTTTAAACTTTTCCAATGGTTACATTTGCTCATTTTGTAAATGCCCTAAATATCTTTTTGAAATGGTCGACCCTATTTTATTTGGATAAATCAAGATTCATTACACATTTTTTCTTTCAAATGTCTTCCATAACCCTTTCTTTCAATACATTTAGAATAAATTATTATTTACGAGTTCATTTTCATTAATGGTTGATATTGTGGATTTTTGAACAACGTAAGTCGTGTCAGTATTTGAAGTTTTCAATCGTTGCTAAAAAATTTTTGCTCCTGGATGTCAAGAATGATCATCAGTTGGTTGTAGGCATTTCTTATGTTATTTTTCATCAACAAGATTATTCTTCTTTCCATGTCACGTTGCTGTTTCCTTATGAATGTAAGTTCGAGCCCTTTGTAATTACAGGTGCGTAATGATTTGACGTATTCCAGGAGAGCGGTAATTATCGAAATGCATGTTCCTACTCTCAGGCTCAGAGATGGTTCAATTATGGTTTTGGGTAGCCTAAGCTGATTGGGTGCAATACCGCTGCATAAAATCAAGAGTATTATGAAGAAACACAAGCATATTCTCTCCCGCAAAGCTATCAAATTTCTTCCACATTTCTTCCATATACTATAATTCAAATGATATTATTTGAAAAAGTGATTATTTTGATTTAAATAACTCAACCGTTATGTTTATAACATTCATTTGTATGCGAGACACGCTAAAAAGTTTTGTACTGTATTCCAAGAAGACAACGACCCAAAACATTCTTCGAAATTGTGTAGAGGTTATCTTGAGGGGAAAATAATTGCTGATATGGCAGGCCGCAGGCTTAGCATTTGCTGACAAAACCAAATTAACTTTGATTTATTGAAACAAAATTAAAGGAATTGTGAGTCTTCCTTCCGCCTCCACCAATCCGAGCCATAGTAAAATTCTTCTGCTTATATTGTTTTATTGGCTACGCTTTCGCGGTGGATCAAGATAATTTCCACGTTGTCAATTGTGGTGATTTTTTTCAACTACGTGCAAGAAATTATAATAAATCCATCAATTTTAAAGCTGTTTGATAAGCTTTATTTGCTCATTTGGCTTCATAATTTAATTTTACATTTCACCTTTTATAATCAGATTTTTTAAGCTACTAAAATCATTAGAAACTAATTTTTCTTAAATTTGTTTGATTTGGGAAAGATGTTATTTTTTTAGATTCTAAGTCTGAAACCATTGAATTTGTTGCAACCTAAGATGCTTCATCTATTTTGTGTACAAATCAT
Organism: Chydorus sphaericus; assembly: GCA_030141595.1. Lineage (NCBI taxonomy): Eukaryota > Metazoa > Arthropoda > Branchiopoda > Diplostraca > Chydoridae > Chydorus > Chydorus sphaericus. Next base: position 9,276,522 of record CM057926.1, on the reverse strand, counting down.
TGCCGTAGTGGATAGTGTTTCAGTGATCAATGCCGGGATCAGTCAAATGTGAACGACATAAGAAATGAGTTTTTTTTAGCAATTGCAAAATAAATTATACAGTTGAGGATATTCAATCCAATACAAATCTATTTATCAACATTTTTAGTAATACGTATTTCATTTAAATAACTATTTTCAGGTTGACATTAATTTAATTACATTTTACTATGGAATCGATTATGTTTTCGAATACTGTCTAAGCCTTATGATTGCAATACTGAATCCTTTCGTAGATTTCAAACTCTGTTCATAGGTCTTTGGAAGATGGGTTACTTGTCGTCTACCGTTGAAGGTGAGCTTTAAACCAACTGGTTGAAATCACTAGAAAGATTCCAATGATCGGTACCTGGGTCCTGACTAGGTACTCGCCAATGAAGGCTAGTAGCACGCCGGTTAAGGTTAGCTCAAGTCCCCTAAGACCCTATCGCCTACAAACGGTGTCTTAGTCGACGAGCATGATGATCTTACATCTACTCGATGAACCTTAGATCTTACTTTTCCATGACATCGGTGCTTTACTTTGCTGAACTCCACGTAACGCTAATCCTCTATAACGCTACGACAACATGACCGGATGATTGCCTATTCTGGTATGTTTCCTACTCAGTTGAGGCGTTTAGAACGATTATTGTGGTGAACAACACTTTTTCAGTTATCTTTTCATTAAAAAATATATATATATTTATTCAAATTTTACTTATACAAGTTGAATTGAGAATGATAACGAAATAATGCCCTAGATCGAAGGTTTGGCCCATACTTGCCACGTCAGTATTTGATTATAGAAGCAACATCGTTATGTGCTGTATTGTATCTCAACGAGGTTGTGACGATCTGTAAGAAGCTTACGTAGTAAAGATAAAAAAGATAAAGATAAAAGTATCCAATTTAATTTTTTGTCTCTTACTTACAAAGACTGTGGTTCACGATCAAACGTTAAAATGAAGTTTCAAAAAATCCGTTAAAAATGGTTCCGATACGTATTGACTGGAAAACTTAATCAAGACTGTCTAGAGGTGTGGGCTGCTTTTTATAGAGTGGTTATAAGTAGTTGATTTTTGTGAATCCAATTATACTTTCATAGATTTTTGTGCTTGTATGTGTTTGTGGCATTTTCTATTTCAAACTGCAATTAAACGTGGTTTTTAGGCGTTAAAAGATGAAACAACGCGGAAAAAGACGTGGGTTCCCATCACAATTTTTTATTTAAAGTTGAATTTTTGCTTTTATGCTCAATTATATGCGTATAAAACTTTACTGATAGGCTTATTGCTAAACAAAATCACTAAAACCAGCATTTCATTGATGCCATTTATTGATTTTGGTGAAATAATCAAGAATCTCATCATAAAAATGTGAGTACCCACTGGTATAATCGTGAAAGGCTTTCTAAACATTGTGATATTCCCCAACAGTTCATGGGGAAACAATGCTACCTGCTAGACCCTTAAAAATTCAGATATATGAACAACTATTTTCAAACCAGGTAATACTAAGTACAACCATCCAGGTACTACTGATTCTAATTTTACATAGAGCATTAGATCAGGAAAATCTATCCGAGCTCCTTGGATAATCGTGGAGGAGTCAAACGACACTGGTTTTGTAAAAATACTCACAAAGCATTAACCGATAGCCATTGGGCTTTAGTGCAGCGCCCTAGAGAGTAGGTCCCAATGACTTGATATCCAAATAAGTGATGCATCTAGTGAAAATAATTTCCCGTAGGGATTCTGTACAACCGTTTTCCTCATTATGTACAGTATGGTCTAAATAAACTTGAGGGGCATAAAGCACTAAACAGGTAAGGGCCCCTCAAGTTTATTTGAACCATACTGTACATACCTGGGTGGACAACGCTTCTTGAAAGTCTCACAAGATGCCGCCACGGTGCTATGGTTGTACACTTTTCCCAAAGATTAATAGTTAACCATATTCAAGTAATCGAGTTAAAATACGTATATCAACAGATGAAAACCACGAGATAACTTTATAATAGTCAAAAAAGGTATGAGTCAATAAAAAAGCTTCAAATAAATAGTTTCATTTTGTTTTTAACAATGAAAACAGTATTAAAGCATTTAAAACATAATTTTTAACCGCTTTAGAAAATGACAACACTGCAATAAAAAAGCTGGCGTTCGAATAGACCCAAAAAACAAGCACTTTCATAATGATTTAGTTCTTAAAGCTAATTGTTCAAATGAGACGGTACATAACACACAAAAGTATTGAAAAAATACTGATAAAATCTTATAATGATGCTACAAAATCTAGACGTATGAAACAAATATCTTTTCTTGTAATTTTCGAAAAAGGGTTGGAAAAATGGCAACTCTATGAGAATTCGCGGAAATTCAATTTGTCAAGTGATTCTTCAATAGGATGATTTTCTCTCCCTGACGAAATCGAATTTATTTCGAAAAAATTCAAATATTTGTACAGTAAAAAAATAAATAAACTTATTTCTAATACAAGAAGTATAAATTCCCTACGAGAACCTCCGTTGAGGTCGACTCTCAACGCCCAGAATTATTTAAGGCAACTATAGTTTAACAAGTGGTGCCACCTATTAAAACTGTTGACAAATGATTTTTATCCAGTGTGAGGTCTGCAGAAAAAAACGAAGAAAATAGTATAAATAATAGGCTTAAGGTTTCAAATAATTTTTAAGTAACAATATGTGTAAAGAATTCCATCATATACATTTTACTATGATTTTTTTATCATTTAAGTTTTTAACATGATATATACATTTTTTAAGAACAAAGTTAGTTTTGATATTGTTCAAGTAAAAAGTAAAGTAAAAAAGACTTGATTTTTTAAAAATTACATTATTTGTTAACGATATTTATTAATGTATTCTTTTTTATTTGCAATTCTTGCAATAAATAAAGTATGTGTGAAATGATTGGTATATGTTTCCACTAAAAACTTATTTCGGATTCAATTTTCAATCTTCGGTGACTCGATCTTGGTGACCGTGAAGTCAGCGCTTTTTAAGACCTACGTACTGATGTTTTCTTGCAAGTTGGCTGACTTGAGAAGATTGAGCATGAATTTTTTTTCCTTCGCACGGTTCAGCTTCCGGTAGTCAAGCTTGGCTTTCTTGTGACTGGTCCCTCAGTAAAATGATCCACCGGTTTACTGCGAAACCCGTCCTTGCATTCATGGCAAGCAAATATCTTTGAAAAAACAAAAGCCAGCATAGCTAAAAGGTAAAAATCAACTGAAATTAGACTTACATGCTTGATTGGAATAGAAGCGCAGTAGTGAGTTGTCTTCGATGACGTAACTCTCTCGAACCAAAACATATATTCGTCAAAGCCTTTCTCCCAAGAGCGGCCGAGTTTCTTCTGTACTGCTTCTTCAGGGGAGCATAAGCGCTTGATCATTGAACTGGTACTTATTTACTCCCTACTTGTTGTACGCGATGTAATGCCCTTTGCCTTGCGCAGGGTGTGTGACTACAGACTCTAGCACATATTTGACAATTTCTGAGCGGCCAGATTTAAAGTTGGCCAGATGAAATTTCTAGTAAAAGACGAACCTGTGAAAATCAAAGGAAAATGTTGTATGTTTAATAAATATATTATATTTAATATATATTTTCCACTCACTTGAAGTGGGATGTCGGTGTAAGGTTCGTTGGTGTTGAAAAATTGTCGATATTAATGACGTTACTCAAGTGGCTAAGAGTTAAAAAATTATGTTGCCTCAAGAAGTTACTTGCATCGTTCTCTGGAAAATTTAAATTTGAGTGTTGAAAATTTTCTGCAGTACATAAAATATCAGTAAGCATGTATTTTAAAGTAATATAATTTTATCAGCGTCCCGCTCGACGGAAGGTTCCAGATGAATCATCAGAAGTTTCTGATTTAAATTCCTATTGAAAATAGTATCGTCCCCAGTTTACTGAAGTTGTCCTGAAGATCCAACATAATTTGATTTTCTCGAGTCTCAACTCCATTCGGATGGAAGGTTGTGACGGCCATTCGAATCTTCATAACATAAAAACTAGACATTTAATAGGATATGATAAATAAAATGATATGGTTCGTTGCCCCCCACTAGCCCCAACATAAATCTTAATTTAAAAGAGACGAAACATTAAATTGATAGAAAATTTCCCTTATTTGTTCAAAAGATAGTCTGAGTAAAACAATTCAGGAAACACTGTGCCCCAAAATTCTTCAATCCCACAAAAAGGTCTCTTTGCAGCAGTTTTGTACTACTGTTTGATAATTTAGCTCCACTTTTCCCTCAACGAGTAAACAGTGCTCAAAGCCGAAGCCACTTTACTCATAGTAGAGATCTACCAGTTATACTTCTGTTGGGAGGAAGCAAATGTTCCGTTTCCTTGAAAACTGGTGAAGAATAGTAGCCAAAAACATGTCCTCCGTAGGATCGAAGTGTTGTGCGGACTAAAGCTGAAACAGCCCATGGAGTTGGTGGCTCACTACTTTCTCCAAGGCACTTCAAACCAATCGTGGCTTCATTATCTTTCTTTGGCACCACCTTCAGAAGCAAACCAAAAAATTAACAAACCCCTCCAAAATATGACTAAAATACAATTACGGAAATGCTACCGAAATTTCCTGGGCAACGTTTTCCGTGAAAATACCTAACAAAATCGTGCTTCTCTTGTTCAGCCTGTCCTTTGGAACTCTAATTAAGACTGTCGACTCGTCCATCTTAATAGAGTAATGAAGTAAAATGGAAACATATGCAAACTTGGGACTCGGAAATTCTCAGCTCTAACTTTATAATGTACCGGTGAACATCATATTTCGTCTTTCATATATCCTATCAATTTTGTTATAGAAACAAACATAGCTTTAATGAATTATTAATTCAGCTCACATTCTTTTTATGATATAAATAGCGATTTATAATTGTTACTAAACGTATTTTTTATGTTTAGAAAACATGTGACTGTGCAAATACAGCCTTTGATATAATTAAAAAATGAAAATATACTTGTAATTTTTTCTATTCTAGATTTTTTGTAGTATGCTTAATATAATTTAAAGATGACTTCCGGTGGTATTTTTAACACTGCTTTTCTGAGACGTCATGATTTAAAAGCTATAATTTAAGGTACAGTATGGTCCAAATAAACTTAAGGGGCACAAAGCACTAAACAGGTAAGGACCCCTCAAGTTTATTTGAACCATACTGTACTCGTTTAAAAAATTAATCCGGAAAACATGTGTACAGGTAATCAAAACTTAATTTTGATTTTTTACGCCAAACCCGATAAAAAAAAGACGAAGCTATGACTAAAACGTTTTAGGAAATACTAAGGCAAAGCCACACTAGGAATAAAAAAAGGAGTATGCATTCTCTTTTCCCCATTATATTATAGGCCGCCAGGAAGTGGTGACTCAAAAAGATCGTTTTGAGATGCATCTAAAACGGGTAGAAGAGAGTTTGCTCTTATCTCGTACTCTTTAAGGGAACATAAGAGCTCTCTCACTGCCTTGGATGGTAAAAAATCTTCAAAAGAAGAAGGTTCGAAGAGCAGAAAGTCCCTTCCTGCAACTCTCCTGCCCGAAATCTCCTCTCGAGTCAGAGTGTACTTAAAAAGATATATTTTAATATTCAAAACTAAATAAATTGAGAAAGGATAAGGAAAATTTTAAGTTGATGAAAAGTAAAGATAAGAAATTAAGTTAACGACATTTTTTAATGATCTGGAATTCGTAAGAATAACGTGGAAAAATGTAATAAAACTGGTAGAAAAATTTTAGCTGAGCAAAACAATTGTTTATTTATATGCTACTTCTTTCTAAAAAGCATATCATCGTGTTCAGAGTAAAAAACTGAACAGGATTGTCAATCGTATTGTGTATCAGATACCTTTCTGTTGGCTAGAAATCGACGGAAACGTCGGTGTGTAACGCACTGTACGCAAAACGGCCCTCCCTCCATCTTGACAATTAAGACAGACATAATTAAGAAATTAGTACAACCTCACTGTCTAGCATTAACCTTCATACACTCTGACAGGTAAACAAAGGCAATACTTAAGCATATGCGGCTGTTCTAATTTATGAAATATGTCTGCCTTAATCAACAAGATGAAAGGAGGGCCCTTTTGCGTACTGTGCATTACACACCGATTCCGTCGTCATATATCACTGTCAGCCTTTATAAAGAAAAAATGAAAATTTGAAGGGTAATTTAAAATAAATTAAATATTAGATTGATTATCTGCATACTTACCTGATACGAATCTTTGCCTCCCTCTTCCAAACTAGCGCACATAAAAGTATTAACGATCTCTACACTTACAGTTGACATTTTTGTTTTTTACACCATTCTTGACATTTCTGATTGTCAAAAATAGAGACAACTACTTTTGAAGAAACCAATTGAAAAATATTCAATTGGTCTCCTTCTATAATTTTTTAATCAGAGAATTCCAAGTAAACTGTAAATAATTTTTTATTACTGACTTATAAAATAAAAATATAATGTAAATGCTGATTGCTGCTATTGTGTATTTGAATCTAAATGTTTTTATTGATTGATAAAATTGAATCGTGTAAGGATCCTTTTTAAACATACAAATTTTAATGGAAATTTAAACAAATTTAAATATTATTTCCTTTTATGGGCCAAGGTCGTTTTATTGTGCATAATATCATTCTACGTTTGTATTTCATATTTTCTGGTACAGTTCTATGCGCATATTTGTAAATATGGACAGGGTAATTGACTTATATGTGTAGAAATCGTTCGCATTTTCTTTGAGTTAAAGCAATTTTTTTATGACTACATAGTCATCCCGTTTAAGCAAAAGTTAAATTCAGAAGCATTTATAAAACTTAGTTTCAATTTTCCATGTATGAGTTTTACTTTAACAAACAAAATGTTTTACGAAGAACTAATTAAAAAAAAATATAACAATCCAAGGAAGAACACATGAACTCCACAAATTTAAGTACTTCGGAGTTTTATAATGCTCGTTTATTTATGCTTATTGCGTATTATCAAATCTGTTATTGTGTATTATTAAGTCTTTTGATTACCGTCAAACCGGGCAACTTTGAACAAAAAACAGCCTTTTTTTAGGGTTTTTACCATTTTTGGGCCACTAGTTTTTGGAAATTCAAAAAAATAAAAATACCTTTTATACAACTTTTCATGCTCTATCGGATGGCGTAAATTAAGTTTTGATTCGATTGTCCCCTGATTTAATGAGATTTTTTCAAAAACAGTGATCAAAGTTGCCCGCCATGTTCAATGTTGCCCGGTTTGACGGTAATTTATCAAATATTTTAATTTTGTATGTCTTTTTTAAAATAATATTTATAGATTTAAACCATTTGCAACGTTGGAAGTCGTCATCCATTTTCTCTTATCGTTGTTCCACTTCAAGACGGTATGTGGAAGTATGTCTTTTATAGTAGTCTTCTTCTTCCATGGTTATGCCTTCGAAAACTACTCGGTTCCGCTACTGTCTTTGATCTCGGCATCTTTTTTTTCTCTCCGCAGATAAAGGAAAACAAAAACAACTAAAGGAAGTAAAAAGGAGATGGAAAAAGATATTTCCTGCTATTCTCTCATGGAGTCTTTGTGGCTTCTCCTCAATAATTTTATTTGAGTCAGTAACAGCGACCCCGGTCTTTTTCCGTCGTTGAAATTTGAATGTCTTACTTCTTTTCTATATCAGCCAAAGGCTTATAAGACATTTCACTAATCTTCAAAATATTATTCATTACCGTAATGATTTGAGGAGATGAAGCGTCATTGGATGACATAATTGTGATAGTATCATACTCTAACCTACCACGGAAGGTCAGCCACTAAAGTAAGATAAAGATGTTAAAACTTTTACTAAACTGTGAGCTGAAGAAACGTGGCTGCAAGGTTGTCGATTAAAATGGTAGAGGACCGTGTAAATTCCTTCCATGGAGAAGAATGAATGGAGATGGTTGGACTGAATCTATTGGTGTTGAGCGGATGGCTGTTACTGCTTTCCGGACATATCCTCTATCTTTCATCATCTTTATCAACCGGTCTTTGACTGTTTGTACCGTGCGTTCGGTCATCCTGTTCGACTGGGGATATTCCGGGCTGGGTGTGGTGTGAGTTATGACGAACGCATTTCTCCCGACAAAACCTTCTGAATTCGGCATATCTAAACTGAGGCCCATTTTCCGAAACCAACTGCTCCGGTACGCCGAAGTCGGCATAAATCCTCTCCATCTCACGGATCACGGATGACGCTGTCAATTAAAGTAAGGGGAACCGCTTTTGGCCATTTATTGTAATAGTCGACCGCAAGAAGATAATCCATACCCCGGAACTCAGACGAGTCCACTTCGAACTTCTGAAATGGGTACTCCGGTAGATCGATGGGATGAAGTAGCTGTGCAGGATTCTGCTTTCTGTTAAGCTGGAAACTGGAACAAGAGGCCACCAGGTTCCGGATCTGCTTAACATAATTTGGCAAATAAGCAGAAGACTTAGCTCGCTCGATGCACTTAAATTCACCGAAGTTGACTTCATGAATTTGTCGTAATACCTTAGGCTGAAGAGAGGTGGGAATAACAAAAGCCAACTTATAAAAAAGTGCTTCTAAAGAGAAATTTTGTCAACTTAATCAATATATATGACGTTAAAATCGTCCTGGGAACACTCTCATACTCTAAATACAATGACGAAGACTAAAGCTCTACTCTCTCAATTAAGAACTTCAACTCTCTGTATAAGCCCAAGAGATTGTGGCAACATCAACACAGTGACAGTCAAGATCATATTAAAAACTTCTTGAATAGGAAGCAATTCTTCAAATTTGGTTTGGGTTTCTTTATCGACGCCATTGAAATGCCACTTAATTAGTTGTTGCATCTGGTCTTCCAAGCGTTCCGGTATATTCGAAACGGCGTTGCTAAATTTCAATTAAAAAATAAATAAAAAATGAATCTAGAAATAAAGTTAAGAGCTTAAATATTACTTAGTAGTATTGTAAGCTTCTGGCTCGCTTATTTTGGTGAATTCCGAGAAGCGTCTTTCACGGCCGTTTTTTAAAAAAAAGTTATTTAAAATTGGAATTATAAGTGAATGCGTTCATAACACGAAATTAATACCTTGGAGTTTCAAAGGTTTCCGTACGTGGTCGATAACCACTACCACATGGTGGAACCCCCTATTAATAGAGGATATTAAAAAAATTAATATTAAAAAAATATGTTATGTAAAAGGTTGAAGGTAACTCGTAGAAGATTAAAATGTAGCTGGAGTACGATGAACTGCGGACCCTCCAGTCCTAAAGAATTATGGATTAATGATTGTATAGGATGTAACACAGGATTTGATATACTACCCAAGATGTTCCTGAGGTGGTTGAGGCACCACATGAAGTGGTTGTTGATAAATCACAGCAGGTGCTTGTAAAGTGGCCCATCTGAAGATCCTCCACTCCTACATAACCATTATAAAAAAATAATGTATAAATAATATTATTTTGTGTCTACTTACTTAACACAACAACTTAGATGATACCAATGATGTTTAGTTGAGACTGATGAGACCGTTCTACTTGAGTTGTCTTGCTCGTATGGCTATTATGACACAATAATGCTACAATAAATATCTCTGATACCGCCTATATTCCCACCCAACCACCTAACGATGAAATAAAAAAAAACAATTTGTCTGACAATGGAAAAAATGAAAACGATAGGTTGCGGGGATCGGGGACATTCAGTGTAGGGGAGAGTCGGGTTACTTGGGACAGGGGTTAATTGGGACAGCGGGGTTTTGAGTATGTTTCCCAAATTTGAAAAATCCCATTTTTCAGGAAACATGCGCATTACTGGAACGCATCTTGACAAAGAGTTTCATTAGAAAATGATAATTAGTTTAGGCTATAGTGGGTAAAATGTATTTTTCAACTTTTTTGTCCGGAAAAACGAAATTTTTTAACTAAAAAAACGGTTACCTATGTTTGGAGAATAAAAAAACGAGATAGGCCATTTCAAAGGAAATTCAATTTACTTTCTATTTGTTAAACATGTCATTTTTCTATCTCTTTTAGTTTACTTGCTATTAAGATAAATATGTGTGTATTTACAGTGGGGCTACTTGGGACATCGAGATGGGGGCTACTTAGGACAATGAAACGCCATATAAAAGAAGGGAGAGACAGCGCGCGCGGCGCGTTTTCGACCAAAAAAAGTTTTCGACATATTTCGCAATTATGGCATGCTGTTTTCTATGATATAAGCATACCACGAGAAAGCAAATTTAATTTTAATTCTATTTGCTATTTCAGTTTTTAACGAATCAGCGATTATTAGTGCACAAAAATGATTTTATAAAACTGTCCCAAGTAGCCCCGTACTTTTTTTACGTTTTCGAAGAAAATGAACTTCATTTAAAAATTTTTATTTAATTTTGCATTTAAAAATAAGACATTTTAAAAGAAGATTAAAAAAGAGAAAAGGCTACAAGATACACCCAAATGTTTTTATCAATGGTATTTCATAAAAGAACTACAAATCCCTAAAGCAGTTTCAAAATTTATTGTCCCAAGTAACCCCGCTCTCCCCTATCTAAAATCTTTGTTTTTTTCGTTCTTGTACCAATAATTGATTTAGTATCTAGTGATGACGACAACTCATCTCTGGTTGAAAGACCAAGTCGATTGATACTCCCAGTAATCCAACAACATTTGAATAATGGCTTACTGTGTCGATGGATGAAGAGATAAATCCCGTATGTCATACCAACTATTTTCTTATTGTTTGGTTTTATTCATACTTAAGTTAAAATTTAATGTGTTATCCTGTGTTCTATAACACTTTATGTTGTTTATGTTGAGCGCCATTGGTCGTGATAATTTCTGTTAAGTTCGCTTTAGAAATCAAAATATATTTATTAATATCATTAGTTGTTTACAGTCATTTCTTAGGTGTCAATGAAGTCTGTTGAGTGAAGTGTCAACAAGGACAAAAATTAATCCGATAAATCGATATTCGATACATTGTTGAATATCACTAGCTCTAGCCGTCGAATTTCATAAGTTTGGTGCCAACAAAGCACACAACATGGTAAACTTTGCATTATTTTCATGCTGGACAAGGCGCCATCTGCAACTTGCAGTTTCTTTCTTTTTTAAATATGAATTGTCCTATAATAAGAAACATCAATTAAAACTCAAGTACATTTTTTAAGCGCTTTGTGCATCCATCTTTTATGGTTAGGTTTAGGCTTTACTGAATTACTTTGATCAATAATTCAAGCTAAAAGCTCAGCTTTCCTATCTTTATTTTTCAATAAAAACATTTTTTAATACACTTAAAAATGTTTGAATTGAGTATAAAAAGTGTTCGGTACATAAAACGTTGATCGGTACTCTCAACTGTTGCCCCTCACAAATAGCGTAATTATTAGTGTTAATACAAAACATATTTTGTGATTATATTTTATCATGTGTTCCCAACTGAAGATAAATAATAAATCAATTCTGTTTCTTCAATTCAGCATCAATTAACCATCGACAATTCAGTTTCAATTACCCTTTAACGAAACGAAAACTTTATTCTAGATTGATGCTTGATTTGATTCTTTTAAAGTTTCTTTTGATTTTGATTTGATTGCTTCGACTCATCAGTGGTCATGCATGCCACCTCAAAGTAATTCTCCTTGAATCAAAGAGCAAATCTGTGGCCTTTTGTTAGGTAATCCCGCATGGTTTTTCGGAAGTTGCCGAAGAAGTTGTTGCATATAAATGGCTTTGCCACTGATGGTGCTCAACCGTTCCTTGGTTACCATACTCCATGAAAAACATACCTAGACGAACTGTTTGAGCTCTGGACTGTTCCAAAAGACTAAACCTAACTGCTGGTTCCGCGTACATCTCACATACACGGTTTGCATCTTGAAGCTGTTTCTTCATTGGTGGTTTCTTTTTAATCATCTATGTTGGTAGTAGGGTCGAACGTTTTATTTTGATTTCCTGTCTATTAATATACATATCAATAGACAATGAAAGTCTCTGGCAATTTTCCTAAAACAATAAAAACTGCATCAGTCCGATAATTTAAAATGAGTTGAGACTATCCACTCCTGTACACAGAATATCTGTCTGCCATGAAGGTGGTGCTTGAATAGTGACACTTTAAGAATTTTTGACCTACCCTCAAGGCTCCCTTAAAAAAGTGAAACCTATTCATTAAAACTTTGTTATTCCTGCTTTAGATAATTTAAGTTTCCCAAATAATTTTTTCATGTAACTATTCTCAAGAAACTTTTTTTTTAGAATCGTCCCAACAACGTTGACAGAATCTCCGCTCAATCCCATCCTTTACGTAGAACACGACAGAATTTACATATCTTATGCTTAAAAGTGCCTTGGATATAAAAAAGCTATGGATGTGTATCTTTTCGCAATTATTTAAAAAGATATAGATTTTTTCAACATAAAAGTTGACTTAAAAATATAAAATATCAGTCTAATAACTTGCTTTATTCGAAGCATTTAGGCATTTAGGCTCCTTGAACCGATGGAATAAGCAATAAGATACCTCTAAAATGAAAATATCCTATACCATCAGCATTTTTGTATACTCCGGCTTAATCGAGGTAATAAACGTTTTCTTTTACATAATTACAGGGAATTGTTGAGGACTCAGCTAACGTCTTTGATTGAGAACGTCTAGTTCACGCACTGGAAAAAACCTTCCAATTATTTGGATTAAGACAAGAACGAACATGCATAATTTGACAAATGAGCCTCAAAATCCGCAAAAATTAGAGAAGATTTGCAAAATCCTATCCGATATGGCTGATCGAATAAATGAGGAACAACCAGCAGCAACTTTGGTCACCGAAACATTCCGGAAAAGAAATGTGATAAATAAGAATTACTTTTTGCCTTTCAAAATCCATTTTAATTAGGTTTTTATTATCTACATGTATCTACATATAAGTACAATGGAAGAATGGTTGTGCAATAGTATCTGAGTAGGAAAGAGCTCTTTACTACCCATTCCCTTGTGCAACGTTAACATACACTATACCAAATCAAATCTAAAGAGGGACTGCATTAATTTCATCGATAATTAAATACGTCCATTTTAAATTTACAACTTTAAAACTACAGCAAAGTAATGGACGGTTTAGGATTAAAGGGTAATGAACAAATATCTATTCATTTGGGTTTTTTTAAAAACTCAACGCATTATTTGCTTTTTCTTTCAAAATTCTAAAACTTAGAATCCTATAACAATCAATCCTAAACATCTTGTTCAGATCAGATGAAAATAATACGGATATTGATGCCTTTTTACAGTGGATATGGTCTAATTCAATCGGTAATGGAGAAATAAATCCAAACTTCTAGCCCTCAGTGCATCGAGACAATAGTGTCAAAGACCGGATTCTGAAAATACAAGAGAAAAAGCTAGAACCGATGGAAAAAGAATCGCCTTTGATGCTACCTGGAACAGCGATCATCTTTTGTGATTTTTTAAATAATCTTCGACCTAAATAGTGAAACTCAGTTATTAGTTATTCCTTCGCATCTAAAGTTAATAATTTTTTTCTTAACCTTCGAATTTTTCAATATTCTGGTGAAAAAATTTTCCCCATTTTTCAGAGATTTTTTTTCATGATGAATAAATTCCTTACCCCGTCACGAGTTGGTGTTCTAACACCAAAAGTTAATTTTTCAAGTTGAAACTAATTCATATATCTTTTATGGGTTCAATTATGGCAAAGGCAAACAACCTGACCAACCTAAGGAGTAAGGAAGTCGGAAATCAAATTTATTGGATCAAACAAAACTGCTAGTAAAATTGGAGTATTATTTATGAAGGTTTTAAATATGGTCATTTTATTTCCTAAAAAATACCTTTTTCTAAGAGAAGAGATCACGATCTGCTATAACAATGAGATTTTCAATCTCACTCCCTTGTTATGTTCTTGTTTTCGAATTCATGAGTTTTCGAGTTCAGAAAAATTTATCAGTAGAAAATATGTGTCTGAAAGTATATGACTACATTTTTGCTACCAACAAGCAAACATAAAAAAAAATTTAAATTTAGTAGTTTAAATTTAGTAGAAATATTTTTGTAGAAGAGGGTTACGTTGATCGGCACTCTCAACTATTGCCACTCACATATAACGTTTTAAGTGTAAATACATGTTATTTTTTAGGCGAATTAGTGTAATTTTTGATTTGATTGTTACGCACTAGTTTTTCTGTACAATTAATACATAAGCAAAGTTGAAATACTACTTATAAGCTCCAAGCTCACGACTCCCTTTCCTCTTGCGCCCAAGATCTCTTTATTTTCTTCCAACATGTTTCCCATCCATTCCAGTTTACGTGGAAGTAACATCATCTTGGCCATCTTCCCTTTCTTTCTGCTCGCTCCTCTTCTTGATGTCTTTGATGTAATCCTCTTTAACTTTGAATTGATCTTTATAAGAAGAAGGGATTCCCTCAAGGCAACTTAATGTTTGTCGACGCTTTTACAGGATATAATTTAAAACATTATCTTTCCGAAAGCTTATCTGTTTTTTTTTGTGTGTGCTCCAAAGGTGGTTCGAGTAGGATGCATTATTCACGTATATTTAAGGAATCTGTTACCTCTAATAACTGACGGGAATATGTCGGAACGCATTTTTCCACATTATAGTAGATTCTGCCTAGCCTTTTCGTCCCTACCTACTAACAACATATCACGATGAGATTTATGATGAATTTATCCCACGAGAAGAGACCATATAACCTCAATTTTTTGGGACCAAGATGACCAAGATGACTCGAAAATAAATACTGAAGAAAAGATTCCGTCAGCTTCTAAGGTTATAGTTTTGGACGGTAGACAAAATAACTCTTTTCATTATATCTTGTTGTGTATTTCACATTTTTTGCATTGTTGCTGATGATATTGAGGAGTTTTTTTAAGTATCCGAAGAAGAATGGGCAGAGGTGCAGTAGTAGACTGAGAGGGAGGACGTTATGACGAATCTGAAAAAGTTCGCAAAGCTAAAACTAGGAGAGTGAAAAAAACTTGGAGACCAGAAACAAGAACGATTAGCGGCTCAACTTTGAATTGATTTCCATTGAGCAAATAAAAATAATAGTCCCAAAATTTGCCGTAATTTACAACGTGATATTTTATCGCAACAAACCGTGTCAGAAATTGCCTGATATTTTAACCTCTGTTAACATCAAGTTTCCCAAAAAATGGAAAAAGTTGTGACTCGGGTCACAAAATGACACCAATTCACTGCATTTAGATTCATTTATTCATTAAAAATTGATATAAGCATGAATTGAGCTAGTGCACTAGATAAGATGGTTTGAAAAGAAGAGTCTTCTAATGAAAACAAAATATTATTTTTTTTGTTTCGGCCTTGCAAAAAAACACTGTGGATTTCATTTGGGATTGGCGTTCTGTAATAAGGGCGATATTACCGCTGTGTTTGCTCGAAAACCAGAAAGCTTGCTGTACTATGAAAATTGAAGGCAACGGAACTCCACCTGCTACATTCTACCTGTCGGTCTGCGCCAGGGATTTTACTCTTGATATTCGTCATCTCTTTCTCCTTTTCCACAGTGCAATTTGATGTTTATCGGTTCTAAGTCTAGTGAGTAACTTAGGGAACAAAAAGCTGATCCATGCTCGATCTATTGAATGTATAGAAGGTTAAACACGATATATGGTGAACCATTTGTTTCCCTTAACATTCATAAATTTTTTTATCTTCTGGATAAATCTATTAGGTTTGGCGCGTTTCTTATTTTTAGTCAGTTTCTTAGTCGTTTTCCCTTTTGAGAATCATTTAACGAAGGCTAGAAGTCTCAAGTGCGTTGTTGAATACTGGGAAGCCAATTTTCATTAAAAATTTTGTAAAAAACGCCTTCCATACCATCTCATTCCACCTCAAAAAACCATTGCTCTAGTGGTCATTCTAACCACCCAGTTTAGCACTTATATATTTAAGCTATTAATAAAAAGGCCAAATTCATCTTTGAACAAGGTTGCCATTTACTAGCTCTCATTGTTGGGATCTTAGAACAGTTTTAAATCAGCTAACATTTGTTTTTTTGTAGTTTTATACGGGAGCAGACGACAACTGTTGCAAACATGACTGTCAAAGACAGTAAACATCAATGTTGGCTTTAATTACAGCTGCATTAAACCTAACAATGAGAGCTATACCGAGGCGTAAACGGCAACGTCGTTAAAAGATGAAACCGGTCTATTTCTGACCAGTACAGTGCCGGCCCGGTTATCAAAGTAATTTAGTAAAGCCTAAACCTAACCATAAAAGATTGATGCACAAAAAGGGAAACTTCCCAAGCGCTTAAGAAAATGTACAGTATCTTTTCTTTCGACTTGAAAGAAGCCTCTGCAAGTAAACGAATTAATCAATAATTGCCACCTTTGACCGTGTTTCTTATGTAGCGTGATAGATAAGGCTTCTGCTAAATGCAAAAATGTTTGAGTTCAGCGTTAAAGCTAGACACGGATACCACGGTTAAGAGATCTATGGTTCCTTGCACATCGAGAAAGACGCTATTTGTTTTCACGAACCAATGTAGTGTGGTGTCGAGGAAATTGAATACAATGGAGCTAGATTAAAAATTAGATCCAAATACCACATGGCGATGTCTGGTCACGGAAAAAATTAATTTTGAGCAAACAGGAAGACCATTCTTAAAAATGTTTCGTTGAAGACACTAACTTTGAATAAAAATTTTTGCTTGACCCAAGAATTCACAAAGCAACTGCTTTAGGCTGGTCAAGTTGTTTTCCTTCACCACAATTGAATTAAGTATACACCATTTTGCTTTGAAACTTTTCACTCTAATATAGAAAGTTAAGTATTTTAGAAACAGACTTCGATAATTTCTTTGCGACGTGTCTATTGGATGTACAATTATTTGGTATTTAGCTGGAACGAATACTTCGGCTTCCGATTCATTATATAGATTTAAATAGGAGTTACTTGCCAGTCGATTTTTCCTTCTTTGCACTCGTGAAGATAAAAGTTTTAGAATGTTGTTGGCCCTTTCCTTTTGCTCAGGAAACTCATCTCGACGAATAGATATACCTCCAACTTAAACACGATGAGCAGCACAAAAACGGCCAGCATTACCACAGGAAAAGATGATTCCATTCTCCACTGCACGCCTAAGTGAATCTGCCATCGAGCAAAGCGTCCAATTGCACTTGCAGGATGTGACCTGCATTTGAAAAATGCTCACGTGAAAAGCATCTTGAAAATCATGGCAGCAGTAACCAATCAAGGAAATACAAAAAAGGAAAAAAAACATGAAAATCGGAAAAGATCAGTTGAAAAAATGATCACCTTTGTGCCAGCAAGAACGAGTCTGAACTTAAGATGGTGCCGAAGTTGAAGACGCAGAGCATCATACTTGAGGAATCGATGCTCACCACGACGAAGACGTAAGTTAATGTAACCCGGGCAAGGGTGACGTTCTCCGCCTCATTCCTTTTCTCCAGCAATTCGTTGACGTTCACCCAATGATTGAAGCACATTGAGTGTCTCGCACACGTAGCCATCTCCAGTAAGTTGGCCATGCTGAGGCTTGTAGATTTGCTCGTAATACATGTCAAGAAGAAGGACACCACCTCGGAGACCCCTCATCTTGAAGGCATGATGACAATCAATAGGCCGAGCGAAACCGTCATCATATAGCAAAGGATTTTACCTATGTGGGATGACAGGAACAAATGGAGGATTCAAAAATTTGGTCCTGCATCGATTGAGATTATGATTCAAGGGTTTTTATTTATTACAGGAAATTGTATTTATTGATAATCTTTATTACCATTGAGAGGTGAAATTGCTTTGAGAACACCTTTTTTATATATAATTAATTAAGCGATAAATTATGAAAACGTTTGGTTATACAATAAAATTTACATGAATTTTACGCTTTTCCATCCTCCATCTTCCTTCAATAAATCAATTTCTAAAGAAATAGAATATAATTATGTAAATAAGTTTGTCTCTTTTCACCTTTCCTTCCTTTTGCTGGCTTCTTTGATCTTTTCCAGTCTTTGAACAATCTACTTCTTTTTCTAGTCTATTTTTTCTTGTTAACTTTCTTCTAATTATTCAGTAGCTGAAATCATGATTTTAAATTTTAAGAAGAATTTGATATTGTAAAAAATTTGCAAGAATGAGTAGTTGATATCTTTACTTACATTGTTCATTATCACAAATAAATGTTGTGTAGTTATTGAATAACTCATGTCGTGAAAAACAAGATTCGATAAAAAATATGAGAATTTTCCATTGATATTATTATTTTTTAAAGCGTTTTTTATAATACAGGATGGTTTTGTAAACAAGACTTAATTTCAGTCGCAGCCGGAAATTTCGTCCGTGCAGATTCAAATGAGGATTGAGCGCATTGGTTCTTCTATTGTCACATTCAGTTCCTCCACCAAATATCTTCCACGAACGAGAAGATATTCGTGTAAATCTTCTTAATCCGAACATTTTATCTTAGGAGGGAAAAGTTTTAACGGAAATCGAAAGGTTAAAGATGTTGGAAAAAAATACTTACTGATTCTGACGATTATCTTTTGTACGTTTTAACGTGAGGACGACTTAAAAGGAGGAATCATTTAATTTTGAATCGGGTAGCTAGCTTGTGAAAACTGTTTTTCTTAATTACCAATTATAACAATTGGGAACACAAAACTAGCAACAAAGAACCAAATTATATAGTATCTTTTGTTATATCACTGATGCTAGCTAATGAGAGAAAAATGAAATCCGTATACAAAAGTTCACCATGCACTTCTTGTGTTCACCACATATTGATCCTTCATTGCTACGATTGCTCCATATATCGTCTCACAAACATTTAAAATGTATATTAAGCAACCATATTATTATTTTTAAAATTGGGATTAAACGTTTGTTCGTAACCTCCACTTTTGTGGATCAACCTGTTGGACTCGTATTAGAATTTTTTGCAGAAGAGTTTTTATTTATTTATTATGCTAGAAATGTTTAATATCTTGGGATGCGGTTGAACCATTGTTCCATGCCACGTGTGTCAACTTGGTGCGATGGAACAACCCGTCTTGTTACATTGATTTGTCTCCTTTAAAAACCAATAATATATACACTTGGGTTGGAATTTTAAGGACACCTATGATAATTTAGTCGTCTTGACTACGTTAAAAAAGGAGTGAACATTACAAGGAAACGTTTATTTTTACAAATGACTTTTTTGGTTGACAGATCGATTGTTCATAAGAAGGAAAGAAGCTTTTTACTTTTAACTTACCAATAACAAATGGGTCAAATCAAGTGTAAAATTGTTTCCTTAGAGATAGTGATTAATCAAGTGGTGCTGGTAATTTTTTCCTCTGAAATGAAAAAAACGAAAACGATATCTGTTAAGCCATGATTGAAGTTATAAAATGTAGAAAATTACCTCATGGTGTTGTACAGACTCCAACAGCCAAAGATGATATTGGATACCGGTTGAATCCTTTCCCGGATAGGATCCATCAGGGTTTTAGCATTTCAATTTTCTACAGGAACCAGAAACATTTCCGGTACCTAGCTTCATTATCCACTCCTCAAAACACCCACTCTCCCTTAACCAAAATGTCTTTGTTTTAGAAAAATATTAAAGCAATGTTAATAAAGAAAGTGTTTTGGTTAATATAGTAAGCTTATGCTATTCATATAGGATGTTTTTGAGTTTGTATTGGGTTTTGTATTTTTAAATAACTGTAACGAGACTGGAAGCGTATTTAATGACCTTGATGCTCAACCTTGTCACTTCGTGTAGCTACGATAAAAAAAAAACATGTTGATGGCATATTATTTTTCTGACTCACGCCAAGTGCTTTCTGTATATAATAGGCTACAAGGGTAAGAAAGCTTAAAATTGCTTTCTTATATGAACCCAGTTAAAAACACAGCTTTCAAACACAATCTTACACCATAATTATACCTTTCAATTTTGGCTTGGAACATAGATCAAATCATTGATCATGGAAGAATGTCCTAACTCCGAGAGAGGAGAATATGAAGAAGAAAGAGAAAAAAGAGGGCCCTTGAATAAAATAAACCTGTTTTTACGAGCTCAATGATGCGACTTGATTTGAAGTTTTCAATCGCTTCAAACAAATTTGGATGTTACGATTGATCATCTTAAAATTGATTTGTTATCATGTCCATTAAGGTCGAATTGGCCAATATTCAGAAATAGTTTAGGTGATGCAATTTGAACATCATATCGGACGAGCAGAAAATGATTGTTGACGAACATAAAAATGATACTAAATAATAGGTCAATTTATTTTTGTTGTTATAAGCCTGTAAATGTTGCATTCCTTTGATTGCATTTAAGACATAATGGAGATAATGGAGCTTGAGGTGATAAAAAATAATTTAGGTGTACGAAAAATAATGTTTTTAAAGTTACTTTTTTCGTCACTTTTTTTTAAGTTTAAGAAAAAAACATATTTTGATTATAATCATTTTGCTATACGCTTTCTCGCTTTATACCGCAGCCTCCTGTGTTTTATAAGGGTTTTTTAGATTTTTGGAATTTTTTAGTTTTAGAAAGAAATATAGGGAGATGTGAAATCCTTGATGCAAAATCTACTACAGTATCTCAAAGAGGTCCCAACGTGGTATTTCAAAAACTCCGTTTATTAAAATCTCGGACTCTTATTCTATAAAAAAAATTAATTCATTTTGTTTCTCATTCAGGTAATCAAATGTGGATCGTAGCAGAAAAAATGTTCCTTCTCGTTTTTAACTGTTGAATGTTTAATGTGTTCATTCTACATTAATATATCTCCGGAAACCCCGCAAAGAGCCACTGATTTTTTGTTTGGTTCGGCGCCATCACACACAATGGTTTTTACGATCCCTACTTGATTAATATGGCCAAAATCGCTCAATGCTTAATGCCATGCAAGACTTCTCCTTCTCCCGTTGCTTCTCCTTTCGTGGGGAAAACAGCCACCACTTGTATTCACGGAAGGCGGAACGGGCGAAAAATTTAGACGAGAGTACGATCTATATATGACCCTCCTGGGCTTTGATGTTAACTCCAACATTTCGATAGTCCGCCATTCCTTCAAATTTTAACTTGGGGTCATCGAATCGAGCAAAACCTTTTTTGCTATTTCGTCCCACACAAGAGTAAATAGCAGGATGGATCGCGGATAATGCATCCTTGATGGATTTAAATATGATGGGATTAAAGCCGAAGGTGCAAGACATAAAACGGATAAGTCTTCAAATCGTTGAAAGGGTTGGCAGTGGTGGAAATTTAAGTGTAGCAGCCTACGCGGGACCTGCACCATTAAAAGTTCGATATCTGAAACTTTACTTTGGTTGGAGCTAAACCGACCTCATAATTCCGAATGAAGACCCCTCGAATTAACGTATGAGTGAGATATGTCACCTGGGGTCGCACTAAGCATGAATCAGTTATGCAAGATTCAAACGCCATTTTAACCTTATATAAGTTTACTTCAATCTTCTAACCAAAAGAGCGCACCCTAAATGTTTTTAGATTTTGATAAAACTTGATATACATATAGACATTATGTATATCTACCTATACTAGAGCGGCCGAATTTTTCTTGCTTAAACTTCATTAGATAATTGGTAAATATTGGTCAATTTTGTGGTTTTTGACCATTTTTTCGAAAGAGCGTACCCTAAAAAAAATTTTTCTAAAAAATAAAAATTACACATTAGTTTTACCATATTTCACACCACATATTGAAAGGCCGCTTCGAAAAAAAAAATATCGTTGCAAAATGGGACACCCTAAGCCTACTATATTAGTGCCAACAACAAACAAGTGGGAATGTTTTATATACGAAGCGTTAATTACATAAATTGGAATAATAAATAACTTACACAAGAAGAAGAGGTACTTCAAGAAAGGTTCAATAAAGTGCTAAATGACTTTAGTTTTCATCAGTTTGTCATATATCTAAGCTCTGGTACGACGATTTTTTCTTTGTATTTCCAGTTTAATATTTTTCAAATAACTAAAAAAATTGCATAGTTTTATTTCTGTCGTTATTTCGGAACTTGATTTATCTAAAGCGGAAGCAATGGAAATTGTTCAAGTCAACCACAATTGAGAGTAAAATTTTGGTATGATCTACGTTAAGGTTGCTTGAGTGGCCATTCTATTTGCTCAAAATGATATTTTTACACGAGAAGAGATATATCCTATTTTTATTCTTGCTCCTTTAGATTCACCACGCTTTCTCGATACCACAATACACTGGTTCGTCAGAAAACGAACAAGGAACCGTAAATCACTTGACCGTAACATTTCCCCCAATAAACGTGGTTAACTTAAACGATGAATTCTAATATTTCTACATAAAATGGTAGCCTGCTCTATTACGCTTAGCACACGGAATCAAATACCTCTAGGATTTCTAATACAGGCTATACTAGTCTGTCATCAACTCGATTATCCACTAGTTTTTTTTCCATCAAAACTTTATTAATTTTTCAACACTATAGGAAGACTGTACAGTGACATCTGAAGGGTGTTCTGTGGGTCTTTCATGGCTTTTTATGACACTTTTTGGCCTTCGTGTGATGATTTTCGGTCTGATTTTGAATGAATGTGAATGATTTTCGGTCTGATTTTTAATGAATGAAAAGTTAGCTGGGCAGTGAGCCTATTCTTAAGCTAACTTTGTTCGCCTATTTTAAAATACTTTACCCCTCCTGGGCGCTGTATTTTATTTTTAATGGTTAGCTCAAAATCAATGTTTAATAATTATTATTAATAAGTGTATTTGTTTGAAGAACATGACTTAACATTTTATATTATTTATTTGATTATAAATGAACATTTTTGGGATCTTTACACTAAATAACATGTTATGTTGCAGGTTAGTGAAGCCAAATTAGTGGTATATGGAAATTCTATCATCAAAACATCATATGGCAATTGAGTTTCAGCCATATTTTAGGCTGTATTCCTGTAACCAAAATTTTTATATTTATTATTTTATCATAAACAAATTGTACATTTTACAGGTTATAATATGTTTGTTAAAGATTCTAATAAAAATAAATTTTCCGTCCGAGACCGAATCAGTCAATTATATCAATCACTGCCAAATGAACTGGTTCATTTATAGCTATTCCACTGGGTAATAAAGCTATTCCACCTAAACGTAGTCTGTTTCCGTTTTTTATTTATTTTTTAATTGACCTTTTTAAGGTAAATTTGGCAGTGCTGTTAGCTTTTTTGAAAAACTATTGATGACACCACTGGGCACGTAAATTTTAACTTCCATCAGCTACCCGTGTAAGCATAATCCATTTTCCAGTTGAGAACAGTGCTGCTTGTTTGTAGGTGAATCAGAATTATAAATATTCTAAGTAAAAATAAAGAGGGACATTTTTTCCAACTATTGATGTTTTTAGTTATGCACAGGTTACCTGTGTTACGCAACCCTTCCCTGCACATATGCAATAAAACTTACCCCTCATTTCCAATATAGCAATGAATGGTCATCCGTTTTCTTGCCATCTCTTCCACCCCAAATTGTTTTATAACTCTTTTAACACAGAGTTTCAGCTTTAGCAACATAAAAGAAGGAATTATAAATTGAAAAATAGACATATTGATTTTTCCTCTGGTTTTCTTAGAAAACTTATCTAAGATTTGCAGTCATTCTTTCGCCCTATTTTCAAAACGTAAAATATGTAAATATCAACTTCAAATAATATCTAATAACCAAAAGAAGAAGTTGGTGGTACTATATAAAAAGCAAGACTTCAAAATAAGATCGCAGTCTTTTTCAATCATTTGAAAGGAACATGGCTCCCAACACTTCTTATCCCAAGTGCCTTGTGAATTTTTCGAGAGTGACAACAATTTACTAAGTTTTTTACCAACTCACAGAACTTTACCTCAACATTTCAGCAGTAACCACTGATAAAGAATACAAAGTTCTTTCAAGCTCTACTATAATTAAAGCCACGTCCTATCATGCCGGTGATCTGGCTCATCACAGATAGTGAGCTAGAAACGGCCTATCAAACCAACTTATCACAATCAGTTTCAATTATATATTTTAATGATGGCCTAATCCCTGCTATTGCTGCAACATATTCGGCCGCATCTCCTACGGAGTATGCATCTCCATTGAATGGAGAAAGAAATAACACGCGACAGTACTCCCCAATATCGCCATATTCTTCAGTAAAACAAAGATGGAAACATCTGTGGTCGAAATCATAAATTATAGAGCTCCTTTAATGTAACTGAAGGAGAGGAAGGGCTTTTGCCTTCCAAACATATGTACCTTCCGACAAAATGCTTTCTTATTTCATTTAAAGTATTTACTATTCCAAGAATTGAGTTGAAAGAACTCCAGGTTTGAGAAAAAGTTACAATAGATACTTCTTTAGTCAGATATGTTAAGATTGTGGAAAGTTGTCTCTTCGTTCTTAAATTTCTATAATTTGATATTTGTGGGATATTGGTTGTAATTGGAATGACTAACAGACGCTGAAAATAAAAGCTTCTGAGATTTTTGCTGCCAAAACCAGCATGCAAGCTAGACAGCCAGTCAAGAAGGCAGGTCAGAAATCAAGGGAGATATATAATATAAGAGTGCATGGAGAACGGAATTACTACAAAGATCACAATTTGTCTGAAATAAAAAAAAAAATAGTAGTGCCAAAAAAATAGTTTTAAAATACCAGTCTATTCTTTCCTGCTTTTGGTTTTTGCAAGGAAAGCACAAGGAATCCTATTGTAACCATAAGGCATTAAGGCCAAAATTGAAAATTCTCAAAATCGTACAGCAATCACAGCTCTTGCCTGGATTGCCTGACCGATTAAAAATAAAACCATCAATGACTCTGCCATGGTCGAGCTTGTTACACACATCTGGGTGCATTCCATCATGCCTAACCCTTATGCCTGAAAATATTAATGAATAATCCATTAACTTCCACGAACGCATTTCCAATTAATAATTTTTCGCTTAAATTTCCCCAATTTGACAAACTTTAAAGATCGATTAGAGGATTTAATCTTAGTCAATCATTAAAATTTTATTTCTAGAGCTGACAATCAAAGTGAATTTTTAAAAAATATATATTTTTTGAATCAAGAATCACTTTGAGAACTTGATTGTGAAATGGTTCTGAATCCACAGTTTACAGAGGTATTTTATACTTGTTGTCATGAAGCGAGAAGAAGGAAAGAAACTGTCTACTTTCTTTATTTTTGGAAGATGATGTAGGTCAGAAACCATTCGATAAGGTTTTTTTCCGCTTCATTCCGTGCACCCTGATGACTGCTAAATTTGCTACCCTCGTACACATACCAGTAATAGAATAATAGAACACGCGTGTTTCTGTTATTAAATTAAATTAATTATTACTTCTTTGTTTGGAATCTTTAATAAATTGAATCGTTGAGCGTATGCTAAAAGTTTTATATTTACATAAGCCTACAAAACTGCCATAATGATTGTGGAGTAATTAACTATAATATGAACAATGTGTTAGGACAAAGAAATCGCACTGCTTGATAACCAGATAAAAATAAATGCCGTAAAAAAATTCATAATTATCTTTTTTCTGATTATCTTTTTTATAAAACGTTTGTATGCATACAAAGACCAAGAGATTTTCCACCAAGAACTTTTATCTTCCACACCAATCAATTGTCTATTATTCGCAATTACGACTGTATTCATCGATCTCTTTTGATTCTACTTCTCAACTTATCAATGAATGGAATCGTTGATATATAATTAAGAATATGAAATCCCAATGGTCTTTCCTTTCTTTTCTCAAATAACTTCTACTTTATATGAATTTATTACATTAAAGAATTAGTTTTACATTAATAATGAAATTCGTAAAAAATATATTTACAATTAAAATCAATACCGGTAATAAACTTAACAAAACCTTAACATGTAAGAACATGATTTCACCATATGCCCATAACAATTAAATAAACATAAAATACATATCAATTCTTTTTTGCGTGTTCGACCACCCAATCAGTGTAACTGTTCACCCGAGCATATATTCCTGGTAGACGGGGACGTGCGCAGCCGTAACCTTTGTTCACAACGCCTACCACCACCTGGCGTCCACTCTGCTCCACCATCAATGGACCACCACTATCCCCCTTTATCAATAAAATTATATTATTAAAGTTTAGGTTCATTTTATAGCGATTAAATTCACACATACCTGACAGGCATCTTTGCCTCCCTCTTCCAATCCTGCGCACATGCAAGTATCAACGATCGCCACATTTTTCTCTCCTTTTCTGAACCATTCTTGACAGTCCTGATTATCCAAGATTGGCACATCCACTTTTTGTAAAATATCAGATTGATACCCTCCTATAAATAAAAGAAATGTAAACAATTTAAATGCCACGTGTCTAACTGAAAATTTCCAAAAATACGCATCTAGTTTCTATTAGTTATCTTTTAATTTACATAACATTTGGTACATATATTTACCATTAAGAACTTCGTCGGTCCAGCCCCATCCGGCAACAGTGGCTAATCGACCCGAGAAAGACGACTCGGCGGATTTTGGTAGACAAATTGGTCGAACATATTCGCTCCATTTGAAGTTCCCATCGATATTAATAAGGGCTATGTCGTCTTTAGTTGGTTTGGCAACGTAAGTGGGATGTACGATGGCCGCCTTAACATCAAATGTTTTCTTTTCGGCCTCTCTGACGGTTTTTCTAATAAAACTTGCGTCTTTCAGATTCAGCTGTCCCACAATTACTTTAAGCTTGGCTGGTTCTCGACTTAATATATAAAATATTTATTAAATAATAGTAAATAATGAGTAAATATAATTGAATACTTATTAACGCAATGGGCAGCAGTTAGGATCCAATTTTTGTTGATTACCGCACCACCACAAAAATGTTTTCCTTCAAATTTAATAGAAACCATCCTAGATATAAAAAAAGGATAAAATTTTAAATTGTTTTTAGTTATAATAAGTAAGATTTACCAAGGGAATTCTCCTTTTGTGGCATCGGTTCCGTTAACGATTTTTCCAGAACGAGTTTTCGATATACCGCATTCCACATCGGCAACTATAGAATGCAATATTACCACATTAATTCAAATCAAATGATTAATTTTAAATGGAATAATGTACGGTTTACGAAGGCCCGAACAGAATCAAAGAATAGCACTAGAAATATATTGATGATCAAGGAAGAGAGCTCCATATTTGTTAGAACTTGAGAGCTTGATTGTGAAGTGGGTGTGTTTCAAGTCCACCGGGAGCTTATATACTGGCTTACATCAAGCAGGAAGAAGGAAGGAAAACGTGTATACTTCCTCCATCATTTTGATAGAGGATGTACACCAAAACCATTGAAGGTTATTTCCGCTTAATGTTACGCACACGGGCGATCATCAATGCGGCTACCTGCGTACACATAGCAATGGAGTAATGATGTTTTATGTGTTCCGTGTTGTCACCTTCACTGACTTTGTATTACTTAATACTATTTCTTTTTATCGGTCAAGGACATTTCATAGTGCATAATATCATTCTATGTCGGTATATTTTATACCTGCTGGTACAGGGATTATGTTAATATTTAGATACATAAACAGAGTAATTTCGAAAAAAAATTCAATTATCAATGAATGAGTTTATACTTTAACAGTCACTAATTTTTATAGAAAACTAAGTCAAATAAATAAAGGAAACCAAGTAAAAACGCAAGAAAATCGAATTAAACTCCTAAGGATTTACATAAGGCAAACTTATTTAAGCTTATTGTGTGTTATAAAACCTTTGGAACAGAAACTAGACATAGGAATCAATATTTGCGTGTGATTCCAAATAAACGACTTCAACAAGCGCAAGGCCAATGACCTTGCTGTCGGTATGATAATAAATGCAGGTGATAAAAAACCATAAGGGTCTATGTCCTTTGGATCATCTGTGCAATATAAGTTTCATATACATTACTACAATAAATAGTAGTCCGGTTCCGTCTGAATTCTACTCACACGACGAGATTTTTATATATGTATACGTTATTTACTTTAAATCGATATTTAATGTAATTTTTTAATTCGTTTTGTTGATTAAATACGGAGAGAAAATTTTAATTCACAAATGAATTAATATGTCAATTAAAGTTTCACTTCTTTTCTGGCAGTACATTTGTTTTCTCATTTCCATCGGCCCCCGCAAAAAAGTAACTTTGCTAGTTCAACAAATATGATTTATTTTAAGTTAAATGTGAAATCAATACAAAGATGAAACGACTAACAATAACATAAAATATTAGAATAATAAATCGCTTTTGAAACGATTCCAATTATTCGACATTAATTACAATCGAACTTTCTCGTCTTGATTATCCCATAATTTCACAACCATAACAATATATTATATTTAAAACAGTAACTTTAAACATTTAACTACAACATTTAAATTTAAATAAAAAATATATACATTTTTAATTAGATAGGACGTGTTCAATAATCCAATCCGTGTAGCTGCTAACCCGCGCGTAGATTCCTGGCAAGCGAGGGCGCCCACAACCTATACCGAGATTTACAACCCCCACAACCAGATGACGGCCGTCCTGATCAACCATTAATGGTCCTCCACTGTCCGCCTTTATTAAGAAATAATAAAACCATTTGAAGATCAATTAAAGATGAATTAAATATTATATTGATTAACACTGGATACGTACCTGACACGAATCTTTGCCTCCTTCTTCTAAGCCAGCGCACATACAAGTATTAACGATCTCCACTTTTGTCTTCTCTTTTCTATACCATTCTTGACATTTCTGATTGTCCAAAATTGGAACATCCACTTTCTGCAAAATGTCAGATCGATCTCCCCCTGTAAAGTTGAATCGGATAGTTTAAATTAATTACTGTAAATAATTTTCTAATTTCTAATTACATCTCAATAGAATTTTTATGAAATTTCAATGCAATATACTTTGTAAAAAAAATGTTTTCAATGATATCAAAAATGATATTTATTTTACAAATATTTTATGGGAAATTTTTTGTTTCTTATTTACCATTTAAGTGTTCATCGGTCCAACCCCATCCGGCAACAGTGGCTTGCCGGCCTGAGAATGATGATTCCACGGAGTTTGGTAGACACACCGGCCGAATGGAGTCGCTCCATTCTATATCCCCATCAAGATTAATGAGAGCTATATCATCCTTTACTAGGGGAACATAAGTCGGATGCCTAATGACCGCTTTTACATTGAATGTTTTCATTTCGATCTTTTTAATGGTTGTTCTCACAGAATTGTCGTCTTTCAAACTGTGCTGCCCGACAGTCACTTTAAATTGGGATGGTCCTCGACTAATTTTATTCAATCGTGAATTACTTATTTTGAAGAAAATATATAATTTGATACTTTTCAACACAATGGGCGGCCGTTAGGATCCAATTTTTATGGATGACAGCGCCACCGCAGAAATGATTCCCGCGCATTTTGAGAGAAGCCATCCTATAAGTTTTTAAAAAATTACTTTAATTTTTATAAATTTCCGCTTTCAAAGGACATACCAAGGGAATTCTCCTTTAGTGGCATCAACACCGTTGACAATTTTCCCATCACGAGTTTTTGATTTGCCGCATTCAACATCAGCCACTATTTATATAAAAGAAATAAATAATTTAAAAAATATAAAATCAAACAAAATTTGATATTATTGTACGATTGATGAAGGCCCAAGTTGAATGCAGAATTAGCACTAGAACAATATTGATGATGAAGATAGAATGCTTCATATTTTTTTTCACTATAGAACTTGATTGTAGATTGGTTATGATTCCAGAGTCTACAGGGTGGTTATATACTCGATGAAATTAAGCGGGAAGAAGGAAGGCTATGTTAACTTCCTCGATTATTGGGAAGAGGATATAGGTTAGAAACTATTCAAGGTTTTTCCCGCTTGATGTACCCGGATGACCGCCAAGTTTGCTACTTGCATTCACGTGACAGTAATAGAATAATAGAATACACGTGTTCTTTGTTGTTACCCTTACTGTTATGTTATGTTGCTCTTAATCGGTCAAGGACATTATGAAGCGTAACATTTTCTTTTCCTTATGTCGGGTTATGCTATGCGACGATATTTAAAAGTAAAATATACATACAGTGAATTAGATTTATTATTATAACTAATTACATGCCAAATATTATTGTTCTAAATATTAATTCGATTTCATTCGAGCTAAAACAAAATTCAATGCAAATTTCGCTTTTTTTGTCAATTGGACAAATACGGTCAGTTGGAATCTATATGTTTTACTGATAAAAAATATACATACCATATTAGGATTATATTAAAAAACATTACATTTGACGTATGATTAATACATTTAAAAATTGAAACACTATAGGTAGAATCATTGATTTTTTTTTGAGCCAACGACCCACATCTTAACGATACAACTATCTAATACATAAGGGTCTATGTTAGACATGTCAGACACTAGTAGTTTTGAGGTTTCATTCAATAGATAAGTAAAAACGAATAAATGTATACACACATTCTTATTTTCTTGTTCGGTACTGTGAAAAATATGGACTTATGTCATTAAATGATAGAATAAAAGCAAAAATTCCAAATAAATAAAACGATGTTTTTCTTTGATAACAAAATTTAGAGGAATAATTGTTTTATGCCTAATAATTATAAATCTGGTTAATACACTACTAAGGAATTCCTTTGAATAATTTTTCAATACTTTCTTCTTAATGTGAAATAAATCGCATGAAATTTGAAATAATAAGAAATAAAATGATAATAATAAAAATTAATAATAATAATAAAATGAAAATAAACAAAAAAGCTGTCAATAAGCGATGACTTCTTTCTTCAAAAATAATAAAAAAACAAGTAAGAAGAGTACTAAAGCAGTCGCTTAATTTTTTTTAAATTCAGCATCTGTTATTTTATGCATCATGATGGGTTTATTACACATTTTAAACCTTTATTTTTTTATTTTAAAATAATACAATTGTCAAAATTCCGATCCAACATCAATAATCAACGTTAATTCACAAGTTTACTATTTCTTTACTAGATGTCACTGATTTAATTTATAAAATTTGTTTGTAAAATTTACTATTGTTCCTTAATTTACTTGTTCAAAAGAATATAGAAAAAATGTCTATTTACATCGCTAGATGATCACATATTGAAAGAAAGTACAGTACCGATCGAGGGGTGATTGACTGGCTGAAGCGTTAGCAATCCACCTTCCATGGAAAGTTGACTGCTTTCATCTGCTTCGGCTCAGCAGTAAATCCGGGTGGGACGCACGTTAAATATGTACCATTTCATTCAAAGTAAAAAAAAACTATAGGAAATGTTTGAATTCAATCTAGAATTTGCCGTCGTTTCCTGGAGCAAACCAAAACTGTTGTTTTGGGGCATAGGAAAGGAAATTCCATTTAGCGGAAAGGTAACTCGAGTTAGAGGTATACTTCCCGTCCCATAGATTGAAGA
Organism: Chydorus sphaericus; assembly: GCA_030141595.1. Lineage (NCBI taxonomy): Eukaryota > Metazoa > Arthropoda > Branchiopoda > Diplostraca > Chydoridae > Chydorus > Chydorus sphaericus. Next base: position 9,244,921 of record CM057926.1, on the reverse strand, counting down.
GGCGAAGTATCCGCGAAGAACGACAAGTTTGCGCTCTTTCGATTTAGTTTGCGTTTACCATGCGCAAGTATGCATTATGGTCGGACTACATCTTTTTTGGTAAAAATCGACCATCCGCTACCTTGCGATGACTTACAATTTCTTACTATGCGCAAGTAAAGACTGAGCTTAACTAGTTCTTCATTAAACCATTCGGGAATAAAAGTGGATGTAGCCCAAAGACATCCCCAATCCAAAACCGCTTTGGCTAAATGTATAAGGAAATTGAACCTCACATCTTCTTCACCGCAAAGGAGTTCAAATTCTCACACAAAGTTTCGGAATAGAATAGAATATATTTTTTATCTACTGATATTGTTTTTCTTGTAAAGGAAGGTTCATTCCATAAGAAAGTTGAAAGCAATGATCAAAGTAAATAAAAGGTAATAAATCTTTCAGTATGGGAAAATAATAGGGAAAGAAAGAACACAACATTGAGGCCTTTCAAACAGACAGTTTTTTTGGTTCCAGCTGAAAGAAATTGAGTTATGGTTACTGCATAAGGGACTGAATCTCAAGCAGTCTCGTGTTCATTACAGCAGTTCTGTTATCAATGATCCAATTGCAGTACGTAAAAAACTTTTCTTCACAATATGAATGAAGATAATCAGAAACTGAAGCCCAGATCAAGTCAAAACCAATCAAATGAAAAAGAGATGTAGGACCCTAACATACCGTGAACATGATTCTTAGTTTTCAAAACTCGTTTCGAAATAATTTAGATGCTGCTCAATGGATCTTAAGAATAAGGGTTCGTTGTCGATGAAAACGGTTCCGGATAAACTCGAACGGTACATATTTCTTACTTTACTCGTTTTCCTTCAGCTAAGCAAAATCCACATCCAAATGCTCCATTAAAAAAAGTAAAAGAATTAGAGAAAAAGAGATTAAGAGTCGCACCTTTGTTCTTACTGCATAACACTCGAGAAAATAAAAAGAAATCAGTTTAGAACATTTTTTCACAAAAAAAGAACTATAAACAAGTGCAAGACTTGTGTGTTGAATTGGAAAACTCGAAAACATTCTCAACCTTTGGTTGAGATCCTTTAGCTACTGTAAAAGATTTTTTTTGAAACCCTTGAATTAAAGTAACACGCCCACAAAAGATTTTAAAAATCTTGTAATCTCTTACAAATTTATTGGCCATATAATGGTTTTTTACCAGAAATATAGATTGAATGGACCTCAATTGCTAAACACTAAAACTGCTCGTTGCGTTTTGGCAAAAGAGGGAAACACCTTCATGTTAAACAGCAAGAACAAACACCTCATTTTTTAGATGCCGGAATTTTCATCTCTTCCGAATTTTTAGGACGTCTTGGACTCCTTGAGATGATAATTTCTCATGTGAAAAAAATTGCATTTCTCGGCAAAAAAATTGCCGAGGAATGCAATTTGAATTTTTACTCATTTAAGGGTATGATAGGTAGTTTTAACTGCATTATCAACTGTTAGTTGGCGCTGCATCAATGTTTCAACAACAAAAGGGAAACTCGTACCAACTTCATAGGTTTGACAGATGAAAAGGTTTTGTCAACTGTTTGGAGTGCCTGTTTGGAGCCTATTATCTTAAGAAAAAAGAGCGCCCACGATGGGAAACATGTGCGAGTTATTTTTCTATTCAAGTCGGGGCCCGAGTGCAGGGCTAGAGGGCGGGATTGCAGCATTTTGTCTAGATATATTAACAATGAAGGAACGGTATTATGGATACACGATTTGGTGACCAAAACAGGAGTACTGGAGTCATCCGATTCATCTGGGTCGGCAGGTCGGCTGACACAGAAGCATATGATTATTCTAATCTATCTCGGTCGGTTGTAGATGATAAATCATAAAATTATTCCGGGAATGTTTTTGTAACTCTTAATTCAATATGTGGTACGTATAATAAATTGTATAGCTACTCAATTTTTTGCTGTTTGATAATTCGTCTCTTTATCAGATTCTTGAATAAAGACCAATAATGCAGAAATGTGAACCGGGAAAATTTTATTGGGAATTCTTAAAAACAGAAAAAGAGATTGCAAATATAAACTGGTGTATAGGATTTATAGCAATCCATCCTTGGTTTTAGAAAACAGAAAGTTAAGCAGTGAACCTAAATGAAACCTGAAGAAATGTCAGCAAAAAGAAGAAAAACTACAGTAGAGTTCTACCGACAATCGTTGTCAATAATAATGTTAACAATAACGGCCACTGTGGCCAAGCGTACAGAACCGTCTAGAATGGTGCCCAAATATCAACTGATGTGTTTTGCATACAATTAATATTTAAAATGCAATTAAAAAAGTTCATTCACACTGCCCCAATTGTTTTCCTTATAAGTTTTTGTTACGGTCTTATATAGAAAACCCGCTATAACGTCCTTATAACGAAGTTTTCGTTAGACGACGAAAGTTTGAATCTAGCATAATATATACAGTATAAAGACACTGATACCGAGTAAAATGGGCTGCACTTTTCTAGTGGCTCTTTTGACGAGTCTGCAGAAGCAACCCAATTATAGAAGTTTTTTTAAAAATTTCTTTAGTTTAAATAATTCTTTTTAAAATAAAATACCGTTTTAACTATAGGTTAGAGTACAGCGATAGTTTAAGAAAAGTGAATGTGCGCACCATTCAATAAGAACGCCCCATTCTCCCTTTTCTAAAAGGCTAGACACGTGCTACGTTCTTTTTTTATACCTCAGATCTTCCCTCCATGGCAACAAAATTTTCTTTAAAAAAAAACAATAACATTATTTGCTTTACTAAATAATAACAAGATCCGCTTCTCTTTTCGACCTGATAGAACGAGTTTAAAAAAAATAAATATTAGAGTTTCGTTATAATAAGCCCGTTACAATTTTTCATTTAAAGCCCAAAGACGTCGTGAACTTACTCATCCTTTCAGAGATTATATTTTTCCTCGGGTTCTATTTAAATAAAGCACGAGCCTTTTCTTCTTTTGGTGCTGCGTGCTCCGTAAATGTATCTCTAGGATAATATCACCCAGCAAGTTTCTGCATAGAATTAGTGGGTTGTTATTATATCATATTACCACATGTTATTGGAATCAAACAACGACAAACACAGAATCAATGCATGTTTGGTTTTACAAATTAAATATGCGCTTCGTATATTTTTGCGTTACCCAAATGAAGATTCGTCAGTATATACCGTAGGCGCCCTACAAAATTAAAAAGGGTTTTCGTGAATCGATTTACAAACGATTTGCAAATCCCAGCTGCGCTTGAATATTTCCTTCCGTATTTTTTTATTAATTTTTCAATCTCGCAGCGATTCCCAACTCAAGCGTCTTCTCAGTCACTTCGCTAATCTCAAAAATGTAAACTGCTATAGAAATATTCCACAAAGTATTACTACTCTATTATCATTAAAGGGTGTAAAATGAAAAAAAAATTATTTTCGTTGAATATTTCCATAATTATTATTATATTTTGCTTATATTAAGTGTTACCAATAAATGACCTGAAATTAATGCTACCATTATCCATTAATCTTTATGTTGTCTGCATATCCCCTTCTTTCTGCAACGGAAGCACTTAAGATTTAGGCCTTGAAAAGGTGCCACCAAATTTACCCTCTTCTTTTTCCACCCCTTTCCGGTGACACCAACCCAATGTCGAATATCTGGAAGAGAATGGAGTAGCAGTTCGGGGAAGTTTGCTGAGATCCGCCGAAAAAAAGTATAGAAAATGATTTTTCTTGTGTCTGGAACAACATGGACTGGTCCACTAAACGGTACGGGAAATGCGTACGAAGTAAATGCAAAACCATTTCCAGAGGTGATTGATCACAATAGAATTTGAATTATTAAGCATGCTTAATTTTGATTATTGGGAGAAAAAAGTACTACTCACTTGTAAAAATGAAAGACAAAAATAAAGTGAATTCCTTTTACTCATTTGTAATCTCTGTTATTCTGTTAAATTAAACCATATACTTTACTACACATTTATACAGAACTAAAGAAACCAGAAAGAGATGAATTAATACTATAGTCATATAATAGTATTAAAAAGTAATGTACGCGCTCAAACCTTGATTCGCAAACATTTACAGATAGTATTCAAGACCCACCCACCACACATGGTTACACTCCACAATATTTGAAAATTAAAGTGATTGTTGACACCAAGATTGGGTTCACTACGGTATCCTTATCTTCAGAAAGGTTCTTACATGTAAGGAAGTCAGGAGAAAACCCTGAAGTTATCAGTAAAAAATTTTTTAATGGAGTCAGCCTACGCCACAGCAGCCGGTCTCACGGTCTGCTTCAGCAAACATAGTTCTTGTTATGAAATTTGTCCTTGTTATGAATTTGTCCTTGTTATGAATTTGTGGGATTTTAAGTTGGAGGAGTACTGCAAATCTACCATTTTCATCAGAATTTAGATGGTGCCCTATTTACAACTTGTGAGATGGCAGATCCAATAACGTATTGCAAGTGGATTTCTGGAAGAATAATTGTCATTATTACCGTACAAGATGTGTATCATTGGAAGGTTACGTGCAATACCATCCCAGAAAAAGTTTTTCAGCAAGATACTAGACTAGAAGGATGCCCCATCATTGACTACTGATACAAATCATCGCAAAGTTAAAATAGGACACAAGAACGCAGGAAAGCAGACGAGGATTGGATAAAATTCAGTGAAGCAAGGCTTATGACAGTAATAAGGCTGATTCCGAGATTTATATAATAATAAAAAAATTACTTTTTGGTAACTAAAACTAGTTTAGATATAGTGTAGATATGACCGCTAGATAGCATAAGAGTATCGACTTGCAATTAATGGCCTTGGTGTGGTACTCTTTATTGCGTAAAATATGAACACATTATATAAATTCAGGTTTCACACAGGAGCTTAACTCATAATAAACCAATTGGTACTAAATTGTCCAAAGAAATCGTTTTCTCGGCCGAAATATTTAAATTTGAGATCTCCGTCGGTGGGCAATAGCAATAATGCTATTTTATTATTTCACACTCTCAGTCAACGCTCTGAAGACGACATCGGCGCCTCATAACTTCCAGTTATAATTTCTTGTGTACTTAATAACGACTCTAAAAAAATTCTACATTTTTTCTCTAATTTATAATTACCCTTTTACTTTTGTTTGTAGACTTTTTACTAACCTCAATAATTCTGGATTGGCTTATATTTTAAATATGCTGTGTGTAAGTGCTGTAATCCTGCTATATAAAGTGCTGCAACTCGTAATTTTTATTTGAAATTAGTTTGTTAGATGAAATGGTACAAGACCTAACAGGACAAATCTTTGATTAAAATATAACTTTAGAATAACAATTTTATATTCCGGTTCTGGTTGAGATGCAAACATTTTAATCATTATCATATGTTTGTCTGCTAAACTTTCTACCATTGAAACTTCTAAGTCTATTAAAGTATTCTTTATTACAGCCCTGATCTATGATTTTCTAGAATATGATTCTATCTAGGATTTAAAAAGAATTGTCGATATTATCTTGGTACAAACAACCATTTAAAAATGGTTTAAACTATATTGGTTTTCGACGCTTTTTATTTTTGTTATGTCATCTACTGTATTTTATTTCAAACAAAAAAAAATATTTTTAATTAAGAGAATAAAGTAAAATACAAAAAGCTTTTCAATTATGCATATCGCATACTTTGGAATTCAAAAGCTTTACAAATACTGAAAATAAGTCATACATCAACAACACATTAAAAAAAGAGAAAACATTTGTAAAAATTAGACTTTACTTTTATTAGATAATAATTAGTTCCATATTCTTATCAGCATAAAAATATATTCAACACAACACAATGACTTAATATTTCCGCAATGATAAATACGTCCAAATGATAAAAATGTATAATTAATACTTAAGTTAACAAAACAATGCACAGTTAAATATGATAACTTATTTCCTTTGGACGTGTTTAAGAACCCAATCGATGTAGCTGGTAACCCTCGCATAGAGTCCCGGTAGTCGGGGGCGTGCGCAGCCGTAACCTGTGTTAACAACACCAACCACTATCTTGCGACCGTCTTGCTCTACCATCAATGGTCCTCCACTATCCCCCTTTATATAAAACCATTTTTTAATTAATAAAAAACTATTTTGATTATATTTTTTCTATTTTTAAACATACCTGACAGGCATCTTTGCCTCCTTGTTCGAATCCGGCACAAACGAAGGTATCAACGATGTCCAGACTTTTCTTTTCTCTTGTGAACAAATCTTGACAATCGTTGTTATCCAATATGGGCAGACTCACTTTTTGCAAAGTATCATATGGGTATCCTCCTTTAAATAATTTTTTTATTTTTAAGTTTACTACTTTTAAAGAGAAATGTTATCGTTTCTCAATAATATTTATTTACCATTTATAATTTCATCAGACCATCCCCATCCAGAAACAGTGGCGTTTCGTCCCGAAAACTTGGAATCAGCGGAATTTGGAAGACAAATTGGTTGAACAAAATCACTCCATTCGATATTACCATCGATATTAATAAGAGCTATATCGTTCTTCTTTTCGCTAGATAGGTAAGAGGGATGCATGATGATCTCTTTCACATTGAATTTTGTCGTTTCCGGCGAACTGTCATCAGTCAAATTATGCTGACCGACAGTCAATTGAAATTGTGATGCAACTCGACTAAGGGCATTTTATTTTTAATAACTAATTATAAAAATGTATATATTTTGATGTATACTTCGCAACGCAATGGGCGGCCGTTAGGACCGTATTTTTGTGGATGACAACCCCACCACAGATATGACGTAGTCCACGATTGTCTGCAGTTCCCGCTTTAATTGAAACCATCCTATATTAAAAATAAAAAAATTTTAAAACGAATTAAACTTGAAAATAATAAGACTTACCAAGGGAATTCTCTTTTTGTGGCATCGGTACCGTTAACGATTTTTCCGGAGCGAGTTTTCGATACACCACATTCCACGTCGGCTACTGTTAAATATACAATTCAAATATTTAATCAAGTAAAATTACTATTTTCAACACCAATAATTTTACGATTTATGAAGGCTTGAACGGAATGAAGTAAAACTATCAGCAAAATATTGGTGATCAAGAAAGACTGTTGCATTTTTGTTACATTGAAGAACTTGATTGTGAGGTGGGAGAGTGAATGAAGAGTCTAGTGGTTCTTTATATACATGTAGCATTAAGCGGGAATAAATGAAGGATATATTGCAAATTTTCACGAACATTAAGATTAGGACGTATGCAAAAATTATTCAAGGTTTTGCCACTGTATGGTATAAGTAGGGATTATGTATACGACCAGGCTGTTGGCTGCTGTATTATTTGATCCGTCACCTTCATTATTGAATATTATATTTGTTGGTCAAGGACGTTTAAAAGTGTATCGTATTCTCCATTAGTATATTATGCTGGTAATGTGCGTATAAAGTGACATTGACCGTGTAATTGACGCGCACGTGGATAAACCATTGACGTTTTCTTTGACCTAGACCCATATTTTTATTCATACAGAATAATTCAATTTAAAAAAAACAACAACAGTATTTATGAATTTATATTTATTATTAATAACATATGAACGGTAAAATTGATTTAAGCCTTTTTCAAACTTATTGATTATTACTATGTGAATCAATGTATTCATAGAATTATTATTTTTCATGAATTCATTTAAGGATTTCATATTTAAACTAACATTATATTTTGTTTTTGAACTGTAGGATAAAATAATCAATACTGGCTTTCGACTCCACTCGAACAACGACATCATATCCCAGACCAACAAACCTGTAGTCTTTATTATAATGAATATATCCTATGCTGATACATGAGGGCTTTTGTCTCATACACCATATGTGCTCATCATAAATGCATTGCAATAATCTAAAAGTTATTCACCTTAAACATATAACATTTTTCTGGTTTCAACTTCAAATGTACTGTAATATAGCTAGTTTAAATAACTATTTTTAGTCATTTTTGATTTAGTTTACTTTGAGAATTTTACTATAAGCAATAAAACATTTTAAATGAAAGAACTTCTAGGAAATTCTGCTGTCAGCTTAATGTGATCAAGTTTATTGAAGTTGAGGAATGTTGTACACATTATTAAGTGATTATTGAAAGGCCTTACCATCTTTTTCAAGTATTCTTTCTGCACACAAAAGCCCGCATAATAAAAGATTCGCTGTCACCTTAATGTGGCCAGGTTTATTTAAATTCAGGAATTTTCTACACATTATTAAGTGGTTATTGAATGACCTTACCAGTTTCATTTGAAAGCCCGCATAGTATAGAAAGCATACTGCATAGTGGATACTATTCGAATCATAATCTCTTTCTATATGGGGCATATAAAAAGAGTCGCAGTCATGATTCTCTAATAAGAAAATATAACGATCATAAAAAATTCTTTATTAAATAATACAGCATACATTGCTATTAAAAAAATCTGTAAATATGGTTTGTTATTTAAAAATAAATAGAATCAAAATTATAACAGAAAATATTTTTTCTTTAATTGACCAAATAAGCATTTTTTAATATATCAGAAGAAACCTGCACTTGGCTACGGATTGTTTATTTATCGCTTGTAAAACTAAAATCGCCGAAATGACCAATCAAACTAAATTATTCCAAGTCTTTCAACACAAGCAACCTGGCATAAGAAGTGATACTACATTTTAGGATTGACGATTATTATTATACACTAAAGGAGTAATATTTAGCATATGAAATATAATACATGCGAGAATAATATTCGGTAAATAGTAAAAAAAAAAAATTTAGAATTACAATCATTCCAAAATGTTTATGATGTCTAAAGAGTTTAAACACGTTCATCTAGAGAAAAAAATCTTTCCAAGAATGAAGATGAGGTTTTTTTATGTGGGAAACATCTGCTGGATTCCATTATTACGCTAATAAAACTTTGCGAAAATTACCCTTTTTACCCTTATCAGACTAAATATTTTTCAAAAACTATCGATATCCTCATTTTCATGAAAAAATCGATGATTGCTGTTACCTAATTTAAAAATAATTTGACGATTATCACAATTTATAAAAAATCGGCGATCCCATAAATTATCGAATATTGCAGTGATTTTTTTTGATTTTTTTTTTATATTTGCAAACGAGCCACTTAAGTGGGTGTAGTTAAAACCTCCGGTTTCAAAAATAATTTTTTTTATTGACCTAGAAAGTAAATTTTTTTAACGGATTTAAATAACCAAACTCACGCTATTCCAAGCACAAAGAGTACCAATCATAGGAGTCAGATAATTAAAACGCGTCTCTAACTAGTGGAAAAGATGTATTGTATTTAAGACCAGTCAACCTAACCGAAGAAAAAGACAATTTTCAAAATGCCGTAAAAAATAAAATGAAATCTAGAATCCTTACATAAAAACAGTACTTCTTCTTTGCAAAAATCGAACAAATGCAAAAAAATAGTAAAATACAAAAGGAAAAATGAACACATTATATTCATTAATTCAACAAGTCACTCATCGTCACCGAAGCAATATGTTATGTCGTAGAGTGAAGCATACTCGTCGTCGCAGTCCTTCTTGTCATAGTTGGCCTAAAAATTTGATCCATCTAAGTCAGTGTCGTCAGTTGATGCATTTTCCTAGTCGTTGGAAAACTGCTATGATCAGAAGAGTAGTTTTGCACACCATCGTCTCTGTGCGAGTTCTTGATGTGGACCTTCAACAGATAGGCACAGTTCTTCCAGTACCCATGGTAAAACTTTAGATAAAAGATTTTTTTAAACGAAACAAAATAACATGAAAGTCAGTTTGCGTTCACAGCTGAACGATTCAATTGTTAGATTAAAAGTGCTTGGAAGGAACAGAATAGTTTATAACTACCGTTGAACTTAAGATGGGCGAGTCTTTTTAAATCAGCTTGAAACATGATTCAACAGTTTTCGACAACATATAAGTGTAAGCAATAATATATTTTCCTTTGTGCATGAAGCAACATTGGCAAATATGTAAATCAAAACTTTATAAGAGTGAATAAATTTATTTTACCGTGAACTCTGAACTGACACTGGGCCCTAATGAAGACTCCAAGAGTGCTGAATTAAAATTTTAATGTCTTGGATTGACGTGTTCCACCTTAATTGATTTGCAATAAAATCTTAAGCTACTAAAAAATGATTATTCAATTGCATCTAGTGCGTTGACAAGACCTTTTCATTGTTAGAAAGAGTAAAATATTTTCTCAAATGGTTCATTTGACAAATTTTTTACTCTATTTTTGTTTACTACTAGGCAACTTCCATTTGAAATGGAAGTTGTCTAGATTTATATCCTTATTGTGATCTGAAACACAAGTAGATACAAAATTTGGCTGGAAATACGGCCAGTCGGCCGAGAACCCTCGGCCCCTCTGAAGGGCCGCTCGTTTGGGGGTTTCGGTCGATTCCCCTCCTCGGGCCAGCACGTCCCAGGTGTCCGGCCTGTCAATCCCGGATCTCACTCTGTCTGGGTCGCTTGGGAACTCTTCTTGATTTTTGTGACGGCGGATTTGCTTCCGGCTCTCACTCATCAACTCCACTCGGTCAGCCGCCAAGTTTTCGCCTCGATTTCACCTTCTGTAGTAACCGCGATGTGCGCAATCTGTCTCTAAATGGCAGTGATTCATTGCTGACGAAAAGCCACTTCAAATCTCTGGCACTTTCTACCCTTCCTGGATCTTTGGCTCTCGTCAATCTGACCGCGGATGGCATGGAAACCGGACCGGTTCATTCACTACAGCCATCCGGCTCGCCCGCTTCTGAGTGACCTGATTTATCCGTCCTCTCTCTACTCTCTTTTCCCTTCCTCTCTTTTGCTTTGCGTGCTTGGTCGGTGATCCATATATCTCACCTGGGGCAGAACTTGTCTTTATCTTGTTTTTTTTTCTCATTTGAACTCCATGTTTTCTGTTTTAGCCAAGTTGCATCATTCATGTTTTATGTACAGTGTTTTGAAACAAAGAACAAAAAGGTAATACACAAAAGTTTCTTTTTTTCGTTAACTCTCTGTTCGTGGAACCGTTTGGGAATGTTACATTCTCTATCTTGAAAGCCCAAGCCAATCAGAGGACTGGAAACATTTGATTTTGAATCCTTTATACGGCCTACATCACTTTACATCAAAACAACCATCAAGAAAATAAGATTTTTAAAAATCAATACATGGGAGGATTCTGGTTCACTTCACACGGAGCAGAATTTTTTTCGTTCAGAACGATTAAACGCGGACTGAAAATGATATTAAAAACGTTCATAGATGGCTCAACAAATAGACATGGAATCGGGCAGCAGAGCTTAGCTTTGTATTTCTTACATTTTTCTATATTTCTTCCTCCATATTCTGTTTTTAAGTAAACTTTTTCTATTCTATAATTCTAAACAGGAAACGAAGGGTTTATTTTGTGTCGCAGGGCAAATTCAGCTTTCTGAGGACTCGTATTACCATGATTTTTGGCTAGCGTGGAAGGGTTAGAGAACTCGTCGGGACGAACTCCTTATCAGCAATGGAAGAATCAAGGAAATAACCCGGGACCTCGACAGTCGAAGACCTACTGAGAATGTACGAAGATAAATGTTTAAGATAATGTGGCTGTGCCAATTATTTCTATATGTCTGTCTTAACCGTCAAGATTGTCGGCCGTTTTTCATACCGTGTGGTACACACCGGCGCTAGCGTCGATTTTCAGCCAAGATAAGCTTATTTCAAACACAACACCATTTATACCAATTTGTTTATATTCACGCTAAGCACAAAGGCAGGAAATTTACAAGCTTTACCTTTTTTTCATAAACGTAAGTGTCTAAGTTGTTTCGCAAAACAGAACGGTTAATCTAGATTCCTAATAATTCCTATTCAAAATGTGTTGAAAATGTATTAATAAGTTTGCTTATAAAAACGGGATATGATTTCCATTAAGATATGGTATCATATAGTATGAACTGTTCTGCTCTACTCTACTGCTTAACTTTTGAGAAAAAAAATTATGCACTATTAATCTACGACTGCACAATTTCAATCGTTATTTGATTATTTTAATTCATTGTGATGAAAATATACGTTTTCGCTCACAAAAAGAAAGTAAAGTAGTGTCAGTCCGAGGAAAGAAGAAGTGCAGAATCATACCTTCTATCTTTTGCTTCCAATAAAATGAAATCATTGTTAATTTTAAGCTTAATAAGATAGTAAATAAATAAGGATAATTTAAATATAATAAACCTAGAATATATAAGAATTCTTTGCTAAAAACCTATTAATTTTTTATTGCTATTCATAAACAGTCGAACAATTAGTACAATGAATGGGTAAAGGAACAAACATATTCCTCCCATGTATATTAAGTATAAATTCAAAAATATGATACATAAATATGCTAGAATTGATTTACTATAATGTGTGTGATTTGATAAAATTTATGAAACTGAATGCAAAAACGATTTCACCAAAAATAGCCGGAAGCCATCAGTTAGTTGCCATCAACATAAAGGGAAACATGGCAAATGATAAATGAACAAGAATTAAAAAAAAGAGTAGTTATTAAACGTTTTAATTGAATGAACATTATATAATTTCATTTTTTATTTTTTTCTGATATCATCTGTATCAGAAATAATGATTTTAATTAGATGTGAAGATTGTATTGTTGCTAAATTGTTTATCTGTTTCTATAAACAGAAAGTTTTAAAGAAAGATTTACAATTTTTAGCGGAAAATAATATGCTATATTCTTCTCGGCTTATTTTATTCTAAAGAGATAACTCATACAGATAATCCTACATTTTTGCTACGACACGTAGCCAATGTTATTGTGTGTAATACAAAATGGCTGCTAAATTTAAGGAACATTGTTGTTCATAATTTTTATTCAAGGATAGCATCTTTAGTGTGGAAGCCCGGCACACAAAACATTATTTTTTAAATACTATCGAACTTGAACCAATGGAATCGCACGACCTGATAATGCATATCATTGTGATTGAAAATAATCAAAATAATTACTATGGAATCATTATATGGGAACGACAAGCCACTGCTGATTACTGATGTACAGTATATGTGAACATCCGGAAAAAAAACGCGGAACCTGCTTTTCACGTTCTGTTCCACGTTTATGTTAAATGAATTTTGCCTCAAATGACTTTGGATTTTAAAGAATAGCCTTAAAATACATAAGATTTCTCTTTGATTGATTGGTGTATATATTTATATTTTGTAATGGGCTATAAAGGACTTAAAAAAGGTTTAAGAATTATTCTCATTTAGAAGAAAGGTTATATATTGCCAATCTTTCTAAACACAAGGAAGAAAAAATATGCTAAAATTAATCAGGGTTTTACCGTTGTATGCCGTATAACTAGATGACCTTCAAAGCTGCTACTCGCGTGGAGAGTGCGCGTAACGATGATACACACCCCTGCTCACGCACAGGCTGTAGGTTGCTGTACTATAAGTTACTTTTGTCACCTTCATTATTTTCAATATCATATTTCTGGGTCAAAGACGTTTTATAGGGCATCGTATATTATGCTGGTATTGTGCGTATAGAGTGGCATTGAAAAAAATTCATTACAGTAGTAAAATTTTTAAGCATTATCTATTTTGTATATTTGTTTTTCACAAAAGGCTTACTCAAAATTGAAAAATGCAACATTTCCATGAAAGCGACGAAGGAGAAGGCCACGTTCAATTTCAACCAAGGCCACTCTGCTAGCTTAATGTGCTGGAATAAAGTAGCTTACGATAAAAAATCCCATTCATCGATGCCACTTCTGCAGGAAGCTTTTCCGAGTGATTGGACACTATCTGTCCTAATCCGTTCAGTGAATATCCGGAGTAGTACAATACAGTTTTACCCCATTCAAGTCTATTAAATTTTTTTCCATATTACAGCCCTAGCTAGTAACGCTTTCACCACTAGACGCAATTTTTGACTGCATCTTTAAATTCGATAATATGTAAACATGTATAATATGTATAATATGTACCTAACCATTAATATGTAAAAAAAAATTGTTCTAAATTTATCATTTATAAAATATAGGAAATTAATTTTTAATTAATCCAGTGTAAAAAACTGAAGAAGGTGTATCATATTGTGTATGAAATAAATTTCTTGTCACAAACTTTTTTTTGAAAGACTTCCTTACTACTGTTCGAGAATGGTTGACGTTCACACGATTATCACCAAGTAGATTCCAAAAGTTTTATTTCTGACTGTCTATTAACATTTTATTTCTTTTAGTAGAAGGTATCAGTATTATGATTTTGATCGCTCACGTAGAATACATGATTGAGCAAGGTAAATTGCTGAGCACATTGTCATGGGCTAGCATCTTGTTGTGGGCTGCTTTGTGCTTTCAGTGATCCACCATCTTCATCCCTACGTAGCACTGCCTAAATAAAGGGGCTCCTCTATTCCGGTCCAGGAATAGGTGAAGGTGTCCTCAAGGAATTATACAACTTTTTATTTTTTTGTTCCTTTTCCTATTCACATTATTTTGTGTTGCTCATTTAATCGATAATTTAGAGTAGTAATACAGTAAGACTAAACAGACGAGAATAATTGTTTATTTTTAAAATTGTATTGGTGAATATCGAATCAGCCCAGCCACGGCCTTTTGTTGGTAGTAAGCTCGATGGAGAGGATGTCACCCAAACGGCGTTGTTGATGCGGCCGTGACTGATTTGGATGTCCAAAATATCCTACTATGCGCATGATTTTAGAGAAGATGCATTTTGCAGTAACTTGAAGAATCCAAATGTGGCAACGCCGCCGCGAATATTCTTAAACCTTCACTTTCTTAAATACTCTACCTTCCTATGCAATATCACCCACGAAAATATGTTTTATACAATTTTAATTTTTCAGTTTGAAGTGGGACTACTTAACCTAAACTGACCTTATTGAACTTAACATAAACTGGGAAACTTAGAGTTGTTGCACTGTTGGTTGAGCGGGCGCCTACCAGTCGGATAGATAGCGTGCAATTTTTCTTCACCCCTTAATGTTTCAGAATTTTTTTTTATCAAGCCATGTTAAACTGTTTTATTTGTGATATCTAATTGAAAATTAGATATTAATATAAAATAAAAGAGATATGTGGTTGTATACTTAAATAAATATAACGTTTTAAGATGTGATTGTAAAGGCAACATGTTTATCGCTTTGAGGGATTTACTATTGACGTCTTCTATAATATCTCATTGTTTATACTCCCTCATCGTTGTTCAAAAGTTTTTTTTTTTGCAAAAAGCAAAGAGTCGATACTACCCAGAAATTAAATTAGGCGTTAAGGGGTTCAATTTTAATACTTTCAAATCTCCAGAAAACTAGAAATTTCAAAGAGAACGGCAAGATAGTGGATAGCCCGATTTGAAGAAACAGGTGGCATCCAGCGGAAACAAGGATCTGGATGACCCTTGTTCACGACTTCAGACACCAACGCATTATGCGTGTTTTAGAGAGAGCCACACCACAAGAGCTCGTCAAATCGCCAGTAATTAACTAATGTTTATCATAATTTATCAATTTTAAAAAAATATTTCTTTCATAGTTTTTAACACAATATGTAACTTGCACTGGTTTTGCATTTTTTTTTGCAACTCATTTACCTCATGTTAGCGATTCAACCATAATTCGCCGTGCCAAAGAGGCACAACAGCCTTGCGTAGTAGAAGAAAAATGCCTTTTGTCTGACAAATCCGCAGCAAATCAAATTTCATTGTGTCAACGATACGCTAATGGAGGTCTGCAATTTTAGAGCCGGGTGATTTTCTAGGACAAATAAAAGATTCTCGCGTAAATTTATTATTTGAAATTTATCATAAACGGAAAAAAAAAATTTCAAAAGGCTAAAAAGTTTTTTAGCATGTTTCAAGACATTAATTCAGAATAATAAAGTTTTATAGTATAAGTCAGAGAAAACTTAACTCGAAAAAAAATCAATCATATCTTATATTTTAGTGGATCAAAGTTGACGAGTCGCGGTCCCTTTATGGGGCTGTTATTCTTGAAGGGACTTGGTCAACTGGTTTAATTGGGGGGAACCTTCTGCGCTGTAAAATATGTTGATCTTCTGTAAAATCCCTTTCTTTGTTACCTCGAGATAGAGTTCCCAGATGATGAACCCTTTATTTAATTTGTACAATACCAGTCGAAAATATTTCTTTTAAGTAATAATAATATATTTAAGTAACTATTAT
This sequence comes from Chydorus sphaericus, assembly GCA_030141595.1. Taxonomy (NCBI): domain Eukaryota; kingdom Metazoa; phylum Arthropoda; class Branchiopoda; order Diplostraca; family Chydoridae; genus Chydorus; species Chydorus sphaericus. The sequence goes on along the minus strand of CM057926.1, from coordinate 9,228,649 downwards.
CATTATATTCCCAGCTATTACTTAACCATTCCATAAAAAACTGAATTACTGCTATATAATAAAAAAGAATTAAAAATTGAGTTTGAAGTATATACAATATATTGTGAATGCAAACAACACAAACATTATGGCTCAATTAGTTAAGGCACTAGTTTCAATACCGATTCAACCTAAAAGTGAATTGACGAACAAAGTTGCAAGCAAACGAATTTCGGCAACTCTATAAATGCTTTAGCTCTACTAACAGTAAATCGATCCATGTTAGAGGAAAGCTACTCCTTTCATGTATTTAAAAAAGGGGAAAGCGCCCATGACAATGTCTGACCTACTGGTTGGTCTGTCACAGTGATAACGCAGAGATATTAAAGAGATAGGGATAATGTAGTCTGCTCAGGAGAGCTGATACAGAGCCGCCACAAGTTGCCCATGGGAAATTTTTACTTGCCAGTTTCATAAATATTAACATTTTGAAGTTATAATATGTTTACGTTTATAAGTAGGAACTACTAGGAACAAAAGTAATTAAATATGATTTATGACAGTTAAAATCTAGTAAAACAAAATAAAAAATAATTGAATGTATGGGACGACAACACTGCATAGAATCACTCTGCATCACATTCAAATTCAATAATGAAATATATACATCCGAATGCAAGACGAACGCTAAAGCTCTTCTACCTCATTGTTTATAGTAGTCATGGTTATTTATACTTCAAGCTTGAGAAGTGAAGGTTCGATTCTCCGTAGAAGAAAATCGTATTTTTAACTTTTTTATTAATTTTTTTTCCAAATATGTTTCTTCATTTGAAGCCTACAAATTTATATGCAGCTAGCATCAATAAAAATGAAAAACCATAAACAAATATGCTACATATAGATTTTGTGTATTCATTTTCTGAGAGAATTTATTTTCGAAGTTTCTTCTTCAGCAAATTGATATTTCACATTCACGTAAGTTTTACAACGAATCGTTAAATATTTTCTTGCGATTTTCCTAAAAACTCCTTTTAAATGACTCTCAGCATCAACAACATAAACAATTACTGTAGATGAACTTTGAACATATGAAACAGTTCACCATAGTTAATTGTTTGCTTCAACGTTTTTGACAAGAACCATGATTAGATTGGGTGTTTTTGGAAAGGCGGCTGTGAAGAAAACAAAACATTTTCGTACAATCCATCAAGTTTATAGCAGGTTTCAGAGGTGAACGCAAGGTCACCTTTAAGACTACCTTTATTCTTCCGCTGTAGCAGTTGGGATGACTCAGGTTGCAAACGGTCCACTATTGCTCCTAACAGAGGTTTCACACTGTAACTTTGCGACCATCTTCATGTTGCTTCTGTTGACACAGCTTTTCAAGGACGCCATCGTCTGTGGGCAGTAAGCTACAGCTCCCATGTACTGATGGGAAAATTCCTCCATCTTTTTATCATGAGAAACTTTTTTCATGGCGTATTTCACCTGTTAAAAATTTATTAATTGAAAAAAATATATTTATAAATTACGAAGCTTATTAAGTTTCTCACTTGAATACAATCAGAATTATCATTTGTTCCTCCACTTTTGCTTATGCGACTGAAAAGTTATTCCAAAAAATCTTGCTGAGTATGATGACTGAAAAATAATAGGATTGGTTTCACTTCTCTAAAAGGAACTCGTTCGCTAATGCGATTGTTGGTTAGATCGTTGCGGCCATACCTGACGTGACACAGGCTCTGCGTAACCCAGTCATTATATACTTTCCTTTCAGGTCTCATCATTAATAGCTTC